>VWZN01016984.1:66401-99584 GCA_013396955.1 Regulus satrapa | reverse complement strand
CCGCCGCTGCCTCGGCCGCGGGCGGCCCCGCGGGGCCGTGAGGGAGCCCCGCTGGCGCCGGGGCTGAGGCGCTGCGGAGGTTGCGGCGGAGCCCTCCCGACATGACGGGCAGCGCTGCCATTTTGTCGCCGGTCGCGGGGCGGGAGGAGATTGGTGAGGGTAAAAAAAAAATAATTAAAAAAATCAAAACAGAAAAGCTTTTTTTTTAAAAAAAAAAAATTGGCTTTCATGGAGTGTTCGGGGCACCGGGAGGTACGAAAGGCGCCGGGGGAGCAGCGGGAGGAGCCCCGCGGTTGTCGCGGGTGAGGAGCGCAGAGCGGGGAATCCGCCTCCTTCCTGGGCAGGGCCCTGTGGGGAGGCGGCTTGGGAAGTGTTTCACTCCTTTTCATCCTGTTTTAAAATTATTTTTTTCTTTTAATGATTCCTCACTAATTTTTTTTAAAAAAGTTTTCTATTTTTGCTCCTTTTTTACCCCCACGTCGCCTGACCGCACTCAACGCGGATTTCTTCCTCATTTTAAACGCTGTTTCAAATCGGCCTCCAAAGCGATAAAGTCGATTTTTTTTTTCCCCCCTCTTTTTCCCGTGCTTGGATTTTGTGCTGTTTCCGCTCGCTTTTGCCTCACGCCAAAAAAAAAAGAAAAAAAGTTGGGAAAACTCGGAGCTGGAGGGAGCTCCCTGCTCCTCAGGGCTGGGAATGGGCAGCGAGGAGCTGGAAAATCGGCTCAATTTCACCTTTCACCGCTTGGTTTTCCTTGGAATTTTCAGGGAGTTTGGTGCCTTGATCCCTCCCCCGCAGTGTTCTAAATCCCACTTTTCCAGTTTTTAAAACAGAGAGCTGGAAAATCCAGTGGGGGAATGTTGTTGTGTTCTGAGCTGTGTGCACGTGTGTTTTAGGGAATGAAGTTTGTGGGATGAATTTTGTTCCTTGAAAATATTAAAGGGATATCCTGCTAATTCCACCCTCTGGAATTGGGATTTGGCAGGAATATTGATGCCAAAGTCATTTATTTCTGGATTTTTAGGAAGTTTTGGGTTGGGCAGGGTGATTCTGGGAATAGTTTCCCCTAATTTGGAGTGTTTGTCCTTATTATTCCCCAATTTTCTGTGGAATATCAAGAAATGCCGGGAAAATCCCCCTGAGTTTTGGGAATTTCCTTAAATTCTGTGCTGTTTTTGGATTCAATTTATCCTGAAATGGGAATGAAATCCTTGGATGTGGATGGGGGTTTGTGCTTTTTCCTGAGCTGCTTTGGGATAGTTTGCACCTGGAGCTCCTATTTTTCCATGGAATTCTGGGCTTTTCCATTGGATGATCCCAGAAAGTCACATCACGATTAATAAAACATCCTAAAAGTGTCCTCAGGTGGATTATGTGGAGCAATTCCTTCCTCAGTCTAATCTTTGTTGTTTAATGTTTTAATTTTCCCTTTGTTTTTTGTATTAATTCAGTGCCGGGAAAAGTGTGGATTTTAGCGCTGCAAAATTGGGAATTTTTGCTTGTCCAGGCAGTTTTTCCCCCCAGATATCCCTATTTTTTGTCTCGTTGAATTTACAAATCACAGCAAAATTATGATTTTATGTCTCTCATTAGTATAATTTTCTTTATGACTAATTAATTCCTGTTAATTTCCTTCAGGAAGTATTCACCTGGGCAGATTTTGGCACTTTGCTGCTCATTCCCATTGGGAAATCCGAAGGAAAATCCAAATATTGAGAAGCAGGGGTGGGTGGGTGTGGGGAGTTAAAATTAGTTTGAAAATTGGATTTCATGTGGGAAAAAATTCCTCAATCAGCCCCAAATTCCATCAGAACATCTGGAATTCCCCACAAAACGGGGAATTCTCAGGAGGCAAACCCCAAATCCAACAGAATACCATAAAAAAAAAGAAAAATAAAAAAAGGAACAACAACAGAGAGAGAAATAATCTCTTTTTTTAAAATCTATTTTTAATTAGAAAGCGGAGTGGAGGAGGAATTCCGATTGGAATTTTGGGAATGTCGGGATGCGTTTGGAGCTTCCTGGGATGGGGATTTGGTGTTCCCAGGAGAGGCTGAATCCTGGAAAGGTTGGATTGGTGGTTGCATTCCATTATTTTTTCCAAGGATTCTCTGGTTCCAGGTCGGAATTCCAGCTGGGTGAGCTGGCGGGAATGGAGCATGTTCCCAAGGATCCTGGGTTTCCTCAGGAATCAGTTGATCCCATCTCGAATATTCCCAGAAAAGCCCTGCGGGGGCTGTGTCCATATCCCAAATCCTGTGCGGTTTGGCGAAGGAATTCCATCCGCTGCTTATCCCGGGGCAGGAAAAGGAGGAAAACCTTGGGAATTCTCCCTTCCCTGTGGGATCGGGTGCTGCTCCAGGTCAGCTTCTCATTCCCCAGCAGCAGCTGAGGATCCCCCTGGAATGGGAATCCCATGGAATGGGAATCCCCGGTGGCCACCGGCCATGGCACCTGCTGCCCTCCCTGCCCTGGGCAGAATTCCAAGGGCTCTGGAAAAGCTGGAAGAGCTCCGGAGCTGTGGCCAAGCGGCCACAGAGCAGCTGCTGGGAGATATTCCATGGAATCCTTCCCTGGAACGGGAACGGGATCGCTCGGAGCCGCCGTGGGGTTGGATCACGGAGAGCTTGGAATTGCAGTGGAGTGCTTGGAATGTGATTAATTAATTATTTGGTTTAGGTTCCTGAGCTTGGGGACTTTGGGATGGTCTTGGAGCAGGGATTGGCTCCTGGGAGCAATCCCAGGAAGCTCCTCCATGCTTTTTGTTGGTAGCATTCCAGGTGCGACTGCAATGGCAAATACAGGGAATTTCTTGCCTCCGGTTGGAATTTTAGGGGAGACAAATCCTTGGAAAAGTTGCCTGTTGGAGGCGCTGTGGAAAGCGATGGCTTCTCCTCCTTGAAGTTCCGAGGTTTTATGGAGAGGGAATGTGCCACGGAAGGGGCAGAGAGCTGTTGGGAAAACCCCACAAATCCACTCCTCCTCCCTTGGCACACCTGGATCCCCTTGGGGGTTCGTGGGACGCGGAGCCATCCCGGGTTTTTGTTGGGAATGCTGTTGTTTTCTGGGAATTCAGGGAGTCACCACCGCCACAGCGTTGCTCTTGGGAAGGCTTGGGAATGTGCTCTGCTCTTCCCAGACATCTCTGAATTCATCCGAGCTTTTCCAAACGTGGCTTCCAGGAGCTTTCTCCGTGGATTTGTTGGAGTTGTGCCTTTGCCCAGTGCTGGAAACAGGGAAGGAGGGAACGTGGCATTTGTGCACCAAACTTGCTGAAAAGTGGGGAGGGTACAGCCTTTCCTAAAAAATTCCATGGAGAGGTTGGAATGGGACGATCCTTTAAGTCCCTTCCAACCCCAAACATTCCAGTGTTGTAAAAAACTGAATTAAAAGGGGGGGAAATGGCGAGTGGGTCACGGGCCCTCCTGCTAAAGGGTTTTCCTTTGTATCCAAGACTTTTTCCAGCTCTTCCTTAAATCCCCGCTCTACACCTGAGGGAAACTTTGGTCTAATCCACGGGGTTTTTGTCCAGTTCCCCGTTTTCCTTGCTGATGGAGGGATGGATATCCCACCTCCGGGTCAGCGCTGGAGCCGTTTGTCCCTCGGTGTGAGCTCTGGGCGCGTTCCCGTCCCTCCATTCCCCCTCCCCTCAGCTCCCGCAACTCCTCTGAGGAATTCCCAAATCCCTCTGAGGCAAAACCCACCTGGAGCTTCCCGGTGAGGATCCCGAGCCCTCCTGGCTCTGTGTCTGGGTGTGCTGGGATGAGATAACGGAGCAGGGACACAGATAAGGAGGATTCGCCTCCATTGCCGTTTTCCCGCCTTTTTTTTTGGCGGGAACTCTGAGGCGGATTTGGAGAAAACGAGGGAAGAAAAAAAACCTCTTTATTTGTGCCAAATGGATCCTCTTGATAATCCTGATAATTAAACCCCTGTTGAAGGAAAAGATCCACACATTTTCCATCTGAGTTTCAACCCAATCAGTGCTTTGGGAATTTGTTTGGGGAATTTTGGGGGTTTTTTCCCCTCACTTGAGGGGAAAAAACGCTCTTTATTTATTCCCAGATGGATCCTCTGGTGAATCCTGATAATTAAACACCATTGACAGAAAAGATCCATGAATTTTTGTTATTGTTTGGAAACAAGGAGTATTTTTTGGTTTTAATATTAATATTAAGAAATAATATAAACTAATTAATGTTAAATATTTATAGTATTTATATATTTATACATAAACGTCACCCCAGTGAGTGTTTTGGGAGTTTATTTGGGGAATTCTGGGGGATTTTTACCCTCAGTGTGTGGGATCGGGAGCAGTGCCTCGATCTTGGCTTTCTTCTCCACGCAGCCCCAAACTCCTGCGCTTCTGTGCCGAAAACCTCCTGACTCTTGCTAATTCTTTGGAATTCCTGATGTTTTTTTCCTTGATTTCTTCCCTTTGCAGGTGAAAGAGCTCGTTCTGGACAACTGCAGGTCGTACGAAGGGAAAATCGAGGGCCTCACGGATGAGTTTGAGGAGCTGGAATTCCTCAGCACAATCAACGTCGGCTTAACCTCAGTTGCAAACTTACCAAAGTTAAACAAACTTAAGAAGGTAAATCCCACCTCCCCGAGCCAAATCCTTCCTTTTTCCCTTCTCCAGCGTGTGGAAAAGTGGCTGGAATGGGATCGAATGGGATTTTTGAGGATGTTTTTGGGCCTTTGCAGCTCGAGCTGAGCGACAACAGAATCTCAGGAGGCCTGGAAGTGTTGGCAGAGAAGTGTCCGAACCTCACGCACCTAAACCTAAGCGGCAACAAAATTAAAGATCTCGGGACAATAGAACCTCTGGTGAGTCGGGATTGCTCCCAGGCATGGGATTCATCCCCTCCCTAACCCTTGGAATTCCTTCCTCTATCCCAGGTTGCTCCCTGACTTCCAGGTAACGTCGCTCCTGGAATCTGTGCCGGGTCCTTCCCCCTCATTCCTCTCCAAAATCCCAGTTATTCCTGCATCCCAAATCCTGGGGAGCTGCTTTTGCTCCCAGGCATGGGATTCATCCGGTCCCAAACCCTTGGAATTCCTTCCTCTATCCCAGGTTGCTCCAAGCCTGGCCTTGGGCACTTCCAGGGACTGTTGCTCCTGGAATCCGTGCCAGATCCTGCCCTCGTTCCTCCCCAAAATCCCAGCTGATCCTGCATCCCGAATCCCTGTCCCTGTTCCCGGTGAGCCACTGCTTCCCTCTAGTGGCTGCGGGCTGGGCTCCCCCATTCCCAGCGGGAATCACCGCAGCTTCCCAGCATTCCGCAGCCTCTGGATCCATCTCCGGGCCCAGGAATTCCCCTTCAAACCCTTCCAGGAGCAGCTCCTTCCCGAATCTCCTTTCCCGCGGCGCACGGAAAAGGCGGAGCCGTTCAACTCATGGAAGCCTGGGGGACTGCTCCCAGCGCTCCCAGCTCTCGGAGTTTTCCCATTTCCAGGCCTTTCTTTCCGAGTGGATGTTCCCTAAGAATTGATGTTTCTTATCCATGGATAGACCTTGATACAAATACTCAATTCCTTTGGATTTTATTTTTAGGATTTCCAAGTTCTGTGGGTAGTGCAGACTTCTTCCCCCCCCAAAAAAAAAATTCCACAAAACCCCCAGGAGTTAAATTCCTGTTACATTTCCATGTGTTTTTTCATTTTCCAGAGGCTAAGGAAAAATCATTGAATTTTTTAAACCTCTCTTAGCAAAGCTCTTGTGTCCAAATGTTCCACTTCATTTCCATCTGCAAGAATTCCTTTGGGATAATTCCCTGGCCATCAGTTATTCCTTTGGATTTGAGAGCTGCAGGATTGCAGGGAGAGCCTTTCCCATCCCGAATCCCGAATGAAATGGGGATTTTTCAGGCAGATTTTCCTGGATTAGGGGTGAAAATTCCATAGGGAGCTGACTGGGAGAAGGGGGAGGAGTTGCTTTATTCCAAGGCCGGGCACTTTGGGATATTTTTTCTAGAGATTCCCTTTTTTTTTTTTACCCCCTCCACGCCTGGCACTTCCAAAGAGCCCAAAACACTCCTGGGAATACCTCGAGGACATTCCCAGTGGGGAATCCTTGCCCTCGGAGGGAATCCCCTACGCCAGCAAACCTTGGGAACTCCTCTGTTTTCCCAGAAAAAGTTGGAAAACCTGAAGAGCTTAGACCTGTTCAACTGTGAGGTGACCAACCTGAACGACTACAGAGAAAACGTCTTCAAGCTCCTCCCGCAGCTGACGTACCTGGACGGATACGACCGGGACGACAAGGAAGCGCCGGATTCTGACGCCGAGGGATACGTGGAGGGCCTGGATGACGAGGAGGAGGATGAGGACGGTACGGGAGAGGGAAGGGAGGGATGAGGGAGCCAGGGGAAGGAGCGGGCTGGGGAGGGAATGTGGGGGAAAGGGACTGAGGGAATGATGGGAGCGATGAGGGAAAGGAGCTCGGCAGGGAGTGATGGAATCAGGGGAGGGACCTGAGGGAATTGGGGGAAGGAATGAGGGAAAGGACTTGAGGGAAGGGGGAAGGAATGAGGGAAAGGAGCTCGACATCCTGAGGGAGTGATGGAATCAGGGGAGGGACCTGAGGGGATGAGGGGAAGGAGATGGAATGAGGGAATGAGGGGAAGGGAGGAAGGAATGAGGGGGGGAGGGAAAGGACCTCGACATCCTGAGGGAGTGATGGAATCAGGGGAGGGACCTGAGGGGATGAGGGGAAGGAAAGAGGGAAAGGACCCAAGGGAATGAGGAGAGGGGCCTAAAGGGAATGAGGGAATGAAGGGGTGGGAATGAGGGGAAGGATCTCAGGGAATGAAGGGATGAGGGAAAGAGGGAAAGGAATAAGGGAAGGACCTGNGAGGAGGAGGATGAGGACGGTACGGGAGAGGGAAGGGAGGGATGAGGGAGCCAGGGGAAGGAGCGGGCTGGGGAGGGAATGTGGGGGAAAGGGACTGAGGGAATGATGGGAGCNGTGGTGTCCCAAAAAAAATGGTGGGAGAAGGACCTGGGTGCCCTGAGGGAACGAGGGAAGGGACCTCAGTGTCCCAAAGGAATGAGGGGAAGGGATGAGGGAAAGGCGGGAAAGCCAAGGGATGGGGGGAAGGAGCTGGGCAGGGCCTGAAGGAGCAACTTCCTCAGTTTTATCCCTAGTGAAAGACCGGGATGACAAGGAAGCGCCGGATTCTGACGCCGAGGGATACGTGGAGGGCCTGGATGACGAGGAGGAGGATGAGGACGGTACGTGGGATGTGCTCCATGGCATTCCTGCATCCCGAAGGAATGAGGGGAGGAGGTGGCAGGGCCTGGAAAATCCCATTCCTCCGTCTGGGAATGGAGGGCTGGGATCAGGAAGGAACCAAGGGAAGGGAGTACAGGAATTACGGGGATGGGGATGAGTGTGGATAAGAAGGAATGTCCGGGAATTGTGAAATCCTCATGGAAAAGGGTTTACATGGGAATGGAAAAAAAGCAGGAATTAGGGAGCTGCTCCATGAGGGAAGTGCATGGAAAACACCGGGGAGCTCCAGCTAATTCCCAGCTCTGTGTCAGGCCCTGAGGAAGGAACGGCCTGGAATTCCAGGGAATTCTTTCCCTGGCTGCCCCGGAGCCATCCCAGGCTGAGGATCTGGCTGATCCCAGGGAATTTGCTGGATTCTCCCATCCCAGCAGCGCAGCAGCAGCAGAAAAGCTGGATGTGCACTTTTCCTGGGAATGCTGAGTGGGAACTCTGGGAAGGATCCCAAAAGCTCCCAAACACATGGGAAGCACTCCGGGGGCTCGGCCCTTTTGGTTTGTTGCTGGGAATGGTTGGATTTGGGGGGTTTTCCTTCTGGGAACTGCCTCAAAGGCTGGAATTCTGTGGGAATGGGAAGGCTCCTGATGGATGCTGGGGAAAATTCTGCTCCATCCATTCCTGGAAAAGCTGGGATTCCCCAGCTCCCAAATCCTTGGGAATAGCGGGAAGTGGAGCAACTGGAGCGACTCCAACCCTGCATTCCCAGAGCTGCCGACAGTCCTGCGCTATCCCGAAGGAATTCTCTGCTCGGATTCCCAGATTTTGGGTGGAATCCTTAAAAAAAACCCCTTCCACTTTTTCCATGGATTTTGTTTTTCCAGAGGAGGAATACGACGATGACGCTCAGGTAGTGGAGGATGAGGAGGATGAGGAAGAGGAGGAGGAAGGGGAGGAGGAGGATGTGAGCGGAGAGGAGGAGGTGAGCCTTCGGAATTCCGCCTCGGGAATCCCGCTGGGAAGGGCTGGGCAGGGAATCCGGGATTTCAGGAATTTGGGGATCCGCTTTGTGCTGGGGTGGATGAATTCTGGGATGGAGAGATGGGATGGGAGGGAGGAAGGAAAACGGGATGGGAGAGGGGGAAACAGGATTCTAGGAATTCCTTTTCCCTCTCCTCCGGTCCTAAATCCTCTCCCGCCCCCTGGAATGTTCCTGAGCCTCCTCAATCCTGCTCGGAGGCTCTGGATCAATGCAGCTCTTCCCACTGCCAGAAATCCCAATGGAGTTTTTTCCTAAACTCGGGAATGGCACATTCCCACATTCCCAGCTCCAGCTCAGGGGTTGATTCCCTGGGATTTCAGTGCCAGCTCCTGCTCTTCCACAAAAAATGGGAACACTGGGAAGTGGCTCCTTGCTGAGGACATTCCAAGGACTTTCCCTCCTTGGAAAATGGGATTTTGGGAAAGCTCCCGGGCTGATGCCAAGCTTTTCATCCTGGTTTTTCCCGGAATTCCAGGAGGATGAGGAAGGCTACAACGACGGCGAGGTGGACGACGAGGAGGACGAGGAAGAGCCCGGTACGGAACCGATCCCACTTCTCCTAAGGAGAAACCAGGAAATTCCGTGGGAAATGGAATTCCCAGAAAAGCAGGGATGTGGCTCCTGGAATAATGGGAATTCTTTCTTTTTTCCAGAGGAAGAGAAGGGCCAGAAGAGGAAACGAGAGCCTGAGGATGAGGGGGATGAGGACGACTGAGCAGCTTTTCCCTGGAAAAAATTCCCTCTTGTGATTTGACTGTTTTTATCCCGGAATTCCCCCTTTCCCACTCCCGACCCTTTGGATTTCCTTTTCTTTTCCTGTTTTTTTTTTTTTTTTTTTTTTTTTTTTTTTTTTTTTTTTTTTTTTTTTTTTTTTGGTTTTTTTTTTTTGGTTTTTTTGGTTTTTTGGTTTTTGTTTTTCCGGATTGTAACGTTGCTGTGGGAACCGAGCGGGAGCAGCGAGGGTGGGAAGGGAATAAAATCCTATTTTTACTGCCGCTCCTCCTCCGATTCTTTGGGAATTTTTTCCTTGGATCCTTTTCCTTGAATCCCTGGAACTGCGAGAGTTGAGTAGGAACCGAGTTGGGAATTCTTGGAGCGGAGCTTGGACATCTCGGAAGCAAAGCGAGGAGAAAACCGAGTTGAAATCCATGGATGAGCCGGGATTTTCCCACCTCTGCCATTCCCAAATCCACGTTTTTTTCAGGAATGGCAGCCAGGCCTCCTCCCTGGGGTGGCAGTGGTGCCTTGCTCCATGGTTCTGTTGGGTTTTTTTTGGGAATGCTGCCATTTCCAGCCCCTTTTCCCAACTTTGGGAATTCCCTCTTTGTAAATAGCGACCAAACGTTGGGTTTTTCGGGAATGTTGGATTTTCTGGGATGGGTTTGGAGCTGGGGTCTTTGCGATCCCTGTGTGTCGTGTGTTCCCATTTTTCCTTTAATTTGGGAGGGAATTTTAGGTTTTGGGGATTTTTTTTTTTTTTTTTAATTTTGGGGGATTTTTGGGAAATTTTTGGGAATTTTCGTGGCTCCAGCGCAGCCAAATCCCTGGAAATGGCAGGCATGAAAAAAAATTGGGAATCTCTAGAAAAAATATCCCAAAATCACCTGACCTTGGAATAAACCAACTTCTCCTCCCTTTCCCAATCAGCTCCCTCTGGAATTTTCGCCCCTAATCCAGGAAAATCCACTTGGAAAAATCCCAATTTTTCCACCCAGAAAGCCAGGAATTCTAGGATAAATGCCTGAAATTCCATGGAAATTCCTGAAAATTGTATTTTCTTACCTTGTGGGAGGCAAAAAAACCCGGAAAATCCTTGGGGAATGTACAGGTCCCGCGGGAAAAATCCCTTTGGAAGTGACTTGGATTTCCTAGGAAAGCTTCCGTGTGTAGAAATCCAGCGGCTCCAGGTTTTTTTGGGAATTTGGGGGCCCGGCAGAGCCACCTTTGGAGTTTTTGTCTGTTTGGCTTTGAGGAATTTCAATAAAGCTTTTGATACAAATCCCGCCTCTGGCCTTATTTCTGGGAAAACAGGGAATGGCAGCCCTGGAAAAGGGGGAGTTCCCAGGTCTTTTTAGCACCCCAAAAAGAAGGAATTGCAGCCCTGGAAAAGCAGGAATTCCCGGATTTTTAGCGACTTTGGCTCCCTCAAATCCTTTGGATGAAGCCCAGGGAGAGGTTGGGGTTGAGTGAAGCTCCTGGAATGTTTTCCCTTGGGAATGGGGGGTTCTGGGGGTTATCCCAGGAAAACTGGAGCCTTTCTCCTGGAAAATCCTGGTTTTGCCAGGCTGGGAACGAGGAGCTCCTGGATCCCAGAGCCAGCGCTCCATGTTTTCCTCCCTCTGGAATGAGTTGGATCCTAACCGGGAATGTTGGGATGAGCTGGGAATGCTGGGATGAGGATCCATGCTGGATTCCAGGCTCCATCTTCAGCTGCTCCCCTCTCCCTGCTCCCGTGGAGCGCATCCCAGAATTTCCTTTGGAATCCCCCCCAGCCCCTGGATGGAGAAGGAAAAGTGGGAATGCCGTTCTGGTATCCTGAAAAGTTTTTATTCCATCACTATCCCGTGGGAGCATAAATAATCGGGAATGACAGCACATGGAACACAGCGGGGAACGCCGGGAACGCGGGACACGGACGGGACAGACCCGCGCCGGGAACACCGGGAACTCCAGGAATTAGGATCTCCAGGAAAAACCAATGGGATTCGGTTCCTGTGCTCGTTCCCTGTGCTCCGGACCAATTCCATCAACCCTGGGATTGTCCAGCGCGCTGAGCCCGGCAAGCTCCGGGTGCATCCCTCGGGATCCATCCTCAGGATCCATCCCTTGGGATCCATCCCCGGGGCAGCACCCCCAGGGGTATCCCAGGATCCCACCGTGGGAAAGGATCCTGGGACAGATCCCAGGTGCCAGCTGCAGGAAGGATCCCAGATTCCCACCATGGAATGATCCCAAGTTCCCATCATGAGGAGGATCCCAGGTATCCCAGTTTCATGGGAAAGGACCACGGGAAGAATCCCAGGATCCCGGTTTCCCAGCACAGCAAGGATCCTGTCCTGCTCCCATGGGAAGGATCCCAGATTCCACACGGACACCCCCTTGGACGATCAAGCCCTTCCCACTTCCCGCCCCTTTTCCAGTTCCGCTCCCGCTGTCACACTTTTGCATAGGAAAAAAAAAATTAATAGCAAGGAAGCTTTGCGCTTTCCCGGGAATCCGCCCCGGGCTGGCTCATCCCGACGGACAGGACACGGCTCCGACTTACTGGGAGCCTCCAGGCTTTCCCAGGAATCAGGTTAGAGCGGGATTAGTGCCGGACAAGACGCGCAGGACGTGATTCCAGGCTCTCGGCAGCCGCGGATTCCGGAATTGTGTTCTGGGTGAGTGGATCCAAGGAATTCAGGAGTAGAAACAAAGGAATTTCTTTAGAAAACATCCCTGGAGTCAATTGTTCTTGGGGCTGTTCCGGAAGTTCTTTAATTCCAGCTGCAGCTGCCGGATCCGAATGTCCTTCTGCGAGAGCTCGTCCTTCAGCCGCCGGATCTCGTCCTGCTGCCGGAAGAACACCCGGAGCAGCTGGAAAACAAGGATGGAGATGAAGGGATGGAGCCGCTGGCATCGCAGCAGCTCATCCCAGGATTTTGCCAGATCCATGCTGGGAATGGGCCGTAACTCAGCTGATTCTGGGGACGAAGGATGGATCCGAACTGAACAACGGAAGATTTTGATGGGACTTTGGGAAGGAATTCCCAGCTGGGAGAGTGGGGAGGGGCTGGGCTGGAATTCCCAGAGAAGCTGTGGCTGCCCCTGAATCCCTGGAAGTGCCCAAGGCCCAGTTGGAGCAGCCTGGGACAGTGTGGGAAGTGTCCCTGGAAAAGGTGTCCACCAAGGGAAAGGGTCACAGGATGGATCCTGGGATCCTATCCCTGGAGGATGGATCCTGGATGGATCCCAGGCTCCCATCCCTGGAGGGATCCCACGCTCCCGCCTCCGTTGGGATGGAGTCCAGCAGTGCGGTGCCTTTCCAGGTTCATCCCCCATTCCCATTCCCATTCCCGCTCCAGGGCTGCCCCACCTCGTTCTCCGTGCGTGGCGGGACGTTCTCCAGGAGGTCGATCCCGTTGACCACCACGCTCTTCTTCTCCCTCACCGGCGCCTTGAAGACCATCTTGGAATTCCTCTTGTATCCCTCCTTCAGTGACATCAGGAT
Source organism: Regulus satrapa (assembly GCA_013396955.1). Classification (NCBI taxonomy): domain Eukaryota; kingdom Metazoa; phylum Chordata; class Aves; order Passeriformes; family Regulidae; genus Regulus; species Regulus satrapa. The sequence continues at coordinate 87,101 of VWZN01016984.1, read as the reverse complement.
GGGATCTGCGGGAGAGCCGGTGGATCAGCAGGATGCGGTGGCCCTTTCCCACATCCCGGTTTTTTTGGGATGTCCCCTGGTGGCTTTACCTCTGTTGACCCCGCTGAGCCACTCGTCCGGGGTCAGGGCGGGCTCCGTGCCCGGAGTCATGGGATAAATGTCCTCCTGGTACGTCTCCGACTGGGAAAACGGGAAGAGAAGAGCAATGGGATGTGGGAATCCACTCTGGAATAATTGCCTCCCCCATGAGGGAATAAAACCTGGATAGTTTGGGCACAGGGAGGAAATTTGGGAAGCGCTGGCCGGAGCAGAGAACCTGGGATCGTTTCCTCCACCCAGCCCTGGGCAGCAGCTGGATTTGCTTCCCAGAAAACCCCAATCCAAGAGATATTTTCCCAAAAACTCCCAAACCTCAGGTGAGACCAACTCCTTGGAGAAACCTTCCCTAGAAACATTCCCGTTAAACTGTGGGTGAAATTCCTGGGATGAGTGAGGATGGAGAGATCATGGGATGGTGGGAACAGAGCCACGCATGGGATTGGCCAAAGCGGGGAATGCCCGTGGCTCCAGACCCGCCAGGACATTCCGGATCGCGCTCATCCCCGCATTCCAGGACTCACCCGCCTCGGGACAATCATGGAGATGGGCTCGATGAGCCCCTTGAGGGTGATGAGTTTGTAGAATCGGAAAACTTCGCAGGCGGAGACGTCCAGGCCGTGCTTCGGCATCACCCCTGCGGAGAGCAGCACGTCAGGGAATTCCGCAGGGAAAATCCCAAACCGGAGTGGCACCGGGATCAGCCATCTGGGAAATTCAACAGGGAAAATCCCAAACCGGAGCGGCACCGGGATCAGCCATCCGGGAAATTCCAACAGGGAAAATCCCAANAATTCCAGCAGGGAAAATCCCAAACCGGAGAGGCACGGGGATCAGCCATCCAGGAAATTCCCAGCATGGAAAATCCCACACTGGAAAGCACTGGGATTACCCATCCACAAATTCCCACAATGGAAAATCCCAAACGGGGGTCACGCATCCACACAAATCCAGCAGGGAAGTCCTCATTCCAAACCCATTCCAAACCCATTCCAAACCCATTATTCCAAACCCTTTTCCTTGTACCATTCAGCGCAGCAGCTTCCCCTCCCGCCTTTTCCACGCTCTGGGAAGCAGAGCAGTGTCCCCTCCATCCTTACCCAGTCCTTTCTGCGGAGCCGGGGAGCGGAATTCCATGAGATAACTCAGGTAGGGCTTTTCCGAGCCAATCTCGTAGTACCGGATGTTGCCGTCACCCTGGAGCAGCAGGGAAGAGGGATGGGAATGGATTTGGAAATGTGAAGGTGGAAAAAAACAGGATTAGGAGCATTTAGAAGGCAAAGATTGATGGGATGGTGGGAAGAAATCGTTCCCTGGGAGGGTGGGGAGGGGATGGCATGGAATTCCCAGAGAAGCTGTGGCTGCTGCTGGATCCCTGGAATGTCCTGAGCCGGACAGGGTTTGGAACAGCCCGGGATAACGGAATGTGTCCCGTGGCAGGGACATCCATGGAGCTGGATGAGTTTTAAGCTCCCTTTCCACACAAACCATTCCTGGACCCAATTTCCAGCCCCGATCCCTGGGCAATGCTGGGGGATTTTCTGGGAATGCGCCATGCGGATGCTCCGTGCATCCCTACCTTCCCAGCCAGGTACAGCATGTGGGTGTCGGCGTCGTAGAACGGGAAGAGCAGCCCCGAGAGCCCATCGATCTCCTCCTCGATCAGGGGCATGGATAAATCTTCCTGGAAAACAGGAAAATCCCGGCGTTAGCCGCGTCCCGGCGGCGGTGCTGAGCGGGATCCTGGCGGGGATGGAGCAGGAATTCCAGCAGGGATGGAGCAGGGATCCTGGCAGGGATAAAGTGAGATCCTGGCGGGGATGGAACAGGAATTCCAGCAGGGATGGAGCTGGGATCCTGGCAGGGATAAAGTGAGATCCTGGCGGGGATGGAGCAGGAATTCCAGCAGGGATGGAGCAGGGATCCTGGCAGGGTTGAAGCAGGGATTCTGGCAGGGATGGAGCAGGAATTCCCATGGGAACAGAGGGGGATCCCGACACCCACCTGGTCCCAGAGGGCGATCTGCCGGGTGTTCCAGCGGGACACTCCGGTGGTCAGGAGGCGTTTGGTGCTTCCCAGGAAAACCACGCGGTTGACGCGGTGGTTCTTGCAGGTGGCCTCCTGCAAGACAGGAGTGAGCTCTGGAATTCCCCTTGGATCCAGCTCTCATCCCGGGCAAACTCCAGCTCTGTCCTTCGGCACCTCCCCCAGGGCAAGCCAAAATTCCCATTTTCCTGAGTGCCGGGGAGAACCCGCCATCCTCCTCCAAACTTCCGGCACCTCCCCCTCTATTCCCTCTATTCCACAAATCCTTGACAAACAGCGGGATCAAACCCTCCAACTCCTCCACCATCCCGGATTCCAGCAGGCGGAAAATGCCCCTGCCCCCCCGGGGGGGAGAGACCGGGTGGGGTATCCCTCGACCGTTCCGGAAGCAGGGGATTCTTCCCGGGAATGCCGCCGCACCTGCAGGACCCTCCCGGAGCGCGGCTCCAGCACGCGCAGCCGCTTGTCCTTGCAGGTGGTGGCCAGGAGGCTCCCGTCGGCGTTGAAGGACAGGCACAGGATCACGTCCGTGTGGCAGTCGATCATCTTCACCGGCTCCCCGATCTCCAGGTTCCAGATCAGCACCTGCGGGAAGAGCCCTTGGAGCAGCCGGGAAGCTGCCCCTGGCCTGCGGAAGCTCTTCCTGGGCTGTGGGAGGTGCTCCTGGTCTTTGGGAGGTGTTCCTGGCCTATGGAAGTTGTTCCTGGCCTATGGAAGCTGTTCCTGGTCTTTGGGAGGTGCTCCTGGCCTATGGAAGCTGTTCCTGGTCTTTGGGAGGTGCTCCTGGCCTATGGAAGCTGTTCCTGGTCTTTGGGAGGTGTTCCTGGCCTATGGAAGCTGTTCCTAGCCTATGGAAGCTGTTCCTGGTCTTTGGGAGATGTTCCTGGCCTATGGAAGCTGTTTCAGATCTATGGAAGTTATTCCTGGTCCACGGAGCTTCTCCCTGATCTACCAAATCTCACTCTGATCCGTGGAATGTCTCCCTGGCCTATGGATGCTATTCCTGGTCCATGGAATGCCTCACTGGCCTACAGAAGCTGTTCCTGACCTATGGAAGCTGTTCCTGATCTACAGAAGCTGTTCCTGGTCCATGGAATGTCTCCCTGGCCTATGGAAGCTGTCCTTGACCCATAGAGGCTGCTCCCATTCCATGGAATGTCTCCCCGGCCTACGGAAACCATGGAATGAGATGAGCTTTGAGCTCCCTCCAACCCAAACCATTCCCAGCATTCCACAATCCCGCTCTGGCCATCCACAGCTGACTCCCAGCCGCGCCAAAGTCCGGGAGAGCCCTCTGGGCTCCCGGGAATGCTGACCTTGTAGTCGTAGCCGGCGCTGAAGAGGATGTTGTTGGTGGTCGGGTGCCACTCCACGATCCCGACGCGGCGGCTGTGTCCGTACAGCTCCAGCACCGCCTCCGTCATGTTCCGCTTCAGCCCGCCCTCCGGAATCTCCCAGATCCGCACCTGCAATGGCGTTTGGAGCATCCCAACTCCCGGCACTCCCTCCCCGAAGAAAACCAGGAAAGCTTTCGGGATTTCCGGGATCAGCCCTGCTGCTGATTGTCCCTCAGGGATAAATAACGAATCCCTGGGGGAAATCCCAGCCGGGATAGATCCGCACCTGGAATGGGGTTTGGAAGATCCCCAATTCCCGTCCTTGAATTCCTGTCTTGCCCAGGAATTCCGGGATCCACCCTGCTGCTGGTGGTCCCTCAAGGACAAATAATGAATCGTTGGGATCACTCGGGAAAAATCCAGCCAGGATAGGTGACGTTATCCAGGCAGGCCATTGGAACCCTCATCCTGAATTCCCAGATTTGCTCCTGGAGTCTCCCCAGAATCCCAGATCCCGCCCAGCCCCTCTGCTCCTTGGGGTAGGAAAGGTTTTCTGGGAAGAGGCTCCCTGGGACTCCGGGAATTTTTCCCACTCCATGTTCTCCCGGCCAGGCTTCCAGCTAATAAAAAATGCCGAATTTATCCGGATGAGGAGAGCATTCCAGATTGGAACAGGATAAAAACTGGATTGTCCCAAATCCCGGCTCTCATCCTGCAAAACCAGGGATGGATCCTGATCTTCCTCTTTACACGTGGGATTTTTCCTTGAGGATCCAGCCTTTGGGATGGATCACGGGATCACTGAGGTGGGAAAAGAGCTCCAGGATCAGGGAATCCAAACTGGGATGGGTCAACGTCATCTGAACTGAGTGCTGCATGCAGGAATTCCTTGGATACCTCCTGGGACGGGGACTCCAAACCTCCTTGGACAGCCCATTCCAATGTTTAAGAACCTTTTCCATGGAGAAATTCCAACCTGAACCCTCCTGGGACAAATTCCAGCCCTTCCTTGTCCCGAGACCCCAAACCTGACCCTACAATCTCCACATTTTGGGATCCTTTGGGATTTAAAAACTCCCAGATGTTCCAGGTTGGTTGCTCTAAAATCCACCAGGGATTTCCCCCAGGATTTAGCTCCTCTTTTCCATTTTCTCCATGGAGATTTCCAACCAGGGAAAATTTCCCTTCCCTGGGACCTCCCCCCAGGTGCTCCTCCTCTCAGGGACTCGTGGAGGGCCTGGAATTCTCTCCAGATCCCGTTTTTCTCCAGGCTGAGCATTCCCAGCCCCCTCAGCTGCTCCTCATGGGAATTACCCTCTGGACCTTCCCCCAGCTCCGGATTTGTGGAAAATGAAGAACTGGAGGGAATTCCAGCCCAGGAATCGGGCTGGGCACAATTTGGGATTGGCTTTGATCTCCTCTCCTTCAGCATTCCCAAAACAAATGCCACGGAAAGATAGAAATAGGGAATCCACGGGATCGGGGGGATGGATGGATCTGGGAGTTGCATCCCGGAATTCCAGCTCACCGAGGTGTCCTCGGAGCAGGAGGCGATGATGTTCTCAATGAAGGGGTTCCACTTGATGTCCAGCACGTTTCCCTGGTGGCCACAAACTTTGGGATAGTTCGGCTCGATCCGGCCGGTCTGGAATGGGAGATCAAGGAAAACATCAGGAAAACCATCAAATTTCGGGAGAAATTGGTGTTCCCAGGGATGGGGAATTGTTGGAGAAGGGAGATCCAGCTCGGCCTGGGCTGGGCCAAGGCAGGGATTGGCTTTATCCAATATTCCCAGTATTCCCAGCTGATACATCGATGGGGATCTCCAGACTCCGTGGAGCAGGGAAGGGACAGCTGGGAGCTCTGTGGGAATTCAGGGAATTGTGGAATACTGGGGTTGGAAAAGCGCTCCAAGGTCATGGAAGGGCCACATCCCCAGGGATTTTCCATCCTTCTGGGAATGGGGACAGTGCTGGAAAACGCTTTCCATGTGGGAATCTCCCCAATATCCAAACCTCTCCTTTCATGATCCAAATCCATGGGCAAAAGGACTGGGAGAGACTCCAGAGGCTCCAAAGCCCCTCAGCCGTTGGATCCCGCGTGAATCCCAGAATCCCAAAAGGCTTTGGGTGGGAAGATCTTCCAGGAGATCCATTCCCAATGCTTGCCATGGCCCGGGATCCCTTTTCCTATCCGGGATTGCTCCCAAGCTCATCCAACCCGGACTGGAGTTGGAGCGTTTGGAATTTCCCCCGCAGATTTTGGATTTCCCTCCCAGACTTTGGAATCACCATTTCCCAAGGCGCTCCTCCACGGAACAAACCCCAAATTCTGGGATCACCAATTCCCGCTGATCCTCAATCTGCGACCCCGCGGGATGGGATCTTCCCACACAGAATTTCCAAAGCTTTTATGGAGCCTCCTGGGAAGATTCCCAGGGGGATGTGCCACAGGAACCCCTCCCATTCCCAAGGAAGCTCCGTGGCCAGCCCGGTGTCCTTCCCTGCTCCATGCTGGCTCCACGCCGGAGCCGTGCTCCGAGCGTGAGGGATAACTGGGTCAGCTCGGCACAGCCGCTGAATATTTCATGGATTTTCCTTCCTGACTTTTCCCGTGCCGAGCTCCCGGCTCCATTTCTCGGGAACAAAGGAATGTGCTGGGAATTCTGCCCTCAGCAGCTCCGGGAAGTCGGATCAGGGCCAGGAATGGCCCCAGAGCTGTCGCTCCCAAGGTTTCTTGGGATTCATTTCCTCCCTCCAGCTGCAGGGAGGAATCTGGGAAGGAAAATTCCCAAAGACGAGACAGAGAAATAAAAGGAAAGGTGGGAATGGCAGTGATTCCTTAGTTCTGCCTCCCAGTGAATTCCAGGGATGCAATTCCCGGTTTCAGCTTTGTTATGTGAAACATTCCAGCCTCCATAGCTTATCCAAAGTGGGTTTATCCCACTTTTCCCGAATTTCCGATTTGGTTTTATTCACACCCCGGCCACAGCAGGAATTCCCGCAGAAACCGTGGGATTCCAGGTGGATGGAATTTTTCACAGCACAAATTCAAACTCCACCCCTTTCCTTCTGAGGAATCCGCCGGCTGAATTCCTTTTCCATGAAGATTTTATGGATTTCCCCCAAATTTATCAGGATTTCAAGAGGCCCACGCTGAGTTTGGTTATTTGGGATTGTTTCTTCCCGAGAAATCGGGAATTCTGATTCAAATTGGTTGCACACTGTGGGGAAAAAGACAAGGAATGTGCCATTCCCAGGGAAAAGGAAACTGAAAAATAAAGGCAAAAAAGGGGAAAAACCCCTAGAAGATCCAGGATTCCGGCTGCACTTTCCTGTTTTTCAGCCGGACATTGCTGGCAGCCAGGAGTTAATCCAAGGTGAATCCTAATCCCTGGATCCCTGATCCCCGGCTGAGGGAAGCGCGGTGACCCAGATTCCGCCCCGCAGGGACAGCCTGGAGCTCTCCCGGCCCCGCCAGCGGAAAAATTTTCCAGGGAAAAGGCTGGGAGGAGGAAATCTTCCCGCCCCTCCCTTTGCTGAAGCTCTCGGAAAAGGGAAAATCCTTTGGGTCATGTTGGGAAAAGGGAAAATTATTTGGGAAAATTGTCAGTTTTGAGGATTGGGGGGTGGGGGGGGGCGGAGAGGGAATTCTTTCCCTGGGAATGGTTGGAATAGCAGCAGGCAGAGGGATGGAAGCTCTCTGGATTCCAGAATCAGGGAATGGGATCGTGGAATCTCCTGAGGGTCCGTGTAGAGCATCCTGGGAATTCCAGTGGACTCAGAGCCATCCCTGGGAGGAGGGGATGGAATTTCCCTCCCTGATGGAAATCCAGGACAAATTTTTCATCAGATCCATCAGCACCAAATCCAAGGGATGGGAGAAATCCTCAATTCTCCCCCTTGGAGCAGCACAGCTCCACCCTGGCCACGGCTGAATTCCACTTTTCCCAGAAATCCATCCAGCAGAAAACCTTGGAGAAATTATTTCATTATCTGAAATTCCCCAGACCTGCTTTTCCCTGGAAAACGCAAACCGGGAACACTTCGGAACTCTCCCATTCCCTGGAAAGTTCCACAAATGTGGAAAAATCCCTTTCCCCCGCTCCATCCTTCAATCCCACATGGAAAAGCTCAGGGATGGATGCGGCACACCTGGATCCCATTCCCACATGAAAAATCCCAAGGGAACATGGAAGGGAACCTGGGGAGGTTTGGGAATTTCAGGCCCTTTTCCCTATCCCAAATCCAGCTTTTTTCTCATCCCAAATCCAGCCCTGTCCCATCCCAAATCCAGCCATTCCCACAATCCCAGCAGTGACGGGAGCAGGAGTTTGGATTTCGGCTTCCTGCGGATAAACAGAGGCTGCCCCTTCCCGCTGCCGCTTCCTCCGGGAGCTGCCTCTGGAAAACAACTCCTCATTCCCGGCGGGAACACCAAGCCCTCTGTTTCCATGGAAGCGATTCCCTGCAACGGGATCCATGGTGAACCCAACAAAATCCTTATCCCAAATCCCCCTCCAGCTTTCCCGGAGCTCCTTTAGGCCCTGGAAGGGGCTCTGAGGATTCCCTGGATTCTTCCCTTTTCCAGGGAAACATCCCCAGAATTCCCGGCCTGGCTCTGGGAGGATGGGATGAGCTCCAGAAGGATGGGATGTGACAGCACCGAGCTGCTTCCCCATGGATTCGCTGCATCCAGGGATTTTGTTCCCTGACTCGAAATACAGGAATATTTTCCAAGGGGTCTCCAGGACCAAATCCTCAAAGCCAGGTTGGAGAGGGCTTGGAGCACCTTGGGATAGTGGGAATTGTCCCAGCCCTGTCCCAAATCCAGCCTTTCTCCCATCCCAGATCCAACCCTGTCCTCTCCATGGAACGGGATGAGCTTTAAGGTCTTTTCCAACCCACACCATTCCAGGATTCCAGGAATTCTCCCATTCCCGTGGAGCCAGTCCTGCTCTTCCTGATCCTTCGCCCACTCCCTTGGGATATTTTTATCCCAAGGCTGATTCCCAGTCCTGAGGCTCCAGAATCCGGGAGGAAGGAAGAACAAAGCTCCCTCTTCCCAACCCACACATCCCTTGGATGGCTCCGTGAAAACCCCGGATTTGGGATGAGCGGGAGGAGCAGATGGCCCGGCCCAGATTCCGGGAGCTTTGATGAGGGCAAAATCCAGGGGAAAAGATCCAAAAATACGGCAGCAAATCCACGGAGCGGCTCCGCGGTATCCGGGTTACCTTCATTAGCTGCTAATTATGGATCCAAATTAATTAGGGAGCTGCTGGTTTCCAAGGAAAATTAGTTTCTCCTTAATGAGCTAATCAGGCTCCGGATTAAAAAAAAGAGAAAAGTCGGGAATGTGGGAATGTATTAACTCCGGCAGCATCCGGGGGAGCTCCAGGCGGGATTGGCCAGCGGGACGTCCCAGGATTCCCGAGGATCCCTTCGGAGCAGGTGGCAAACTCCATCCCCGCTTTTATCCCAGGAAAAGAGCGGGATCTGCTGGGAACTTGGGGCTGTTCCTCGGGATTTGGGATCGAGGGGGTGTGGATGGAGATTCCAGCTGGGATCCGCGAGGAAGGGACCGGGATGAGGCCGGAGCTCAGACAAAGCTCCCAGGTTTTTTTTTTTCCCAGGAATATTAATGAGGCTCAAGCTGTGCTCTGCAATTAAATCCTGATTAGAATTCCTCCCATCTGGAGCTGCCTCCGGAATGAACGAAGAATTTGGGAGAGGCGGGAATGTTGCACAGGGAAAGGGTGAAAGGATTGATGGGATGAGGGGAAAAAAAACTGGGGAGAGCTCCTCCTTCTTCCAGCTTCCCTTCCCGGTTGGAATTTAGGAGCTGAGAATTTGGGAATGCAGCTCTTCCACGGCAGAATTCCTGCTGGGAGCATCCCAGAGCTGCAGGTGCCCAGGGACGGGATGTGGATTCCCGCTTGGAATGCAGGAATATCCCAGGGGAGTGCCCGAGTTATGGGAGCAATCCAAGAATGCCAGAATCCTGGAACGGTTTGGGCGGGAAGGGATTTTATCCCATTTCAATATCCCTGGTTGCTCCAACCTGGCCTTGAACATTCCAGGGACAGGGAAGCCACAGTTTCCCTGGGAATTGGATCCGATTTTAATGGATTTTCTTCCCACCAAAACCCTTTCCCTTCCCTGTCCAAGGGAAATTCCAGGCTCGAGGTCGCTGCCGCCGCCGCTGCTTTTCCTAGGAGCCACGGGAATGGCTGGGGCAGCCGCTGGATTGATGGGAATTTCAACTTCAGATGGGCAGGTCCCCAGGGAATTCCTGGGAAAAGCCAGGGGGGGAATTTTGGGTGGAGATGGAAAAGGGAGGTGGAGGAAGATCCCGGCTGGATCGGGGATGAGTGGGATAAATCCCTCACAATTCCTGCTTTTCCCACGGAAAGGAGCTGTTCCAGTGCCCAAACATCCCCTGGATGAGGGATTTTTCCCAAATATCCAACCTGAAATCCCTTAAATCCAGCCATTCCCTGGAAATCCCAAATAAAGAGAAGGAGCAGTGGGATGAGACCAACAAGGAGCTAATTCCTTGGAATTCTGGGATACACTGGGATGGGACAGGCCGGAGACATTCCTGGTGTCCGAAATGCTGGAAAATCTCCCGGACAGATTCCAAAAATGCTTTTTATGGGATCCTTGAACTCTTCCTTAAAAACACCCCAATCTACCAAATTAAAATTCCAGGAAAAGCAGCAGGGTGTGGATATCTTGGGAATTACCATTGGGAATCTCATCTGTCCCAGTGAGATGACAAGGAAACCCCGGGAGAAGCAGCAGGAATTTGGACACTTTGGGAATTCCCATCCAGGTAAAAGAGAATTGGAAGCTTTGGGATGGCTCCAGGTGGGAATTCCCACTGGGAACCTCTCACCTGCTCCAGCGGGATGACAAGGAAGGAGCCCCAGGAAAACCAGCGGGAATTTGAACACCTTGGGAATCCCCACTGGGAATCTCACCTGCTCCAACGGGATGACGAGGAAACCCCGGGAAGGCCAGCAGGAATTTGGAGGCTTCGGGAATTCCCATCGGGAACCTCACCTGCTCCAGCGGGACGAGGAGGAAGGAAACCCCGGGAGGAGCAGCAGGAATTTGGCCACTCTGGGGATCCCCCGTCGGGGAAGAGGAGCTTTGCCAGCTCCGGGACGGCTCCGGGGCTGGAATTCCCGCGGGGATCTCACCTGCTCCAGCGGGATGACGAGGAAGGAGCCGCCGCCGGCGCTCTCGGTGACGATGGCCAGGAACCGCGCGTTGACGGCGCAGAAATGGTTGTCGTGGACGTTCTTGGTGATGGGAATTCCGTCGAAGCAGTGCTCCCGGCTCGCCGCCTTCCCGTAGACATTCCGGAACTTGGAGCTGCGGTACTGCGGCCGCCATGACATCTGCGGGGGCAGCGCGCGCGGGGCATCGGCATTCCCAGAAATGCACAAGATTCCCCACCCGCTCTCCGGAGTCTCTAGCGCCATTCCGAACATTCCCCAAAAGTCGGAGGCATTATCCCAGTGCTGGAATGGCTCCTGAAAGGCTCTCTAAGAAAGCGCAGCATTCCCAAAAAAAAAAATACCCAACCCATTCCTGGTTTCTCTCCTGTTTTCATCTGGTGGGACATGGAAGCATCGGGATGGGCCCGTTCCGACGGGAACATTCCCAAAAATCTAAAGCAACCCCTGGAGTGAGGAATGACTCCTGAAAGGCTCTAAACAAAGGCCCAGCATTCCCAAAAACACCCATTCCTGGTTCCTCTCCCATTCCCAGTCTGTTTTTTACCGTGGACATGGAAGCATCGGGTTGGCCCCATTCCCACATGGACATTCCCAAAAAACCGGGCCTGGCCCTGCTGCAGGAGGGGCTCCCAAAGGCTCGGGAAGCGCAGAATTCCAGCTGCTCCCCTTTGGAGCGGAATGCTCATCCGGGACACGCCCGGGTGCACACGACAAAGGAATTCCGGCTTGGAATGTGATGGCTTGGGAATGGATGGCGGGAGAGCAGGAATTGGGGGCGGAGGGAGCCTTGGGAATATTCCGCATTTTCCGCAGGTTTTCCTGCATGGAGCAGCCCAGGATCCTTTAGGGATCCCAAGGATCCAGCTGCTGATCCTGGTGGAGAGGGACCCAGGATGTCTGGAAAACTGGGAAAAGATCCCAGGAGCAAAATTCCATCAGCTCTGCCCTCATTTTCTGGGAATAGCAACGCCTGGAAAACCGGGGAAAAAACCCCCTGGCAGCCCTGCCCTCATTCCCTGAGAACAGCAATGCCTGGAAAACCAGGAAAAGATCCCAGGAGTAAAATTCCCAGGTCTGCCCTCATTTTCTGGGAAGAGCAATGCCTGGAAAACTGGGAAAAGATCCCAGGAACAGCCCCCCAGCCGTGCTTGGATGTTTTCCCGCTTTCCTGGCAGCTCCGGCCTTTCCCGGGAGCAGCTCTTGTCTCCATGGGTTTGGCTTTTCAAAGGATCCTTTCATCCCTCGGGAGTCTTGGAAACAGCGGGAGCGAGGGAAAAACCGGGAAAGGAGCTCTGGCCACAACAACAGGCAGAGCCCCGGCCCTAATCCTGAAAAAACCTGGATATCCTAAAAATAGCTCCCGGTAATCCGCCCCGAGCGGCCGAGCTCACGGGCAAATTCATTCCTGCCTTCACCTGGAATTTCTGGGGGGAAAAATTACTCCCCTCCAGTTTTTTGTTGTGTTTTTTTTTTTTTTTTCCCCCCTTGGAATTGTGCCCTTCCAGCAGCTTTTGTGTTGTTACCATGGCACTTCCCGTGTGCCGAGGATTTTTAATGGGAATAAAGGGATCTTTCCCTGGGATTCGCTGATGGATTTGGGGAAAAGAAAAAAATAAAGAAAGAGGGATATGCTTGGAAAAAAACATCGGGAAAAGGAAATCCAACACAAAGAGCTGCTCCGGAGTTTTCAGGAAGGGGACCCAGGAGATGGAGCCTTTCCCAAATCCCGTTATTCCCGATTTTCCTGCCGTTGTGACAAAAATTCCGTCTGGGATTTTCTGGACAAAACCGAGGCCCAGCTTTGTAGGAATTTTGGGATTTTGTAGAAATCCCAAATCCAAGCTGATCCCAGCCCCGGGCGTGGGGTTGTTTTCCCTCCCTCCCGGTCTGGCACATCCCTGGAAGTTTTTTTCCATGGGAAAGGTCAGGAATGCTGGAGTTTGACATTTCCAGCATCAATGGCTCATTAAGGCTGGCCACAAACAGGATCCGCTTTTCCAGAGGAAAATCAAGGATCTGGAATTGCTGGGAAGGAGCTGGAGCTGCCCAATCCCACCCCACGGACATCCCACAATTCCATCGTGCAGGAAATGGGGAAAAAAGTCAAAATTTGGGATTTCTTAGGGAAAAATCCCCTCTGGACTTGCTGCTGTACCACATTCCTGGGGGGATCCCTGGGACAGAGTGATCCCAAATTTCCAGTGGATTCCACACGGAATCTGCACCTGGGAGCGTCAGGACCAAGGGATTTGGGATTCAATCCCAAAGGATTTGGTTGGGGAATGGATTCGGAGTGATCCCAGATCCCACCCAGCTGGAGCCAGGAAATATTTTGGGATTGATATCCAGAGGTGAAATCCAGGCTGGAAAACCTCAGAATGCTCCAAAGCCACCGCCCCATCCCAATCCAGGAATTTTTTTCCATCGTGAGGGGAAAGCCCGGGAGCAGGAGTTGGCTGGAATTCCCAATCCAGCTTGGCCACTGGAATTCCTGATCCAACCTCCCCATGGGAGTGGAATTCCCAATCCAACCCTGACACTCCAGCCCAAGAGGGAAAACCCCAAGAACCGCGGGATGTGGGGTGGGAATGGCGCCGATTCCCCTTCTTCCGAGGGATCTCCGGAGCGGAGCCGGCCCCTGGGGGGCTCTGGGCTGCCTCGGGATGCCTTTTCCATGGATTTTGTCGCAGCCGGGCGGGAATTCCCAGCTCGGGACACTCACCAGGCCGCGCTTGCTCCCCAGCACCTCAGCCTTGTGCAGGTCCCTCATGGAGCTCTGTGCGGAGACGGAAAGGAAGAAATTCCATTGATTTCCCGGGAATCCCAGGGAAAACACCCGAGCCCTTCCTGCTGCTCCAGAGGGTCGGGATCCACCCCCCCCAGAGCTGGGAATTTTTGGTGGTTCCGACCCCTTTTCCTCCTCCCTCTTCTGGAGAATTCCACAGGGCTGCCAAGGCTCTTCCAGAGAACGGAGGGAATCCACAAAAATCATGGATTTAGTTTAAAAAGTGGGATTTGGGGATACTGGGAAGGAATTCTTCCCTAGGAAAGTGGAGAGGGGCTGGGCTGGAGAAGCCGTGGATCTTTGGAATGTTCAAGGTGAGGTTGGATGGAGCAGCCTGGGATAGCGACAGAATCCATGGAATGCAGAACAATTCCAGCTGGGAATCTCCCATCCGAGGCTTTTCCAGCCTGGGATTTCCCTGGAGTTCGACTTTTCAAGGATTTTGACTTTCTCAAAATCCTGGGAATGGCTTCTCCTCTTCCCAAACGCTGGGAAAAAGCTCCAAGTGAGGCCGGACAGAGCAGAGCTGTTCCCAGGAATGCTCATCCTTCCTGGACCGTGGAGCTGCTTCCCAAGTTCCCACAGATCTCATGGAATTCTTGGGAAGCTGCGAAAACCATCCCTGGCACCCTCGGGGAGCCGAGTTTGGATCATTTTCCATCCGGGAAAACATTCTGGAGGAGGAAAACCAAACTTTCCCAGGCCCCACGTGCCGAGAACAATCCCAAAATTCCCCCTCCGGAGAAATTCCGGAAGCAATGCCAGTTGTCCTCCCACTCTGTTCTCTGAGTCCTTCCCACTTCAGGAAGCTCCGGATGGAGAACAAAACATTCCCAACCCCCAGAGCTGCCCTGGGGCACCACCCCTGGGAATTCTCCCTCCTCCAGCTCCTTGGAATTCCATTTCCTTGAGGGAAAAAATTATTCCTGGTTTTTTTTCCTCACTTTTCGGGAAGTCAGAGAAGGGAAAAAGTCGCTTTTCCCATCGGAATGAGCGTGAGCAAGGGATTCATCCATGAGAATTCTTTCCCATGCCATCCCAAATCCTTGGATCCAACGGGATTTTCCAGCCAGGATCCAGCAGTTTGGATCTATCCCAAGAAAAAGCCTCTGATGGGAAGATCCCATCAATCCAACCTTTCCCAAAATCAGATTTTTAATGGGAAAAAATGATGGGGAAAGCCACTTTAAAGTGGGAATTAAAGGGATGGAATTGTCAGGGAAAAGGGAATTTTCCCACTGGGAAAAAATTCCTTAGGGAGATGCTGGCTGGGAGAGGATCAAACAATGGTGGGAAAAAAATCCACCAGGAGTAAAAACATTGGGAGAGCCTGGGGGGAAAAAAATCTCTTTCCAAGCCCCGGCTTTGCGCGGGACAGGGAAATTTGTTTATCCTGGGAAATTTATGTTTTCTGGAACTTTTCCAAGGTCTGGAAAGCAGCTCCAACAGCTCTCCCTTTCCATGTAAAAAAATTCCAAATATTCCCACGAATCATCACCCTGGGGTGGCTCCAAACCCAAAATCCCGAAAGGATTCTTTTGGGAAGTCTCTCCCAGACTTTTCCACCAGAAATCAAGGAATGGGAACGGCCCAAATCCAGAAAGAAAAGAGGCAGGAAAACAACCAGGATCCAGTCAATATTCCAGGCTGCGCGTTCCCGTTTCCTGGGAAGCGCCGGAGGAGGCTGAAGGTCACAGAATGGCACCGACCCCCCTTCCCAACCCTCGGGAATCCGAGCCTGGACAAGCCTCTCCTTGTGCTCCAGCTCCCGGGATGAGCGGAACCCTCCGGAGAAGGGCAAGGGAGCCTTGTTTTCCTTGTTTTCCTTGTTTTCCTTGTTTGTTTTCCTTGTTTTCCTCGTAACTCCGGAGCAGCGGCCGCGATGTCCCTCCCCTGCCCTGGGATGTGCCCCAAACCCCGCTTTTCCCCAGGTTTTCCTTGGATTTTTTTGGGAATCGAGGTTCCCCGCTCTTCACACGAGATTCCCTTTTCCAGAGGTTGGGATGATCCCGCCGGGAGCTGGGATCCCCCTGGATGAGCCTGCATGGAATTCTCATCCCGTACATTTTGGATCATTTCCGCAACTGATTTCCTTCGTCCTCATTCGCACCAAGACCGAACATTCCACGGATTTGATCCGCACGGATTTTTTGGGATAACGGGTGGAAATTCTGGGAGGAAATCCACGGAAACTGCCGCAATCCTACGGATAAAAAACCACGGAAGCGCATTCCCAGCTTCCAGCTGGGAGACATTTGGGACGGGAGCGGCCGCGGATGGGAGATTCCCACTGCATCCCGGGAATGCTCCCATCCCTCTCCGGGACCCCCGGGATCCTCACCTGCCCCGCTCGGCTCCGGGCTGCTCGGGCGCCTCCGGATGCCCCGGGATGGGCACGGAGCTCAGGGAGTCAGGGCTGCTCCAGGAGCCTGGAAAAGAAGGAAACCCTCTGGATCCCAATTTCCAACCGGGATCGACCCCGAATGGCGGCGCCACCAAGACTGGGGAGCTGGGATAACATTCCGGAGGATTTTGGGGATTCACTCCAGGCCCCAGCGGAATTCCAAGGGTTGGGATTCAGCCAGCATCCCCGGAAACCACGGGATCATGGAATTCTGGAATGGGCTGGGTGGGAATGGACCTTCAATCCCATCCCATTCCACGGGCAGGGATTCCCCTATCCCAGGCTGCTCCAAGGCCCATCCGAGATTTCCTTGGACATTCCTGGAATGCGGCTCAGCCTTTCAGGTCACTCCCATTCCCAAATTCAAAGTCCAGGGCAACGATCCCTGCTCCTGGCACTGCCCGATCCCAAACATCCCCAGCAGCTTCCCAGGATGCACCACAGGGAACTTTGCTGGAGCACGGCTCTTCCCAAGTTTTGGCGGATTTTTCCATAATTTTTCCATCATTTCCCATCATTATTTTTCCAGAATTTGTTGGGATTTGCACAGCGGGAGCTGCTGGGAGAAACCACCACTTCCTGAGGGGAAAATTCCTGGTTGGAATCCCATTGGGATGGGGCTGAGCTCTGTGGAATTCCATCTCCTTGAGGGGGAATAAAATTCCAGGCTTTTTCCTAACCTGAGGGGCTTTTAGGGAAGTGAGAATGGGGGAAAACTTGGAATGAGCGGGACTGAGGCGGGGCTCATCCATGAGAATTATGGATCCATAGGGAGGGCGGACACAGAGCCCTTCCCCGTCCTGAAATTCCTTGGATTTTAGATGAGTTCGGGAAAGATGAGGTTGGAAAAGCTTTGGATACAGGGATGTGGCTGCCACCATTCCCAGCATTCCCACATTTCCCATCAAACCCGGCTGGGAATTTCCCCCAGCCAGAGCTCAGCCTGGGCTCAGATCCCGATTCACTGATCCCAATTCATCCTGGTGTGTTTATTTATCCCGGTTTATCCCAACTTATCCCGATTTTTCCGCCCTCTGCCACTCCAACAACGCCTTGACCGCTGCAGCCTTTCCCTGGCACGGCCTTTCCCGGGCATTCCGCTCCCGGAGCTCTTCCCAGCCCCGCTCCAGCCGGAGATCCGTGCCTGGCAGCCTTTGCCACGAACAAAGGAGCGCGGGATTTCTGGGAGCGGCCTTGGCACGGCTCCGGGAAGGCCGGAATCCGCAGATTTGGGGGGCACGGAGCAGCTGCCTCCTTCCATCCGGAGACTTTTCCCCCACCCCGCTGCCAGATTTAGGGAATGACTCGGGAGATCGGAATCCGGGATGAATGGGACTATTCACGGTTTGATAAAATTCCATGGAAAAGAGCGGGAAGGGGGGCTGGGAACGAGCCGGCCCGGCCGGGTGTGAGTTACGGATCCCGGCGATCCCGCCAGGCCCCGTTAACGAGCCCGGGTCCTTCCATTGAATCCCAATTAATTGCACGGAATGCTAATTAATTGCACGGAATTCCAATTAAAACTCATTAAAAAGCCGAGGGCTGGAGTGGCCTTGGATGAGGGGAATTGCTACTGGAACAGGGATTTTCCTTTTCCAGATTCCAACGGCTCCCTGCTCCCAACCCCAGCGATCCCAAAGATTGGTGACCCCATCCAGGCTTTTCCCAGGTTTATGGAGAATTTGGGAAAAAAGGAAAAGGAAAAGGAAAAGGAAAAGGAAAAGGAAAAGGAAAAGGAAAAGGAAAAGGAAAAGGAAAAGGAAAAGGAAAAGGAAAAGGAAAAGGAAAAGGAAAAGGAAAAGGATTTTAAGGAAAAGGATTTTAAGGAAATTGATTTTAAGGAATAATGGGGCAGGAAATGCCCCCCTTCCCACATTCCATGGATTCTCTGTCCCTGGCCCTGGACACTCCCAGGGATCCAGGGGCAGGCACAGCTGCTCTGGGAATTCCATCCCAGCCTCTCCAGGGAACAATTCCTGTATCCCAGTATCCCACCCATCCCTGCCCTCTGGCACTGGGAGCCATTCCCTGTATCCCATCCCTTCTCTCAAATCCCTCTCCAGCTCTCCTGGAGCTCCTCTGGGATGTTTGGAATTCTCAAGGACAAGCTGCTCCATCAAATCCATTTTTAGCAACCCCCGGGAGGAGCCTTCATCCCGCATTCCCAGGAAATCAATCCGTGCTCTCCGAATCCCAATTCCCTGCTGGCGCAGCCCAGCTTCCATCGAGCTTCCCACGGATTGATCCGGTATCAGCTTTTCCACGGATCAGCATTTGCTCCAGCCACAGAGTCTGCCCTTCCAAGGCGGCAGAGGACACCGAGAATTCCCACCGGGAATATCCCGGCGTTCCAACCTCCCAGCCACGGAGAACTTCTGTAGGGCATCATTTATTTGATTCCAAGAGGGAATAGTTGGAATTTCCTTTCTGGAACCTGGGTTTGGCTCCGTTTCCTTTGGATGTTCCCATTCCTTCGGCTCCCGGCTCCATGATTTTGCCAATTCAAGCTGGAGGAGCCATGGGATCATCCCGGGACCATCCTCCTTTCCATAGCATTTTTCGGGAAAAAATTCCAATAATTTCAAATCCCTCTTCCCGAAATGACCACGCCCCCAGATCCCAGTAATTTGTTAATTTGGGATTTGGGAGCATCTGATCCAAGGTTAAATTCTCCAGCCCCTCCCTGACTGCAGAATTCCCACCTGGATATTCCCAAGGATTCCCATTTCCATGGCAAAGGAATCTCTTTCCTGCCCCTTCCCCTCCCACCCTTTCTCCCTCAAATCCTGCTTCCATCAAATTCCTGGGAGAGTCATCCTGGCTGAGGGATAAAAATTCCCGAAATTTGGGATGCTCCTCCCTTTCCAAGGCACAGAGGCCAAACCAGACTCCACAGCACGGAAGAATTATCCTGGGTTCCTCCAGATCTTCTGGAAGCTGGGAAAAAAAAAGCTGAGGAGTGGCCATTCCATGGTATCCGGGCCGTGATTCCAGGGAATTTGGGCAGCCCCCAGAGCGAGGCGTGGGTTCTCCCAGCATTCCCAGGGATCCAGCTCCATCCTATTTTTAATTCCCTGGTTCCAAACTTCCCCAGGAGCTGCAGCTCCGGCTGCTGCTTCCCGTGGGAAGGGAGGGGGTGGCTCGGGACAGGGACGGATCCGGGAAGAATTCCAGCCCTCTCCAAGCCTTTTCCCAGCCCCCCAAATCCCAGGAAAAGTTCCCTGTGCTCCCTCTCCGATGCCTCGGGATGGCTCCTCCTGCCTTTAGGCCCCTGCTCCCGATTTTCAGCTGGATTTTCCTCCCAGAATTTCCCAGGGAGAAATGCTCAAGAATATTTAGGAAAAGCTTAGGAAAAGCTTATCCAAGGTCTCCAGCTGTGCCTGGGAAGCGGCCCCGGCGTGGGAGGAGAATTCCAAATTCCTGTCCCGGCTAACGCCGGCAGCTGGGGCAGGACGCGGATCCAGGAATTCCCTGGGGCTCCCCCTTTTCCTGCCTTTCTGTGGGAACAATTCCCATCCCCAAATCCCACCATTCCCTGCCGCCCCGGATCACTGGAGCTTTTCCGGGATCCACGCTGGCTCTGGAGAGCCAAAACCAGCTCGGGAAAGGCGCTCCCGGCTCCTTGTCCCGCTTCCCTTTTCCCTCTCCACATCCAGGGAGTGCCCAGGGACTGACGTTCCCCGGATCCGTGGCCCAGTTTTGCCTGGAAAAGCCCCGGAATCGATGCTGTGCCAGGGCAGGAAGCTGCTCCTGGAATTTCTTTGGATTTCATCAATCCATGTTGCAGGAGATAAAATCCATAGGGAGAGCTGAGATGGAACAGAGGGAATTTTGGGACAGAAGATGGAAAACTTTTCCATTTGCTCATCCATTCCCTGAAAATCAACAGAACATTCCCTATCCTGCTGCAGGTGCTTTCCCTGGGGCCTTTTTTCCCGGACAAATCCATTCCCGCTCCAAAAAACCCAAAACCCTGGGAATGAGCACTCCAAATTCGCAGCCCGCCTTCCAACTGTGGCCCCGGATATCCGGGAATTTGGGGTTCTCTGATCCCAACTGTGGATTTATATCCCAAATTCCGGCCTGCCCATCGATCCCTCTCTGGAATTGCTGGGAACACAGGGATTGCTTTCCCAGGGATTCTGGCATGGATGGGAATGGTACCTGGGAATACCCAACCCCAAAGACAGCGCTGGTGACATCCCACAAGTTTTTTCCTCAGGAAAAAAAAAAACCTAATGGGGAAGAGGGATTGTCCCTGGTTTTACCGGGGTTATTTGGATATTCCCACGTCCCATTCCAGGGTTCGGAGAGGGATCAGCTGCAGTCCTGCTGCCTCCCACTCCCAGTGCACCAAACAATGTCATTCCCAATATTCCAGCCTTTCCCAGTCAGAGAAAGGGCAGCGCTGGGGCTCGGGTGGGATCATCAATCCCATTCCCAGGGAGCACTGAGGTCATTCCAGACACTTCCCACTCCATGAGCCTTCCCAGGGCTGATTCCCTGGAATGTCTGGTGACCTCCCAGAGTCGCGGCAGTGCCACACCCTCGGGCTGGGACAGGCGTGGAGCTCCCTGATCCCAAATCCCAGGGATCCTCTGGAATCGGCCCCTTGGCTCCATGGCACCAAATCCAGCAGGATCCAGAGGCTCGGGATCGCTGCAGGGGCACAACCACGGGATGGGAGAGCGGGATCAGCTCCCAGGGATCCTCAACCCTTCCCTGCCCGCAGGAATCCGGGAGCAGCTCCGCGATGGATTGGGGCCCCCCCTCCCCGCTCCCC
>VWZN01016984.1:14965-40867 GCA_013396955.1 Regulus satrapa | reverse complement strand
GGGGTGGTCGGGGAGGGGGGGGGGGGGGGGGAATGTTTTATCCTTAAAAAGAGGAAGCGGGGGAGATTCCTCACGGGAGACCCGTGGGGTGCAGCACGGGAGCATCCTCACCTGGGAAGAGCCCGGCTCCGGCCCCGGAGCGGGGAGCCAACGGGATTTCAGTTGAGGAGCAGGCGGGTCATCATCCGCAGCTTTCCTTGGAGCGGTTTCAAAGCGCCGATGGAATTTCATGCCTCGGCAGGAAATACCTGCTGGGTTAATCCGTTCCATGTGCGGCCGCTGGAGCTCTGGAATAAAAATATCAGCCTGCCTGGAGAGAAGCGCGGCCCCTCCTTGGAGAGGGGACAGGGGTGGCATCCCGTGGGAATGTGGGCGCGGGGTCCAGGGGACAGCAGCGTCCCCACGCCGGAGCTGGGATGGCCGTGGGTGTCCCACGGGAATCCCTCCGGGAGCTCAGCCGGGCTCCTGCCCGCTGCCTGCAGTGGGAAATGCGGGAATATTAAGGAAT
The DNA here is from genome assembly GCA_013396955.1 of Regulus satrapa. NCBI lineage: Eukaryota > Metazoa > Chordata > Aves > Passeriformes > Regulidae > Regulus > Regulus satrapa. The sequence continues at coordinate 40,359 of VWZN01016984.1, read as the reverse complement.
GCTGGTGTGTCCTGCTGAGGAGCAGCCTGGGGGGCTCAGGGCTGGTGCTCGGTTTAGGAATATCCCTCCAGGAGGGGCATTTCCAGGGAAAGGGGGACCCCAGGTCAGGCTGTCTGGAAATCCCCGGAGAGACTCAAAATGTGCCTGGATGTGATTCCAGGGAATGTGGTTCAGTTTCTTGATTGGCCAGACTTTGAGTTCCATAGAATCCCAGAATCCTGGAATTATTTGTATCATTATTTATATATTATTATTATATTATTATTAATAATTTAAAACTATTATTAAAATCTATTATTAAAATACTAAATCAAAATATTAATTTAATAAATAATATATTACCTAATATAACATAACGTAATGTAATATATATTGTTATATAAATTATATCATATAATAATTAGTAATTTATTTAATTTGTAATTAATTCAGTAATTAAATTTTAAAATATTATTAAATTATTAAATCTAAACGGTTAAATTATTTTAAATTATTAAAGCTCATCCCATTCCACCTTCCCCTATGCCAGGTTTCTCCCAGCCCCATCCAGCCTGGGATTGGAACATCCCGAGGGATGGGGCAGCCACAGCTTCTCTGGGTGCCCTGTTCCATTTCTAAGGATCCAGGTGGAATTTAAACCGGAGCCTGAAGGTTCAGGAACCTGGGCTTGGGGTAGAAAACTGGGATTTGGCAGCCCCAGCTTTATATCCCTACCAAATCCTGTCTAGAGCCATGGAAGTGCCGCAGCCCAGGGGGCGATCCCGGCAGGAGAAAGGGATTGCTTGGGATCAGGGGGTTGTTTCCCCGAGGAGGAATGGGTTTGGTGGGTTCCTGGCTTTTGCTGGAATGGGAATGCTGGCATCGAGCAAAGCTTCTCCCGCGCGGTGCTCCCGGAAAGGCAGCAGGAGCTGCCCCTTCCCCGCACTCAGCCCCGCACCGGGGTTTGTCCATCCTGACGCGAGCCGGGAAATGAAGCGCTCGGAAGCCTGGGAGTGGCAGGAATTGGATTTGCCTTCGTTAAAGGAAGGCTTGGCACAGGGGGTGCGAGTCAGGCAGTGCCGGAGCTCTGTGGCAGCACCGCAGAGTGCCGGGATCCATCTGGGTGATTTTCTCCTTGGAAAAATCCAGGTGTCCCAGCTCCCCTTTCTGGGGGGTGGCCAGGGCAGTGTTCAGTGACACGGGAAGTGGGTCCTGGGAGCAGGCAGGGATTCCCCCTGCGTGTCCACCCTCTGCAGGTTACACCGTCTCCTCCGTGGTCTCCACCAAGCGCGAGCGGATCTACGTGGCCGGAGCGCCGCGCTTCAACCACACCGGCAAAGTCATCCTCTTCAACATGCCCAGCAACAGGAACCTCACCATCCACCAGGCCCTCAAGGGAGAGCAGGTAATTCCTGACTGGAATGCCGTGCCTCTTTCCCCNTGTTGGGTTTTTTTTGTTGTTTTTAAATCCACCCTCTCCCTTGGTTTTCCCAAGCTGGAATGGTGTCAGAACCCCGGGCACACAGAGAATTTCACCTTCCTGTGCTCACCGAGCCCAGCAGAGCCCTGCACTGACCTGGGGCCCTGCAGAAGGCTCCCAAAACGGAGCGATGGCTCTGGGAGTGTGGGGCTGGATAAAAGTGTGTGATATCACAAGATGAGAGACTCACAGCTTTCAGTTTTAGGGCAGAGTAGTATATATTGAGCAAGATGAAAGTTTAGGAGTGTTAGATCTTCTTCCACCTCCTTCTTCATGTTACGTTATGTGATCATGTGCAAAACTCTGCAATGCGGACAGCAACCATCTAGTTATCCAAGTTAAAAACAAAAATAATTCAGCGAACAACCATTCATTAGTTAAATTTACCCTTAAAAACCCTTACAGTCAAAAGCTATCATCGCCATTTCTACCTTATTAGCTAAAGCACTAAAAATTCTCTCCCCCATAAAAGAGGACGGGATCCTGCTGGAACTACAAATCCTTTGGGTGATCCTGCAGCTCTGAGGGGGGGAGATGATAATGTAATATTATATATTCCAGCATAACATCAATCAAAGCCAATAAACGCCCCAAGTCCAAACGAGAAATGCCACCTCTCACTCGTCAACCCAAATCCTGGGGAAGCCGTTCCAGCTCCTGGAGCAGGGCAGCGCGGCCGTGGTCGGGCCGGTCGGGTTGTGCCCGTGGCCGTGGCGGGGCTGGGCCGTCCCTGCAGGTCCCGGGGGGGTGGTGGTGGCACCGTTCCCCCCCCGTCCTGTGTCCCCCCCCCCCAGATCGGCTCCTACTTCGGCAGCGAGATCAGCTCCCTGGACGTGAACGGCGACGGCGTCACCGACGTGCTGCTGGTGGGAGCGCCCATGTTCTTCAGCGAGGGCCGGGAGAGGGGCAAGGTCTACGTCTACAGCCTGCAGGGGGTGAGAGGCACCTGGGCACACGGCCCCGTGGGGCCCGGCGCTCCCGGCTCCCGGTGTGAAATGGGATTCGCCAGGTGGGACACGGGACCACCTGTGTGGGAACGCGGAGGAAGCTCTGGAGAATCCGTCTCCGGCCACGTGGCCTCCTCCAAACTCGCTCCCTCCAGGGAGAGCTCAGAGCCCCTGGAGGGCTCCAGGAGGGCTGGAGAGGGACTGGGGACGAGGGATGGAGGGAATGGCTCCCGGTGCCAGAGGGCAGGGCTGGGTGGGATACTGGGCCCTCCACCATGGGAATGGGACAGTGCCACCCCTGTCCCCTTCCCTGTCCCAGCTTTCCTGGTGGGCCGCCCTCAAATGTGGCTCAAAATCTCCTGAGCCAAATCCACCAGGATCCAGGGACGTGTGGGAAGGTCATGCTCTACATCCAAGGATGCAGAGCCCACCTGGAGCATGGAATCCCTACACCCAAACCAGTTTGTTATTTACGGAATTCTTTTGTTTTGTTGTTATTATTATTGTTGTTGTTGTTGAAAAAATTTAAAAACTGAATTTGTATTTATTATTGAATTTATTATTAACATGCAATATTTATTATTATGGAAAGTATGTTTATTATGGAGTTGTTTTATTTTTATTATTGCTATTGAATCCTTGGCGTAGGGTGCAAGGCAGCTGTGGGCTGGCTGGGGGCTCAGGGCGCACCATTCCCCAGGGATGTGCTCCAAAATCCCACATCCCTGGGGAATGCTCCCACTTCCTTCCTTGGAGAACCCCTCCCACATCACTTGAGGGTTTCTCCTCTTTCCAGTCTCGCTGCTGATGCTCCGGGGATTGTTTTCCTTCCTTCTCCCCTCGGCAGAACCTCTTCGTTCCCAGCGGAGCCCTGGTGGACCTCCAGAGTTACCAGAATTCCCGCTTCGGCTCCTGCATCGCCGCCGTTCCCGACCTCAACCAGGACTCCTACAACGACCTGGTGGTCGGGGCCCCTCTGGAGGACGAGCACCAAGGAGCCATTTACGTTTTCCTTGGATTCCAGGAGACCATCCTGAAGAAGTACAAGCAGGTGGGGCTTTCCCTCTGTTGGGTTTTCCTCGTCCTTCATGGGAATAAATGTAATTTGTCCCTGCTTTAGGGACTGATGGGGCAGGACAAATCCACACCCGGGATTTGGTCGTTAATTATTCCGGCCAGATATTCCCTCTTTTGTGGCATCCAAGACAAAACGTTGGAATTCGAGGATGGGAACAGCAGTGGGGAGCCCCCATCCCTGCTGGATGTGGCACTTGGGGACTTCGGTGGTGGCCTCGGCAGCCCCGGGGGATGGTTGGACTCCACAATCCTGGATGGATTTTCCAACCTAAATTATTCCATGGAATAGCGGGGGGAAAGGCTTGAAATTAGAGGCAGTGCTTAGCATTCATTGCAAGGGACTGCTATCGATTTATTAACTGATTCATTAAAAATGAACTGATTTTATTTATTTATGTATTAATTACACTCTTGGTAAATATTGAATACTCCGGGTAAATCCAGTAGAAATCTCAGATGGCGTCTCCAAAGAGAAATTGGAGATTTCCCTGGAAATCCTGGGGAAATTCCCTGGAAAACCATGTTCAGTGCAACCTCTTGGAACGGGGAATTTTCAGCGGCGAGGCGGAGTCAGCCTGGCAAAGCCTTGGCAGGCAGGGATGCTCCTGCTGGAATCCAGCCTGGACCGCTCCCGTTCCTTTCCAGCGGATTGCGGCCGCCGACCTCGGCCCGGGCCTGATGTATTTTGGATGCAGCATCCACGGGCAGCTGGATCTGAACGAGGACGGGCTCGTGGACTTGGCCGTGGGCTCGCTGGGGAATGCCGTGGTGCTCTGGTGAGCCAGGGATCCCCGGGTGCCCTCTCCCCGATTTCCTCTGCCCAAATAATTTCCTTTTCCAGGAAAAACTGATCTCCCAAGGATCCAAGGCATCTTCCCTGGATAAGCACCCCCTGCCCAGCAGGGCTGTGGGATCTCAAAGCCCCCGGGCCCTAAAGCGATGCCAGAGTTGGTTTTCCATTGAGCTTCATCCACTTCTGGAGAAACTCCAGAAGTTCCAAATTTGTTTGTGGGCATTTTCCCAGGCTCCTTCCGGTCTGACTCAATTGGAGCAATATTTTCAAATATTAATCAATGTTTGGAGAGTCCCCTGAAGCCGCTGGGACGGAGGGTGGCTGTGCCCAGCCAAGATGGGTCACCCTGGGCTCTGCTTGGAGGGGGAGAAGGTTTCCCAACCTTCTGCAAAAAGGAGATTAAGGGCTGAAAAAAAAAAAGGGAAACCTGGAGCTGTGGGAGCCTCCAGGATGCCCCATCCCAAGCCAGACCCCGTCCCACGCCCTCTGCCCGCCCCGCAGGTCCCGCAGCGTGGTCCAGATCAACGCCAGCCTCCGCTTCGAGCCCCCCAAGATCAACATCTTCACCAAGGACTGCAAGCGCAACGGCAAGGAGGCCACCTGCCTGAGGGCCTTCGTCTGCTTCACCGCCCTCTTCCTCTCCGCTCGCTTCCAGACTGCCAGCGTGGGTAAGGATAAATCCCCCTTCCCGCCTTGCTCAGGCCTCCAGCCCCGTGGAAAACCCGACCTTCGGGGTGGGAACCATCCAGGAGCTGGGAGGAGCTCCCGTGTCCGTCTCCGCTTCTGTCCCTGTCCCAGCCGAGTCTCCGCGTTCTGGGGGTGGCTCTGCCAGAGAAACACCCCCCAGGATAAATCCTGCCTCGCCCCTCACCCATTCCCGGGCTGAGCTCTCCTGGGATTTGCCTTTCCGTGCTCGGGGTGACGGGAATGTCACCCCAGAGGGACAGGGCTCGTCCAGCCCGCCCGCCGCAGCAGCGGGACACATCTGCCGGCCAGATGTGCGCTTTCCACAGCGTCCCAGGGAAGCTGTGGGGCTGGCCAGCTCTCCTGTCAAACCCTCGGACCGGGCCGTGACCCCGCGTCTCCCCGGCGGATTCCCGGGAGTCAGCGGAGCAGGGAAGCGATAGCGACTCAGCAAACACTGTCCAAGGAAAAGCAGGATCCAAAGCCAAGGGAAAACACGCATCACCCAGAGCAAGAGTTTTGTTTTGTGCTGTCAAATCCAGCATTTTTTTTTTCCCTGCTGCTGTCCCTGTGGGATAAAATCTAAGTGGGATTTCCTTATTTATTTGATTTTATCTTTATTTCCACATGGAAGGGCCACCCCCTGGATGAGCCCCTCTGCTCTGGAGCCAGGCTGGGAGAGCTGAGGGTGTCCAGCCAGGAAAGGAGGAGAATCCAGAGAAACCTCAGAGCCCCTTCCAGGGCCTGAAGGGGCTCTTGGAGGGCTGGAGAGGGACTGGGGACAAGGAATGGAGGGACAGGACACAGGGAATGGCTATGAGCTGAAATAGGGATCGATGAGATACTGGGAAGGAATCGTTCTCTGTGAGCGTGGGGAAGGGGTTGGGATGGAATTCCCAGAGAAGCTGTTGTTGCCCCTGGATCCCTGGGAGTGTCCACGGCCAGGTCAAACGGGGCTTGGAGCCCCCTGGGACAGTGGAAAGTGTCCCTGCCATGGCAGGGGCTGGAATGAGATGAGCTTTAAGGTCCCTTCCAACCCAAATCTTGGATTCTGAGGTTCTGTGGTTCTCTGAAATCCCTGCTTGGTTGGGAGTCTCCAGTTTCTTTCCGGCAGCAGTGCAGGAAAGATCTCGGCAAATCACGCAGGTGAGGGCTGAGCTCCGATTCCTCCAGACCAGCACGGCAACATTGGAGAGGCAAACAATTCCCCGCCTGCGCAGATTTTACCCTGGAAATCCCTGGAAACGGGGTCTTGCAATAGTTCACTTCTCAAACTCCTCCTTTGCAGAGGGGAAAGCTCTTCCCAGAATCGCCGGGCACTTCCCCGGATTTCCCTCAGCGGGGAACGGGCGCCGGGGCCGCTCTTGTCCCGGGGCTGGGGCTGTGCCGGCGCCGGGGCCTGATCTGGGCCTGTCCTTGCAGGGCTCAGGTACAACACGACCATCGACGAGCGCCGCTACTCGCCGCGGGCACACCTGGACGACGGCGGCGAGCGGGCGGTGCCCAGGGGGCTGGTGCTGCCCGCCGGGCGGGAGCTCTGCCACACCCTGCCCTTCCACGTGCTGGTGAGCATGGGGCACCTCGCCTGTGGCACCCCTGGGTGGCTCCCCGGGCCGGGAAGGTCCCGCTGGATTCCCTCCCGCCCGTTTGATGTGGTCAGGGATGGAGCTGCCAGCACGTGGCGGCCGGCGGCTGCGTCCCCGGGCGCTGACATCCCTGCGGCTTCCGCGCGCTCCCTTCCACGGGCCGTGTCCTCACCCCGTGGCCGGGCAGCTTTTCCCGCTCCAAAAGCGGGGATGCTCGTGTTTTCCCATCGGGAATGGAGCGTCCCCGTGCCAGCCCCCGGTGGTGTCCCCAGGCTGGACCAGGAGGGTCCCAGCCCCGGGTGCAGAGCTGGCGGATCCCTCGCTCGCAGGGAACAGCTGATACAGAATCCTGGCCAAAACCAAACATTCCCAGGGAATGAGGAGAACCTTATGGAAGCCAGGCAGGCCCGAGCTGCCAGACTGGCCCAGCCCCAAGCCCCGGCCTGAACTGCTGTGAACTTTTGGGAAATTTGAGGCTGGAGATGGAGCAGGAGCTCGTGATTTAGCCCAAAAAACATCTCCCTTCACAGCTTCCCTCTGCACCCCAGCACAAGGCATGGGAGGAGCTCCTGGCGGCTTCCAGAAGGCAGGGTTAGGTGGGATACTGGGATGGAATTCCCAGCTGGGATGGAATTCCCAGAGGAGCTGTGGTTGCCCTGAATCCCTGGAAGTGTCCAAAGCCAGGTTCGATGGGGCTGGGAGCAGCCTTGGGGATGGGATCTGGTTTTCCCTTACATGCCAGCCGTGGGCTGGGGCTGCAGGACAGATCCGGGCCCTTTGAGGGACACCCCGAGGTGCTGGTGACACCCGGGGAGCCCTGGGCTCCCGTCTGAGGCGTTCCGTGGCCGCAGGACACGGCGGATTACGTGAAGCCGGTGACGTTCTCCATCGACTACGAGCTGGAGCAGCCCGAGCACGGCCCCATGCTGGACGACGGGTGGCCCACCTCGCTCAGGGTCTCTGTAGGTAGCAGCTGACACCTCCCCCGTGAGCCCTCCCCAAGTGCCACCTCCCGAGGCACCGGGGCAGGTTTATCTCCGGGGGGAATCGTCACCGAGCTGCTCTCGTTGTGCCCTCAGGTCCCCTTCTGGAACGGCTGCAACGAGGACGAGCACTGCGTCCCCGACCTGGTGCTGGATGCCAGGAGCGACATTCCCAGTGCCATGTGAGTAGGTGACCCACAGCGTCCTCCAAGAGTGTCACCAGCTGCGGGAGGCTCCAAGATCCAGCCCCAGTCCGAGTTCCATAAATCCTGACACATCGCTGCTCCTTCGCCCGGCACCAGCACCGGGTTCATCCAGGCCCTCCGTGAGGTGCTCCTTGGCACTTCTGAGCCTCCCCCTGCTCCCTGGCTGGAAGGAATCCGTGGTTTTTCGGGGAATCCACAAACCAGTGAATATTTGGTGCCATGGTGATGAGTTTCAGGGATACAAATCAGGAAATACCGGGGAATAAGCGCAAGGCTGGCATTACCCACCAGGCAATTACGGGCTTGACTCATGGAAATAATTCCGCACTGCAGCTCCGTGGTTAAAGAGCTATTCAAGGTTATCCCTGAATCCACAGGAGGCCCCAGAGCTGCTCCGAGGGCTGGAGCCCCTCTGCTCTGGAGGCTGGGAGAGCCAGGAATGCTCACCTGGAGAAGAGAAGGGTCCAGGGAGAGCTCAGAGCCACTTGCAGGACCTGAAGGGGCTCCAGGAGAGCTGGAGAGGGACTGGGGACAAGGAAGAGGACGCAGGGAATGGCTTTAGGTGAAAGAGGGATGGATGTGACATTGGGAAGGGATTGCTCCCTGTGAGGGCAGTGAGGGCTGGGCTGGAATTCCCAGAGAAGCTGTGGCTGCCCCTGGATCCCTGGCAGTGTCCAAGGCCAGGCTGGATGGGGCTTGGAGCCCCCTTTGCTATTGGCATGGGGTCTGGCTTTTCCCTGCATCCCAGCTGCCCCGAGCATTCCTAACAATGTCTGAGAAAGCGTCACACCATTGGCCAAAAATCCCCAAATTATGGAGGATGGGAGGAATCCGCAATTCCCCTTTCAGCACAGCGGGACAGAGGGAGAGCAGGGATTTCCCTGCACTACCCACGGTCGGGAAATCCCAGGAATGTCCCTTCTTGCAGGGAATTCTGCCGGAGGGCGCTGCGGAGGGGGGACTGCTCGGCCTTCAGCCTCTCCTTCGACGCCTCGGTCTTCGTCATCGAGAGCAGCAGGAGAAGGGTGGCTGTGGAAGCGACGCTGGAAAACCGTGGGGAAAACGCCTACAGCACCGTCCTCAACATCTCCTTCTCCAGGAACCTCCAGTTCGCCAGCTTGATCCCCAAGGTGAGCTCCCAGGAGAGATCCAGGCGTTTCCAGAGGCTGATCTCGGCCGGATAAAAAAGCTGCGGCCGAAAGCAGAGCCCAAATCTGCCTCCATCCCTCATAAATCACAGCTGTTTATGGGCTCTGCTTCTAAGCAATTCCAGCTCTTTATTTTGGAAGCACAAAAACCTTTGAGTTTTAAGAGCCTGAGCGAAGGTCAAACACAGAGGAAATTATTTCCCTCTATTTTTCTCCTGCAGTTGTTTAAAAATACTCCCTGCACGTGGCCAAATTCCCATCAGGAACGAGTTTCTGTAGCTGAGAAATAACTCCTGGAAGTAGGAGCAGATCATGGGAATGTGGCCACAGCTCAGCACCGAGCCGGGCGATGCCACCTCTCCACAGCTTTCCCTGGATGATCCCCCGAGCATCCCAAAAATTTCTCGATCTTGGTGCGACTCCTCCCTGTTCCCAGTGAGGTTTGGGAATGTGCTGATGCTGCTGAGCCTTCCCTCACCCCCCCATGACTTCATCCCTGTCCGCAGATCCCATCTCCTTTGTTTTCCTCCAAGCCGTGCCAAGGGAAAATTGCGGGGCTCGCTGCCCACAAAATAAGCAAAATGCATTTTTTGGAGATTATTCCAAATGAAGTGAGGGGAGCAGGGAAAACCCCTGGGATGTTGGGGAACAGAAAAGGCAGCAGAGGTTCTAGGGAATATTTACAGCTGGTCATGGAGGCGTCGTGGCTAACAGGCTCCTGGCTGTCCCTGCTTTACAAAGGAGCATCCAGAGGGGATGGATATCTGTGTTTTAGAAATACAAAGTGGCCCCAGAAAGTCCATAATTTCAGCAGATGAGTGGGAGGAAGCTCCAGACTCTTTCTGGTGGCTGGTGCTGGGATGTTCCAGCTCCTGGGTAGGGCTTTTCTGGTGGCAGCAGCTCAAACTGACCCCTTGTGGGATAAAAGCTGGAAGAGTTCATCCCCTCACGGTGAAGATGGACACCTGCTTGCAAGCAGGCTACAACCTCTGGAACGGTTGTGGAGGAGACAGAGTAGGGTTGGTGCCCCTTTCCATCCCATCCCAGCTCTGCAATGGGCAGGAGCTTCTCCAGCCTGGCTGGAGAGGTGGAAGGAGTTCCAGCATCGGGAATGTAGGTGTTGACATGAGGGAATAGCTGGTGGCTGTGCAGAATAACAGCTCATGTTGTCTCTCAGTGCTTCCCAACTACTCCTCATTGCAGGAAAATCAGGAGTTCCAGGAATAGACAGGTTCATTCATTCACCACAGTTAAATTCATTCACCGCTGTCATTAAATTCATAAAGAGGATTTAAATCAGAAAATTGGAAGTTGCTTCCCGGAGACTCCCCTTTCTAGGAACATCAATGAATGCATGGGATATTTCCCAGCTGCAGCGAGCAGGGTGGGTTGGATGTCTGGCTGGTTGCTTGCATGATCCGCTGGTTGGGTTTTGGTTGGTGGTTGATTGATTGGTGGTTGGTTTTTGGTTTGTGGTTGGTTGTATCCTTCTTTCATTCATTACTTTGTTGGCCATTTGGTTGGTTGGTCATTGGTTGGGTTTTCGTCATTGGTTGCTTGGTTGTTGGTTGGATTTTGGTTGTTGGTCGTCCATTGGTTGGTCATTGGCTGGTTAGGCATTGGCTAGTTAGTCATTGGTTGTTTGTGTTTTGGTTGGCTGGTCATTGGTTGTTTGTGTTTTGGTTGGTCACTGGTCATTGGTTGCCTGTTGGTGGCCGTTAGTTTCCCATTGGTTGGCTGGTCATTGGTTGGCTGGCCATTGGTTGGCTGGTCATTGATTGTTTGTGTTTTGGTTGGTCACTGGTCATTGGTTGGCTGGTCATTGGTTGTGTTTTGGTTGGCTGGGCATTGGTTGGCTGGCCATTGTTTGTGTTTTGGTTGGTCACTGGTCATTGGTTGGCTGGTCATTGGTTGTGTTTTGGTTGGTCACTGGTCATTGGTTGCCTGTTGGTTGCCCGTTGGTTTCCCATTGGTTGCTTGGTTGTTCCCCCAAAGCCAAGGCCTATTTTGAGCCCCTCGGGTGCTCCCAGTTTCCAGCTCCCAGGGCTCATTCCCGGTGTCCCGGACACTCCGTGTCCCATTTCAGGACGACACCGAGATCAACATCGACTGCGCCAGCGATGACAGACACCCCACCAGGCGGGTGTGCAACGTCAGCTACCCCTTCTTCCGAGCCAAGGCCAAGGTAGGACATTCCCAACTTCCAGCTGTGCTGCCACATGGACCTTCTGCCCCCAGGGTCACATCCGGGCAGCGCCGAACAGGAGTTTAGAGATAAACGTTTGGTTTCTTCCTTTCTGGAGTCTGGAAGGTGTCTTAGGGAAGCTGGGAGGGTTGGGATCCTGCCCTGGTGCTCGGGAGAGCCCCAGAATCCAATCCAGGTGACAGAATTTGCCTCTAGTCCTTTAGAAAAAAATTAATGTTGGCTTCAAACCATGGATGGGGACTTCCCTGAGCTCATTCCCTGCAGGATGGGGCTCCTTCCCTGCCTGAGAGGTTCTCCTTCCTCTGAGGTGCCTCTGGATCCTGCTCCAAGCCCCCCCGGGTGGTGGCATCCTCCAAACCAGTGTTCCCAGTATTTGGGACGAGCCCAGATCCAGCGAGAACCATCTTTACAAGCCATAAACCCTTGGGAAACATTACATTCAGGTTGGAAAAGGAATAGTGGGGACACCCACTCAGGATCCCCATGGAATGCCACCTGCCACCCGTGGGAAAAGGGACCAACACAAGCGGGATCTGGAAATAAAATCTCCCCGGCTCCCGTATCCGTCTGAAACCTTTCCTTGATTATGATGGATGAGCCTTAGGCTCCAGGCTCGGCTTTAAAGCTCCCAAAAATCCCAGTGGGATGCCTGTGGCTGCAGGAGGAGCTGGCTCCCCATGACCTACGGGGTCGGGAATGCGCCCGTGGGCCATCAGGTAGTGCCGCTCCTGCCAAAACAAAGACAGGCTGGAAATGGAATTTTGGCTCCGGAGCCGCGGGAGCTTTAATATTCCAGTCAGCTGTGCCGGCCCAGACGGTTTGAGGTCACCGCAGATGTGACATTTATCACATTTATCCCGTTTTATTGGTGTTGGCTCTCCCCAGCTGCCTCCCCTTCCCGCCCGTCCCGGGCCTCCGGAGGGATCTGCTTCCAAAGGGAGCCGCTCGTCGCTCCCATCGCAGGGGCTGAGAGAATTCCTGCAAATCCTCTCTGCCTGGGAAGGCTCTGCTCGGTCCCGGTGGGATCAGGAGTTGTGTCTCCTGCAGGGCCCTTGCTCAGCACTCGGGATTTTATTCCCTGATGTTTGTCCCGATGTTTTTCCCTTCTCCGCAGGTCGCTTTCCGCCTGGATTTTGAGTTCAGCAAGTCCGTCTTCCTGCAGAGCATGGAGATCTACATGGTTGCCAGCAGGTCCGGGGATGCTTTCTCCCTCTGGAATCACAGAACCACCGAACGGTTTGGGCTGGAAAAAAAAGCCCATCCAGACCCAGCCCTCCCCCGACCCCAGGCTGTCCAGCCTTGGACAATTCCAGGGATGCAGGGACAGCCACAGCTCCTCTGGGAATTCCAGAACCCCTGGCTTCCCTTGGGATTCCTTCCTCCAGAGCCAGAGGTTTTCCATGGAATAACCCCAGGGAGGCGCGGGCTTATCCCAGCCCTGTGCTCCCAAACCTGGCTGGTTTTATTTATCTGGGAATTTACATCCATGATTTTTCCATGCCTGTGGAAGCTGCCGGGCTCTGCTGGATCTCCAGCCACTGCTGCTGTCTCATCCGCCTTCCCACTGCAAATATTTCCAGGGAAAAAGATCTCCCAATAATTTTCCAGTTCTCCTTACTCCCCCCTCCTGCACAGGTAAAGATTTCCCACAGGGAAATGTGGAAAATCCTGCAAAGAAAGGGGAAATCCTGCAAAAAAGGGGGAAAACCCTACAAAAGAAAGGGAAAATCAAACCAATTTAATATTTCTTAAATTATTAATGAATAATTTAATCACCTGACAATTTTTTTTTTTTTTTTAAAGTCACCCATTATTAGAGCAGAGGATTCCCCTGCCCCGCTTTAAGCTGCTGGGGGTGACACCTCCCTCCAAATCATTTTATTCATAAAAAAAATCCCGGAATAAAATCCTGCTTTGCCCAAAAAGCAAAAAAGTTCAGCGTTCCCACACCAACATTCCTGAGGGGATTTGGCTCCTGCCTGACCCCCGGCCCCGCTGCTGTTCCAGTGACAGCGAGGAGAAGGAGAGCACCAAGGAGGACAACGTCGCCCACCTCAACTTCCAGCTCAAGTACGAGGCCGACCTGCTCTTCACCAGGTGAGGGCTTTGGGATGGGATGCGGTTCCCGGGAGGTCACGGATTGGGAAAAACCCCTCGGGAAAACCAGCTGGGAGCAGCCTTCCAAACCCGGGTTTAATCTGGGAATTTATTGAAAAACCAGGAGCCGTAAAATCACGGAGAGCTTTTTATAAAATCGCCGAGCCGCGGGGAGCTGGACTCTCCCGACATTTAAAGGCATAAATTTTATTAAAGAGGTGTGAGGGTGAGTTTTTATGGGGGAAAAAAAGGGGGAATTCTTGGAGGTAATAATGGCCATAACAGGTGTTCCCGGTGTCTGGGCTGGTGGCCATCCCACAAAACCATCGGGGAGGGGAAGCTCAGCTGTGGGATGAGCATGGAATCACCGGGAATCGAAGTCTGGGAGAGCCAGGGCTGAAGGCAGAGATAATTTAGGAAGCTGCTGATGTGAAAATCAGGGATCCCAAAGCACATTCCCTGGCGCTGCTTGCTGGAATTTTTAGGGGATTTTTCAGCCTTTCGGTCATTTAACTTTTTTTTTTTTTTTTTTTACTCAGACGCTGTAAATGAAATTCCTTTAATATTTAGGATTTATGGGGAGCAAGGGGATTCTCCAGTTTGGAATGAAGAAAAACTTGGAGGGAAAAGAGGAGTACAAAATATATCAAATTTGGGAATTTTGGAGTGAAAAAGGAGAGGAGAGAATTTTAAAGAATGTGGGGATTTGGGGCCATCACAGGTGCTCCCGAATGGATTCCCGCAGGATATTCCTGGCTCTATTCCCACCTCTCCAGCTGCAAAGCAGGGATTGATTTACCTCCTGTGACATCCAAACCTCAGCCAGGGTCTGGGATGGATCTGCTTTTCTAAAGGGGCGAGAAAATCCTGCAAAGAAAGGGAAAATCCTGAAAAACAAAAAAAAAAAAAAGGGAAAATCCTACTAAGAAAGGAGAAATCCTGCAAAAAATAAAAAGGGAAAATCCTGTAAGGAAGGGGGGAAATCCTGTAAAGAAAGGGGAAATCCTACAAAGCCCTTTGTCCCACAGGACGTCGAGCCTGGACTATTTTGAGATCAGATCCAACAATTCCCTGGATGGATCCAACCCCATGGGGCCCCCCTTCCACTGCACCTTCACGGTGAGCAGGAACGGGATCCCGGGTTTTCCTGGATTTGGGATCCCCATCCCAGCACCCCCACACATCCCCGTGCTTTCCCTGGCAGCTGCAGAACCTGGGATTCTTCCCGGTGCAAGGGGTGACCCTGAAGATCACTGTGCCCGTGGCCACCCGGGCGGGCAACCGGCTCCTGCTGCCCACGGAATTCCGGGCGGACCAGGTAGGACGGGATCCTGGTTCAGGGTGGGATTCCAGTTTAGGACGGGATTCCAGCCTGGCTTAGGGTGAGATTCCAGCCCAGTTTAAGATGGGATTCCAGCCCGGTTTAGGGTGAGATTCCAGCCTGGTTTAGGGTGAGATTCCAGCCCGGTTTAGGATGGGATTCCAGCCCAATTTAGGGTGAGATTCCAGCCTGGTTTAGGGTGAGATTCCAGCCTGGTTTAGGATAGGATTCTGTCCTGGTTTAGGGTGGGATTCTGTCCCAGTTTANCGGGATCCTGGTTCAGGGTGGGATTCCAGTTTAGGACGGGATTCCTGCCTGATTTACGGTGGGATTCCAGCCCAGTTTGTGATGGGATTCCAGCCCGGTTTAGGATGGGATTCCAGCCCAGTTTAGGGTGGAATTCCAGCCTGGCTTAAGGTAGGATTCTGTCCTGGTTTAGGGTGGGATTCCAGCCCGGTTTAGGGTGGGATTCCAGCCCAGTTTAGGGTGGGATTCTGTCCCAGTTTAGGATGGGATTCCAGCCTGGCTTAGGGTGGGATTCCAGCCCTCCAGCCACATTCCACAGCGAGCCAAACTCAATCCCAGCTCCAGCAAATCCTGGGGGGCGCTGGGGATCCCCAATCCCATGGGGATGGGAGCGCAGGAAAGGCACCACCACCACCATGCCCATGTCCCTGCTGGAATTCCATTGGCTTCTCCCACAGGAAAACACGACCTGCAGCATCTGGGGGAACACCACTGACTACCGGAGAACCCCGGCGGAGGAGGACCTGTCCCGCACCCCACACCTGGTACTCACCTCCCCGGGGCGGATCCTGGCTCCAGGATATCCCAAACCAGGGAAAAATCTGGAATACGGATGGCCCATGGGCACGGGAGGGGAGGGGCACACGGACGCTGGGATTTTTAGATTTTTAAGCCCTTTGGTTGATTTATTTTCCTTTTTCCTCTCAGTCACTGCAAATAAAGCCCTGTTAATACTCGGGATTTACGGAGGGGATTCTCCAGATTACAGAGATCGGGATAATTTTCTTTCCAAGGGAAAAAATTGGAGGAGGGAAAGAGCAGCAAAAAAAAACCCCAGCAGAACTGGGAAGTTTGGGGTGAAAAAGGGGGGGGAGATTTAAAGAAAGTGGGGACTTGGCCACACAGGAGGATGGACAAGAGGGATTCTCCCCACTGAGTGTGTGCCAGGGATGAATCCCAGTGGGATTTTCCCTCCTTTTCCAGCCACGATCCCACATTTCCCTTTGCAGAACCACAGCAACTCCGACGTGGTTTCCATCGACTGCGAGGTGAAATTGGCCCCCAACGAGGAGCTGAACCTGCACCTGCGTGGAAATCTGTGGATGAGGTCTCTGAAAGCAGTGAGTGCTCCCCAGAAAATGGGGATTTTGGGAGAAATCCCCCGGAGCAGCCCTGACATCCCAAAAATGTGGGGTTTTCCCCTTCCCCCAGGAAGGCCCAGGTGTGTGGGGGGTTATTTTCGTTCCCAAAGCTGCTTATCCCATTGGATTCGTGGGGTTGATGTGGACGTGCCTCCCACAGCACCTTACTGTGGATTATTTAATTCCATTATTCATTAATTAATGCGAATTAATCAATTACATTTATATAAATTATTATAGAATGATAAAATATAATCATTTTACAAACATAAAAATATAAAAATAAATATTATATTTTCTATATGATTATATATTTATCTAAATACAAATAAAAGTTAAAGTAATATAAATTAATTAACTAATTTATTAAATTCTGCTGCTGTTCTGCCCCCCACTCCTTGCCTGCCCTGCGTCCTCCTCTCCCATGGACGCAAGCGGAATCCTTATGGATCCAAAACCATGGGATTTGGGATGGGATTTGGGATGGGATGGATCCCTCTGGGAATGGGGGCTCCTTCTCCCTGTGGGATTCCCATCCGGGCCCTCTCCGTGCAGCTGAAGTTCAAGGCACTGAAGCTCAGCACCATCGCCGCGCTCCAGCGGCGCTTCCGGAGCCCCTTCGTTTTCCGGGAGGAGGATCCCAGCCGCCAGGTGAGCCCTGGCACGGGGGGGAATCCGGAATTTTGGGATGCTGCCACACCCCACCCCGCTCCCGCTGGGAAAATCCCTGTGGATGGAGTGACCCATGTCTGGAGGAACTCGGTGCAGCCAAACTCCGGTCCTGGAATCTCCGGATTCCACAGGGAAAACGGAGCCCAGTCCTCGGTGCAGCATTCCCAAAGGAAGGGGCGCTCAGCATTCCCGCTGTGCCCTGTCCCCCACCATTCCTGCCGGGAATCCGCAGTGTTTTCTCTCCTCCAGATCACGTTTGAGATCTCCAAGCCTGAGGAATCGCAGATTCCCATCTGGATCATCCTTGGGAGCACCTTCGGGGGTCTCCTGCTCCTGGCCCTGCTCGTCCTGGCGCTCTGGAAGGTGAGCAGAGCGTTTTGGGGGAATTTTGGGGATTCCCCCGCGTGGAGGAACCCCCTGGATCCGCATCCAGCGCCCCACGAGCTCCCCAGCACCACCACGAGCCCTGAGAATCCCATTTTCCATATGAATTACACCCAGGACCAACTTCCAGCCGGTGTCCCATTAAAAGCTCCTGGAATAACAGCGGGATTTTGTTTCTCTTCCCTTCCCACAGCTCGGGTTCTTCAAGAGCGGGAGCCGCCGGCGAGCGGCGGAGCGGGAGCAGAATTCCCAAGGGATGGAGTGACTCTGCCAGGGCCAGGAGCCCCCTCCCAGCTCCGGAGATTCCCGGGATCCCGAGGGGTTTGGGGGCTGAGCTTGGCTTTGCAGGAGGAGGAGAGAACACCCCTTGTGGGACAGCTCTTAAAAGCCATTAAAAACCCTCAAACCAATGGAAAATTCCCCAAAAATTCTCCTCGGAGGTGCTGCTTCCAACTGGGATTTCATTAAAATCCCCTCAAACCAATGGAAAATTCCCCCAAAAAAAATCTCCTCGGAGGTGCTGCTTCCAACTGGGATTTCATTAAAATCCCCTCACACCAACCAAAAAATTCCCAAGGGAAACCTCCTCGGAGGAGCTTCCAACGGGGATTCCATAGAAACACCTCCAACCAACCCAAAATTCCCAAAGAAATCTCCTCCGAGGTGCTTCCAACCGGGAAGGTGGCAGCAGCGGGGACGAGGGGACGCCGACGTGAGGGGTCCCTGATGTGGGGCTGGAAAACTCCTTCAAAGAATAAAAATATCCCAAAAATCCCACCCCCTTCCCCCATGGATTGCTCCTTCCCGTGGCGGAGCTGCCGCAGTTCCCGGGCTCTGCTGGTCGCGGCTCTCAAACTGCCCTCGTTAGGCAGGGTAATTAAAGCGGAGGCCTTAATTAGTCTGAATGCACTGAATGGAATTCTTGTGATTTCAAGCACCTTAAATGCCAAATCTCCGGTGTCCAGCTGTACATAATTCTTCTAAAAATAGGAAATAAAGGAGGAAAAAAAAGAGAAAAAAAAATCTAAAATCCTGGGGAAAAAGAAAAAATTGAAGCAATCTTTAAGAATTTAATTTTTCTTTTTTTAAATTAATCAAAAAGCCGTTTGATGAGTTTTGTCCCAGCAGAGCAGTTTGGGGAGCCCACCTGTATCATACCTGTACATAGCTGGTGCCATGGAAATCATGGAATTTTAAGGGTGGGAGTGCGCCCTTGGCATAGCGGAATTATTTATGCTAATATTAATTTTATGGAGAAGAGGGAAGCAGATGTTTTCTGGATGCGGGATGAGGTTCGGGAAATACCCTTCCTGGTATTTTTTACGGATTAAAAATTATGGTATTTTAAAAATTCCTGGTGTCTGTTGCCTTTTTTTCCAAGGATATGAGGGGGGCTGCTCCCATCCCTCTGGGATGAGGGCGGAGGGTGGATTCTGGAATTTCCCGTCGTTTATTTCCACGGGGTGGGAGGTGTCCCGGGGGGATGAGCAGTCAGGGGAAGCCCTCGGGACACCCAAGCTTGGCATAAAACGAGATTAAAAAACTCCCCGGTCAGATTCTCCATCCGCAGCCGGAGTGGGAATTCCGCATTTCCCCGATTTTGATGGGCTGGGAGCTCAGGGGTCCGGCCGGGGTGCAGGGACAGCCCGGAGAGCCCAAACCCTGGGATTCCCTTCCAGGAAGAGCTGGGGATCCCTCAGCTCAGCCCTGGCGGATCACCAGGATCCTCCCCTCCCACATTCCCAGGATTTGGATCCCGGCACATGGAGGGAAACAGCCGGAGAGCAGCCAGGAAGGGGCAGGATCCCTCACGACTTACATAAATTTTTTTTATATATATANATTTTATTATACTATACCTCTCTATATAATATATAATATATAATAAATATATTATATATTATATATTATATATATTTGCATATTTTGTATGCATATCAATCTATTTTATTCATAAAACAGATGTGTACACACACATTTTATATACATCAGTGGGTTTATAACTCTGTATCTGTGTATCAACATACACTATATGTGCATATACATTCACAGATACCTTTTAGATTTTAAAAGGCTTTTTATGTGTATATATATGTTGGTGTATATATATATATATAAAACATAGATGTGTATATATAAAAATGTGTGTGTGTGCATATGGATATTTATAAAGTAGGTGTATGTGTAAAATGTGTGCATCCGCATATCAACATACAAACTTAAAAATTTAAAATTTGTATTGGTATATCTATATATAAGCTATAAATATAAATATGAACCTTGCTTAAAATATAAATTTTGTTTTCCATAAACACAGCATTTATATTTATAGCTGTATTTCTATTGTTTTTATTTTTAATTTTTTATTTATGTCTATAAATTAAACACATAAATCCCCCCCCTCCTTGGCCACCCCCGCTCCCCTCCCTCCCCACGGACACCTGGGAACGCTCCAGGCCCCAATTCCCGCATTTCTGCGGAGCTCAGGACGCGCCTGCCCCGCTTCCCCTTCCCCCGCAGACATTCCCAAGGAATAATCGGGAATGCCGGAGCTCCGGGATGCTGGAGGCTCCAAGGGGTTTTATCAGGAGCTTTAACCAACAGGGAGAGCAAAGGAACCTCCCAGCTTTTAATGCTTAAACTGAACTGGAAAGGAAAATCCCAGAGAAGATCCCGGGATCCCAAAGGCTGCGTCCACGGTGGCGGGCCAGCGTTCCTGACACCAGGAATTCCCGGAGTAACAACCGGTAATCCGCCAGAGGCAGGAGCAGCTTTTCCACAGCAAAGACCTTCCCCTCCTGGAAGTACTTTGGACTCGACCGCCAGGAATTTTTATTGCTGCTTTGGAATTTTCTCCTCAGGAAAACAACACCTTCCACTATCCCAGGCTGCTCCAACCTGGCCTCGGACAATTCCAGGGATGCGGCGGCCACAGCCTCTCTGGGGAACCCGAGCCTAAAGCTTTTCCCCCAAAGGACACAAACCCTGGGCAAAAAAAAAAACAACAAAAAAACAACAAAACAACAGGAATTCCAAGGTAATTCCACATTCAATGTTTATTTCTTTGTCATACAAATAGAAACGTGTGCCCCAAATCTCGCCTGAAAGTTCTACCTGGATTGTTGTTTGTTTGTTTGTTTGTTTGTTTAAAAAAAAAACAAACCCCACGGAACATTCGTTCATCCTGACGGTTAAAAAGCTGCGTGGGAAAGGAACAGAGGGATCAGGAGCCTTGTCCCAACAAGTGACATTTTCCTGTCGGAGCATCCGCCACTTCTCCCAAAGTTCTCAAGCCACAACGTCCCCGTACAATCACTCGCTCATCAGCAAAGAGGTCGATGAGAGGAGAAAGTTTTTGTTTTTTTTTTTTTTTTTTTTGGGTAAAAACCCGTTTTAAAAAAAGATTTTTTTTTTTTTAAATTTTTTTTTTTTTTTTTTTTTCCCTACTGAAAGGAGTAAAAACCATGAAAAACCCTCGAGTCCAATTCAGGGGAGGCACAGACTCCAACGCTTCTTGGAAAAGCCAGGTTCAAGGAAGACTCTCTTTGGCGGCAGACGGCTCCGTTAGGAAGATACAGCATCTGGAATCCAAGAGTGCAGCTGGACAGACTTCGAGTCAAAAGAAGGTGCGTGTTGAGCGTCGAGACAACAGAAACGAAACCCAAGTGAAAAGCAGTTTGAAATGTTGGGACACACACGAACACAAAATTCCCTACCCCAGTTTCTAGGGATCCATGCATGATGTCTGGGTAGGAGCGACGGAGCTAGGGAAGGAGAAACGATGATTCCGGTCGTTTTCGGTCGGCGTGGGAGCTTTTCCGTCCACAGGTTCTTCAAGACCTACTGGAGCAGCGTCAACCAAGAGCTGGACCGCGGAATTCAGCCCCTCGGAGCCGAATTTCCACCTGCATTTCCTAGCAGAGCGTCCCTCACGTCCCTCGGTGTTGATAACTGCTGCTCGAAATGATAAGTTTGAATTTAATTTTCAAAACACGACTTTTAAAACGTTACCAACATCTTCGGCACGAGCTGAAAGGCATTAAAAAAGCACGGTGAGGTGTGACAGCAACGCACTGCTCTGGGGGCGGACGCTCCACTTTTAGGCCAACTACCACAGAATTCCCAATTTTTCTTTTCCCACCTCACTGCGAGGGGTTTGAAATCCAATTCCGCGAATCGTCTCGGACACGAATCGTCCGACAGGAGTTACCTGGGGGGATTCTTTTCGTGTTGTTTAGGAAACCAAGAGCTAATGAACGGATTATTTTAATTAAAAATGTATTAAAAAAAAACAAAAAAAGGACCAAAATCTCCAACATGGGACTCAACTCCAGGACAAGGATGTGGCTATTCCTGCCCCCGCCCTCCACCATCTCCACCCGAGAACTGAGGCCGCAGACGGAATCCAGAGGAACCCAAAACCAAAGGAATGGAGAAAAACAACTTCATGGACACGGGTGTATTCTGCTGTCTGGTGTCGTCCCGGGATAGCACCACCACAAAGGGTCGGACACGGCCTAGTGGAACTGGACAAACTCCTCCAGAGTTCTGGGGATCTGGTTTTGGTAGCTGATGTTGTAGATCCGCACGGCGCGGGCAGCCAGGCACTTGAGACTCAGCTTCATTTGAGTTTTAAGGAGGATTTCGGACACCCCGGTGGTACTTTTATCCAGAGGGGTTTTCTTCTGCTTGTTGGTCATGTCCGTGTGGGCGCCGGCCTCCACCAGGCTGATGATGATGGAGTGCAGGGTCAAGAAGTCGCTGATGGGCCGGTGGTACTGCACGATGATGTGCAGAGGGCTGTTCCCCTCGTTGTCCACGGCGTTGACGTCGGCGCCGCAGTCCAGCAGGAGCTTGGTGACCAGGGCGTTGGGGAAGCTGCACACGTCGTTGGTGTGGAAGTCGTCCACGGGCGTGCCCGAGTTGACGGCGTGGTGCAGCAGGCTGGAGCCGTCGCGCGTGCGCGGGTCCAGGTGGATCAGGTTGTAGATCTGCTTGTTGATGCGGGACTGGTCCTCCTCGCTGCACTGCGTCTTGGTGGAGATGCACACCAGGTAGAGGAAGGTGAAGATGTTGCACTCGTAGTTGTCCGTGGCCGTGTGGATGTCGGCGTCCGCGGTGGTTTTGAGGCGCGCCATGCCCTGCTCGATCTCCAGCACGCTGCAGCGCAGCACGCTCTCGATGTCCTTGGCTTTCACGGGCTCGTTCAGGTGGATCATCTGCGAGAAGACCTGAGCGAACCTCAGCAGGTCCTTGTGGGTGTTCCTGTTGCCTTTCTGCCGCAGGTGCAGGGCGTGGAGCCAGAGCTTGATGCACTGCTCGAACTCCATGTTGTCCGCGTAGACCGCGCCCCGGTAGATGATGGGGTGCGAGACGTCGATGTTGTCCGAGCCCAGGATCCTCTCCCGCACGATGAGGCCTTCCATGTGCAGGGCATCCCTATCCTGCCTAATGGACTCTAATTCCTGAGGGGTCCTGCATTCCGACCTGTTCCCGTAAGCTTCGATCTGGGGAAGCACCTCCTTCTCGATCACGTTCTCGCTGTCGCGGTACCTCTCCAGCATGGCTAAATATAAATAGTGGTAAGTCTTCAAAATGTCGTAGTTCTCCCTGTCGTTGGCGAACGAGGCCCCCAGCAGCTCCAGAGCTTCGATCCTGCTCCTCCTGTCGCAGTCGGCGTGAGCCAGCAGCAGCTCCACCACGTCGGCCTTGCAGCTCTCGGCGGCCACCTTGAGCGGAGTCATGCCGTGGCCGTTGACCATCATGGCCGCCTTCCACTTGACCAGCTCCCTGACGATCTCCAGGTGTCCGGCCTCGGCCGCAAAGTGCAGGGCGGTGGCCCCGCAGTGCGCCTTGGCGTTGGGGTCGGCGTGCTGCTCCAGGAGGTACCGCACCACGTCCGTGTGGCCCTTGTAGGCCGCGATCATCAGGCAGGTGTTGTCGTACTTGTTGGCGATGCTGATGTTGGCGTTGTTCTCCACCAGGTACTTCACGATGTCCAGCCGCCCGTCGAAGCAGGCCGCCCGCAGCGGCGTCGAGTTGGTCACCGTGGTGTGGTTGACGTTGGCGCCGTGGCTCACCAGCAGCTTGACCACCTCGAAGTGGCCGGCCCCGGCCGCGCACCACAGCGCCGTGGCGCCGTCGATGACGAAGCTGCCAACGGGAGGACAGGGACAGGGAGTTAGCTCGGTTAGCCCCCCCGACGAAAGCATCCCACACCCGGCCGGCGGCGGGGATTTCACAGCCAGCCCCTCCCCTGGATTTCGAGGAACTCACCGGGATCGCCGCGGCCTCAAGGAAGTGAGGCCCGACGCAGCGTTGGAAGGTGGAGCTTCAAAGAGGCCAAAGGGGTTTGGCCGCCTTGAAGATCCCCATTACAAACTCCAGCCTCAGTTTAGAGAGGTCTGGGAAGAGTTCTAAAATGATCCCTGCGCTGCCACGAAGTGACACGGTAAAGACCCAAGAAAAACCTTAAAATGGGTATTTTGACACACAAAACCCCTGATTTAGACACCAGCAACAGCGGCAAAACTGGCTTCAAAATTTCTGACCGCTTCCCCTGCCTCTCTCCCTGAGCTGCAGATCCTCCAGCTCTTCCCCAGTCGAGATCTCGTGCCCGGAACCACCGGCCCTGGTGACACAAATGGAACCGCAGGAGGAAAATAAAAACCTAAAAAAGCAGAAGTTCTGAGCTGGGCTGCTCCACGGGTCTGTGTCACACGGTGGCCCTGCAGATAAGGAGAAAATGAGGGGACAGATCCTTCTTTTTAAGGTGCTTTCACTCCCTTAACCCAGCACACAAAATAAGGGACTTGTCTTTCCCATTCCCTGGTTTTTGAAGGATTAAAATGAAGAAACAGGCAGGATCCACACACCCACAAGGCACGTCTCAAACACACAGGAAGGACAAATATTTCCAAGCAGCCCCAAAGTTAAAATATTATAAGATCAGCTTAAATTTCAGTTTCTCAGCGATTTTTAATGAATTGGTGAAGCCCTCGTAGCTCCACAGCAACTGTTTGTAAATCCAACACCTCCAGAGGCTCTTTAAGATCTCGGAGAGAATCCCCAGGGAGAATTTCCTGATTTCGTAAATAATCCCATTAAAATATTTCTGCATCGAAGCAGGAGGAGGGATTTTTTTACGAGGGATTTTTTTTTAAATTTTTTTTTTTTATTTTACGAGGTGAACTGTTGGTGTTTTGAGGCTGCAAGTGGAAAGCTCAGAGGAGAGGAGCTGCTGAGCCGCCTCATCTGAGGCACAACAACCCCTGGGGATCACATGGGGCTCTGCTGCCGTCTCTGCATCCATTGTGCCTCCAACAACTCCTCCTCCGATCTGTGCCAGGCACAGCCTCTGGAAAACACATCCCCACCCCGCCAGGCAATGTTCCAGCGTGTGCTGCCTGTCATGAGGCTCTTCTTCCGGGAATTCTCAACCTGCTTCTGATGGGGAAAAAAATAAAAAACAACCAACCCCCCCAAAAAAAAAAAAACAAAACCAAAAAACCCAGAAACCAGTTGGAAGGGAAAAGGAATAAAAATCAAACCACACATGGAAGTGGCTCTGCATGTGAAAACTGAATGGTGTGAGAAGCCTTTCCCGATGGCACTGTCACCACCTGCAGGGGTAAAAATGTCCCAGAAAGGCCCAGCAGAAGCTCTCTGTGGGCTGTGAATATGATCCTGCCCACAGCTTCACACAGGGAATTCCTAGATGGAAAAAGACTGATAAAGCAGCCGGTGGGATCTCCAAACACAGAGGCATTTTTAGCAGAAAATCGCCAAACTGTGACCTCATTGTGGCCTGCCACACCCACGTGATATTCAGGTGGGGATGTCACGAATTCATTTCTAAAAACAGCAGAAAGGAGGGCCCTGGGCACTGCCAACCTGTCAGCCCGGGAAAATCAGAGAACAGATCCTCCTGGAAGCTCTGCTGAGGCCCACAGAGGGCAGGGAAGAGATCACAGCTCGCAGAATAATCTGGGCTGGAAGGGACCCACAAGGGCCATCAAATCACAGAATGCTGAGCTGGACAGGGCTACCAGGGCCACCAGGTCACGGAATAATCCGAGACGGGACCAGAGAACCGTCAAGTCACAGAACACAGGGGTGGAAGGGCCCACAAATGTCCAGGGAACAGAATGAGTTGGAAAGAACCAGCAAGGACCAAGCCACAGAATCCTGAGCTGGAAGGGGTCCCACAGGAACCACCACGGAATAATCCGAGCTGGGACCACCAAGTCACAGAACCCAGAGCTGGAAGAGCCCCACAAGGGACCACGGAGTCAGGGAACAGTCTGAGCTGGAACAGACCCGCAAGCACCACCACGGCACAGCACACAGACCTTGGAACTGCCCCGCGAGAGTCCACCGAGTCACGGAACAGTCCGAGCTGCAAAGAGCCCGCAAGCACCACCGAGCCAGAGAGCGCAGAGCT
>VWZN01016983.1:16348-26753 GCA_013396955.1 Regulus satrapa | reverse complement strand
AAATCTGGGAAAGAACTGAGCCTGAAATCCCAAATTTTGGAGAGAACTGAGACTGGGATTTAAAATCATTGAGAGAACTGAGCCTGAAATCCCAAATCATGGCGGGACCTGAGCCTGGAGCTCCAAATCACGGGAGGACCGGGTGGTTTTCAAGCTCGAATTTGCCTTTTTGGGGTGTTTGGGTTCCTAAGAGCAGAGATCAACCCCACAGGTTTGAACTTCATCCCAGGCCCAAACCAGGCAAGTCCTGGAATTAAATCCCTGCGGATGCTGCGGCTCAGCCGGATTTGGGGCTGATTTTCCTGGATTTTCCTGGTGGTTGTTGGGGTTTTTTTGGGTCCCACCCCATTCCCTGTGGGATCAGGGAAGAGCTGTGCCTAAAATGAGGAGAGAAGACAAAGCCCAGCCTAAGAAAGGCAGGGCAGAGCCGGAGAGGAGGTGAATGGCACCGGGGCTCTTCCAAGGAATCTCAGTTGTAAAAATCTCAGGGGGGAAAAAAAAAATAGTGGATTTGGAGGAAAGTTAACTCAAGGAGAAGCTCCAAGAAAAGCCAAGATTGGGAATTTTGAGAGGGGAAAAAAGCCTTTGGTAACAATCCCAGTATTGGATACCAATCCCAGTATTTGATAATATTCCCAGTATTTGATAATAATCCAAGTATTTTATAATAACCCCAGTATTTGATACCAACCCAAATATTTGATAATAATCCCAGTATTCGATAATAAACCCAGTATTTGATACCAGTCCCAGTATTTGAGAATATTCCCAGTATTTGAGAATATTCCCAGTATTTGATACTGTTCTCAGTTTTTGACACCAACCCCAATATTTGATCCCAGTTTTTGGAGCCGCCACGTTTCTGCCCAGCTCCCCGAGGCCCCCAGAGCAGGAGCCACCCCCGGGGCTGTGAAATTCAGCTGGAACGAGGATTCCACCCAAGGAAAGAGATCCCTGGAAATCTGGGAAGCCGTTCCACCGCCAGCCTTTGGTTATCCACGGGATTCTTATCACCCCGGCAAAAATTATCAGGGAGTTCTGGCCCAGAGAGTGCCCAGAGCAGCTCTGGGAGCTTTTGGGGTTGGAGCCTCGTGAACCCCCGAAATTCCCTCAGATGCTTTTCCACCCGTTGAAGGCGGAATTCTGGGGGGAGACGCTCCCAGACTGGGCAAGGAAACAGCGGAAAAATCCCATTTTTCCCATGCCAGAGCATCGAAACCCCTCCCTGGGCAGCGAGAGGGGCAGGGAAGGGCTCACCTGGCGCGTCCTGCTCGAGGAGGGAGCTCAGGAGGAGCCGCGGCGGGTGTGGAGCTTCCCAAAGGAGCGGCTTTTATATCCCATGGCTCCGGATTAAACTCGGTGACCAGAATCTTTCACAACCAGAACCGGCTCCGCTCCCACCTCCTGGAGCTCAGTCAAAGTCTGGGAGAGATTCCCCTCCTCTCCCGGCTGCGGGGGATCGGCTGTTTTTCATGGAGGGCACACCCAGGGCTGCTCATCGCTGCGTAATTTGTTAATAATTTATTAATAATTCATTAATAATTCGCCCTGTCCCCGTCCCGGGCTGAGATCCCACAAAGAACCGGCACTCAGGACAACTCACGTCTCCTCAGGAATGGGTTTTAGGGATAATTCGGGCTGGGGAGCGCCTGGAGGGATCTCCAGAAACCCGAGTGGGATTGGGGATCTCTCCCCGCTCCTGGGATCCCAGTTTGGAGCTTTGGGATTTGGCTGCTTCCCTTCTTTAATTCCCATTCCAAAACCAGAACAGAACTTTCAGTTTTGTTTTGTTTTTTGTTTGGGTATTTTTGTTGGTTTGTTGTTTTTTGTTTTGTTTTGTTTTGTTTTTTAAGAAATTAGGAAGATTTTCCAGGTTCCTCTGCCTCTAGCCTGATGAAATATCCCTAATTTATTGCAAATATCCCGGGAATCCCAGCAATTCCCGGTGCCGACCACAGCTGGTGTGTCAGGGCTTGGCCACAGGAAATGGCCGGAGCACAGCAGGTCCCTCCGGCCGCTTCCTCTGGGTTTTCCAGGTGCTCCTGTCATCCCTGTTCCCTGGGAAAATGGAAAAACTCCAGCGCCTGGCACAGGTGATGCTCCAGAATCGGGTGACTCATGGACTGGAAGAGCTCCACGCGGTTCCTGATTTGAACTTTTTCCCCGATTCATGATTCAAACCTTTTCCAGGCCTCCAAGAGGAGGATCCCCAAAGGTTTGGAGGAATCCAAGGCACGAATTCCTCGTTTCCCCGCCCGTTTTCCTGGGAGTATCCAGCCCGGCTGTGGTGAGGTGCCAGGGTTTGGGGCTTTTTCCATGATTCCTGACTAGAACCTTTTCCATGCCCCCTGAGATGTCACGAAAGCGGCGTCTCCGAGGCCGAATCCAAAGATTCGGGTTCCTCGGGAGGAATCCGAGGGGCGAATCCCTCATTTCTCCATCTGTTTTCTTGGGAATTTCTGCTCCGAGTGTGGGGTTACTTGCTCTGATTCCCGGAATCTTTCCCGCGCCCCCAGACCCGGCACCTCTGGGTCGCTCCTGAGGCAGAGCCGGCGAATCCCCCGGAGGAACTCGAGGTGCTGATTCCTCATTTATTCCCCCCCCCTCCCCATGTTTGGGAGGAAATTCCTGCTCCTGCTTCGCCTCCCAGGTGTTTTCCCTCCCTGGCCACGCTGTTTGATCCCGGTCTGCGGGTGTCACCTTTCGGCGTCACCCTCCGGTGTCCCCTCCCGGTGTCGACAGCGAGGGACACAGACAGGAACCTGCTCCTTGCCTCCCCACCTGCACATTAAAAAGGCGATTTGGAAACAGCCTCGGCACACCCCTGAATAAAAATATCTCTCTTTTCCTCTCCAGATTAGATATTCCCCACCCTTCCCATAATGAGGGGGTAGGTGGGGAGCGATTTCAGCATTCCCAGACGCGGAGCCAGAGGTGAAGAAAGCCACAGGCACAGCCCGGGATGCACTGGGAGCTTTATCTCCAAAATTTGGGGGTTTTTATGGGTTTAACTCCCTCCGGACAACGGGGTGACCTTCGGCTTCAGACTTATCCGGAATAAAGATGTGTTTGTATTTATTTAAAGTCGTGCCTTCTGGATGTTCAGTTCCTTCTTTATTAAGTTAAGGGGTTTTTTCCACTAAATTCACTTTTTAATGGTTTCTAGGACTTGCCTCCAAAATCCCAAGCTGTGAAGACCAAAGTTCTGTCTGAAAATCAAATTTCTATCAGTAATTTCCAGCACCTCTTAGAAAATAAATGGCCTGACGATGATTCCCCTGTAGAATTAGGAGAGATTTCTCCATGTCAAAACGTTTTTTGCTTCAGGCACAAACCCCTTTCCGACCACTTTTGAAAAGGGGAATTAAGGAAGATATTTGGGGGCCTGAAGATGTGGAAGTGGGGAGAAGAAAGACAGAAGACAGCTGGTGCCATCGATGGCCGTTTTTTTTATTGCTGCACAGAGAATTTACAAGACTCAGAACACACAAGAGGAGGAGGGAAGGGGGAAGGCGTCAACATCTCCCACCACCAGCGGCCGGCAGCCCTTCCCGAGATCCCCGACGCTCAAACATCGGGAATGCCCGAGGAACAACGCCGGCACGGCAGGGGCAGGAGCGGAAACACGGGGAGCACTCGGAGGGGAAAGGCTTTGCGAGACGAAGGAACCGTGGGACGATCCGAGCAGGGGAGGCCGCGTGGCGTGGCCGGCGGGTCTGCGCCGCGCTTTCCGTCGCGGAACCCGCGGCTCCGGCCCCTCAGCGGTCACGGCGGGGCCGGGCCCGGCTGGGGATCAGCAGGGCCGGGAGCAGGGCTCCAGGCACACGGTCTCACACGTCTCCACGCACTTGGTGCTGCAGACCTGGGCCTGGCACTGCTCCACGCACTTGGTGGGGCAGACGTCCACGCACTGCGGGGCGCAGGGCTCCACGCACTGAGCGGGGCAGGGCTTGGCGCAGACGTCCACGCACTGTGGGGCGCAGCTGGTGGCACACTGGGTGGAGCAGACGTCCACGCACTGCGGGGCGCAGCTGGGGGCCTGGCAGACGTCCACGCACTGCGGGGCGCAGGGCTCCACGCACTGGGTGGAGCAGGGCTTGGCGCAGACGTCCACGCACTGCGGGGCGCAGGGCTCCACGCACTGGGTGGAGCAGACCTCGACGCACTGCGGGGCGCAGCTGGGGGCCTGGCAGACCTCGACGCACTGCGGGGCGCAGCTGGGGGCCTGGCAGACCTCGACGCACTGCGTGGCGCAGGGCTCGGGGCACTTGCCGCACTTCTGCAGGCAGATGGGAGGCGGCAGGCAGGGCTGCTTGCACTGCTCGTAGTAGTAGGACATCCTGGGGAGGTGCTGGGGCAGCGGGAGAGAGCTGGGGAGAAGCTGGGAGAGGGAAACAGAAAGAAATTGGGAGTTAGGTCCGCGCTTACCGAGGTGCGATTGGCGGGTTTGTGGCCGGCTGAGGAAAGGAGTGTTCGGAAAAGCCGCCCTTGCGTGGGATTCCTGGGTGCTGGAGTTGGGAGGGGCCCGCCAGGGTCTCAGCAAGTCCAGCTGGTCAGGGAATGGCCCCTGCAGGGGTCCAATCCATGAGCTCGGCGTTGTGAGTGCCACACTCTGGGCTAATCCCAGGGTTTCTGTGGAATTATCGCTGCCAGAGAATCCCTTCCTTCACTGGGAACCTCTGAGGAAGCCTCGAGCCACAAATCCGGAGTTCTACAGGACTGCCCAGAGTCCAGCTTAGTAGAAGCCAAAGCAGAAAAATACAATTCCTTCTACTCCCAGCTCAACAGCAGGTGCTCCAGGGCTTATCTCCTCCTCATCAGACCCTCACGCCCACCTGGGCACCTCCCCTGTGCTGGGGATTCCCAACCACAAAGCCCAGAGGCCACGGATCCCGCCATTATCCCATGGGATCGCGGGGCGGTTCGGGCTGGGAGGGATCTCAAAGATCATCTCGCTCCAACCCAGACCAAGGTGCTGCAAGACCTGTCCCGCTGGGCCTTGGGCACTTCCAGGGATGGGGAATCCATGGAATAACCCAGGCCAGGGCCTCACTGCCCTCACAGTTTCTTCCCGATACCTGAGCTAAATTTCCCGTGTTTCAGTGTAAACCCATTCCCCATGTCCTGTCCCTGCCGTTCCTCAGGAAAATTCCCTCCCCAGCTTCCCTGCAGACCCTGGAAAAGGCTCTGAGCTCGCCACAGGCTGAACATTCCCAGCTCTCCCATCCTGAAGATCCTCCAGACCCTGGGGCTCCTCTGGGATTTTTCAGGGGTTAAGGGGCCCCGTCCTTCCGTGAGGGAAGGGTTGGCCCAGAGGCTGCAGCTCCCGTTTCCAGCTCGTTTCCTCCTCTTGGCTTCTCCCCGGCTCCGGAATCCTGCAGCTCCCTCCGTCGGGACAGAGCCTCTTCCCACCCATCCCGTTTGAAGTCCCAGGAGCTGCTCCACAGCATCCATTAATTTATTTAATTCGCAGCCTTAACGAGGCAGGGAATTAACCAGGACGGAACAGGAGGGAGGAGGAGAGGCAGCCACGGCTTTGGAGGAGGCGACTCCTCCAAGCTCCTCCAGGCAGAGCAAACCCCAAATCAAATCCCCGATCCCGGGACAAGTCCCAGAAGAGAAGCATGGGAGCGGAGCTCTCCCGGGACCTGGAGTGAACTCTCTTTTCCACAAGATATCCTGATAAAAATTCCCTGATAAAGCCAAGGAGGACTTACCGGGTCACTGGTCCAGGCAAGCGACGGAGAAGCCAAAGGAACTGGCGGGAGCCTCCGGATCCAAACCTTTTATACGGCCAGGGTGGCGTCAGCTCCGGAAACGCGGGAGCCCAGGGGGATGGACAACTGACCACAAACTGCCCCGCAGGCTCCTCCTCCACATGCTTTGCATGTTTGTTTGCATCCTAATTGCTGGTGGAAGCCCTCTTCCAGGAAAGCAGGTGATGCTGAGCCAGTCCCGGTCATGCGGTTCCCAACGGGAATGGCGGAGTCATTAAAATTAAAAAAAAAGGAACAGCGGGTGCTGAATTAATTGGTTTTCAGAAAGGGATTTAATGTGCTGGGATGTTTCCACGGCCTTATTTCCATAAATGTTGGGTTTTGATACCTGGGGTTTTTCCGGCTGTTATTAGGGAAGATGGATAATTAATTGGATTTACTATGAGAAACAGCCCGTCCCAATTCTCAGGGAAAGGCACAGACAATCCTCCAGCACTCCCACAAAACATCGAGGGGCCTGTTTTCCTGATAAATTAAATTATCCCACCAACCCGTTCCTCTCCATGGATTAACACTGTGCATGCTTGGAAATTCCAATGGGGACACAACTCCAGATCCCTTGAGGAACCTTTCCAGCCATTCAAGGCAGAACAATCCTTGTTTTAAAGATGCTTTTCCCTCCCAGAAAGGTAAGGAAAGTTGTTTATTTTACATTTAAGTGAGATTTAGACAAGGGATAAAATTTTTTATTAATTTTTTATTAAACTTCTGCCAATTATGGAAAACCCGCGTTTCTCCCAGATATTCCAACCATGGAGGCGGGAACGCGACCATCACAAGAACGCTAAATGGGGGGGGAGAAAAAAAAAAAAAACAACCCAAAATCCCCAAACCAACCAACCCAGCAGGAGCAGCACGTCCTGTTTACGCCCCAAACCCGGAGCGGCCTGGAGAATTCCAGGCGTCAGCATCAGGAATTCCACCCGGAGCTGGCGGATCTCACGGGTGGCTCAACTTTTCCGCAGACTCATCCCCTCACGTGCAGCTTCCCCCAGCCCCCGGAGGCTCCGCTGCCCCGGGGGCTTTTCCGGGGACAAACTGGGACTCGCAGCGCGCTCTTTGCCCCGGTCCGAGAGGCTGTGCCCGGCAGAGCACGGATTTGGGAGCTGAATCTTTAGGCAGATGAAGAATCCCTCCTGGTTTTCTCCTCCTCCTCGAGCAGCCGCCTGAGGGAATTTTCCCCCCAGCAGCTTCCAGCTCTTATCTTGGCGAGGAGTATCCCGTTGGATACGTCCCGGTTGGAACGGCTGCTCATCGTCTCCTCAGGCCCCGGGCTCACCTCAAAACCATCTCTGGGGACGGGCCCTGCTCCTCCCTTTCCACCCCGGGTTCTGTCGCACCCTGCTCTTAACTCTGACCACCCAGAACCCGCGGCCTTCCAGAACTGGAATGTTTCGGGAGACGGAAGCGGACCCGCACGCACTCCCGACGTGTGGGAACGTCACGGGGCCGGCTCGTTACCCCTAATTGGCGCTCATTTGGGAATTTCCATGACATTTACGGGCAGCTGGGGTCACTGGAGCTGTCAGGCTGCTGCGGGTGAGTCAGGGCCCCGCAGCGACGTCCTCCGGTGGCTCCGGTGACTCCGCGGGTCGGACGGGCCGGTGGGAATTCCAGGAGCACCAGGGCAGCACCCCCAGATCCCAGGCTCTGCTCCCATCTTGCACTGGAGGGCCAAAGATTTTCCAGGATCCCAAAATGCCGGAGGTTGGGAAGAAGGTCCCAGAGCAGCGAGTCCGAGCTGTGCCCGATCCACACCTGGACACACAGAATTCCAGGAATTCCCAGGGCACCTCCAGGGATGGGGATCCAACCTTCCCTGAGCCCCTTCCAGGGCCTGGCTGACCTTTCCAGGGGGAATTCCCCCAGATTTCCCACCCTGAACCTTGCCTGGCCCAGCTCAAGGCTGTTCCCTCCTGTCCTGTCCCGTTCCCTGGGATCAGATCCCAAATCCCTGCTGGAATCTCCCAAAATCCCCCCCTGGATCCCCCTTTTCTGCAGGCTGAACACCCCCCAGATCTCCCAGGATTCTCCATTCCCTTCTCCCGCTCCTCCAGTCCCATTCCCATCCCTGGACACTCTCCAGCCCCTCACTGACCCTTTTCCGTGAGTGTCCAGAACTGGACACGGGCCTGAGCTCCAGCCCTGTGCAGGATTCCCATTGTCCCGAGCAAGAAAAGGAATTTCTTTTCCCCACACTTCCACCAATTCTCACGGAAATCAGGGATTCTCCCCATTTTCCAGCCTGAACCCTCCACCCCCGGCTGCCTTCACCAGAGCCAACTTTCCCCTTGGGAGGGTCCGACTCCGCTCCTGGGCAGTGTCCAGGTGGCTCCGGCAATCCTGGGATTTTTGGGATGCCAGGAGGGTGAGAGAAGAGGATCAAGCCTCACATGGACGTGAGTGGCTCCCTCAGGACAATTTGGGTCCAGCCGTGACGTCCCCGTTCCCTGGGGGACCCAAATCCCAAATTTCGGCCTCTTTTCCTGTTTACTCCGGAAGGTGAGCGCTCAGGGAAGAATGACAATTAGCACCTGAGTAATTAAATCTGGGAAGGAGGAGGAACTGGCTGCGGTTATGGGAAAAAAAAAAAAAAATCCACACCCTTTTAATCTCCTTGTCTTCTCTGTTTTTTTCAGGTTTGGGGTTTTTTTTTTTTTCAGGAAAAATCTCTGGATTTCCTCCAGAATTTTTAAACTTTTGTGGATAAAATTGTTCGGATCTCCGTGGAAGTTTTAGAGCTCAGAAAACTTTGCCTGGCAGAGGAGCCAGGGCAATTCTACAACATTTTCCTGTAGTGAGCAGCAATTTTCTGCTTGTTTTAATTCCACAGGTGTGGAATGAACACCCAGGGAGAATTCCTGTTTGTCTGGGGATTTTTTCCTGGAAATGGTTTCTGCTCTCTGCTGCTCCGAGATGATTCAAATCTGAATTTTATGGACACGTGACGGATTAAACACCCCGCCAGAAGGGAAAAATTAACCCAAAATCCTTTTTTTTTTTTTTCTTTCCCTTGCCTACATTTCATTTCCCAGAAAGAGGAGGGATTCAGGAGGAGGGAAGGAAATCGTTGCTCGCAGGGAATTTTCAGGAATTTTGGAGGAGTTTTGGGGTCCAGCGGAGAGGATTTTGGGGAGAGGAGGAGCTCCGGGCGCGAAGCTCGCAGGGCCTTGGGGCATCCCCGGTGGCGGCTCCCAGCCGGTCCCACCCCGTCTGCCGCCGCCCCCGCCCGCATTCCCGGCTGGATTTGCTCCGGGAAGCCTCCCCGGGCCCGGCTCCGCTCTGGGCACGGCCCGGCCCGGCCCGGGGGGGGTTCCCAGGACCGCCCGGGGATTCGGGATCCATGGGGCAGCACCTGGAAAATTCCCTGGTTTGGGCATTCCAGGCGTTTCTCCAGACCCTGGGAGCGAGCTGGGATCGCAGCTATTGGTGTCAGATATTGATCTGGGATTTCAGCTATTGGTGTCAGATATTGATCTGGGAATTCAGATACTGGTGTCAGATATTGATCTGGTATTTCACATATTTATTTGGGATTTCAGACACATATCTGGGATTTCAGACATTTATCTGTAATTTCAGGCACTGATCTGGGATACCAGATATTTATTTGGGATTTCAGGCATTGATCTGGGATATCAGATATTTATTTGGGATTTCAGACATTGATCTGGGATTTCAGGCCCCAGGATGGAGGGAAGGGTTGGAGATGTGCCAGGGGGTTGGCACTGGGGTGGATTTCAGGGAATTCCCACCCCGATGTGGGAGCACTGACCTCACGGAATGGTCACCATCCCAAACTCCCAGAGCTCCAGGACGGCGCTCCCAGGGACACGGAGGGATCTGGGGATGTCCTGGGCGGGGCCAGGAGCTGGATTTGATGATCCCTCTGGTGTGTCCCTTCCACCTCTGGCCATTCCAGGATCCCAGTGAGACCTTCCCGAGCTTTTCTGTTTTGACAGAAATCGGGATTTTAGGGAAGGAACGAAAAGCACGAAGGGCGGGAAGCGAAGGGAATGCGCGAGGCCGATGCCGAGATAGTTTCTTTTATTGCTTCAGACACGGGAAGGAAAAAGGTCGGGAGGAAGAACGAAGAGGGGGATTCCTCCACCCGCGCTCGCCGTGCGAGGGGGAACTGCGGATCCCTTCTCCCGGGGAGCAGTCCCGGGGGCACAAACGCGCTCGGTCACACCCCGGAGGAAAGGCGGAAGGCGCTTTCCTGAGCTTCGGAGCAGCAGGGGCAAAACGCCAGGAGAACCACGGCTCGCTCTCCCTGTGGAGGTTCCACCGGGAAACCCCCACGGGAGCGGGGTCCCCTCCGGATCCTCCCTCAGGGGGCCCGGAATTTCGGGCACCAGCGCTGGCCGCACACCGGGCAGCTCTGGGTGACGCAGGTGGTGCCGCGGGAGTCGGCGCACCTGGTGACCACCTGGACGCCGCCGCGGCACGGCGCCGGGCACGCGGGGGGACAGGCGGTCACTCCCTGGCACGAGGTGGTGCAGGTGGTCACTCCCTGGCAGCAGGGGTCTTGGCAAGTGGTCACTCCTTGGCCACACGAGGCCTGGCACGAGGTGGTGCAGGTGGTCACTCCTTGGCAGCAGGGGTCTTGGCAGGTGGTCACGCCTTGG
>VWZN01016982.1:293267-305650 GCA_013396955.1 Regulus satrapa | reverse complement strand
CTCTCTCCATCTCTGGAAGCAGGGCCCTCTCTCTCCATTCAGGTCTCCCACTGGGTCACAGCTTTCTCTGGCATCCCCCCAGTCCAGCGTGAGCACTCTTCCCATGGGCTGCGAGTGGATCTCTACATCCTCATGGACTTCATCGATTACAGAGGGACAGTTTGTTTCACTGCTGTCCTCACCACAGCCTGCAGAGGAATCTCAGCTCTGGCATTTGGAGTGATGCCTTGAATTTTACCTTTCATATTTTTCAGATTTCCGCAGTGAAGGGACAACAAGGCACCCGGAAAACCCCCAACTGCAGAGGAACACCCAGCTCCTGCTCCTCTTCTCCTGCTGGCTCTCCCAGGGGGAGCTCCAGTTGCAGTCCTGAAAGAGTCAGAGCCCAGGAGTCCTTGGACTTGACAGAGACATGTGAGTAGCTGAATAAAGAGGGTGTTCTCTTTAGGCACCTGAGTTAGGTGTTGAGAGATTTCTTGTAGTTTTGTTTAGTGGGGAAGGACCATAGGGGTCCAGGTGTAGCTGCTGTTGCTCTCCATCTCCCCGCTGGAAGTAAGAGAGGATTTTCTCTGGAAGAGCCATATTTAGCATTNTGTTCTCTTTAGGCACCTGAGTTAGGTGTTGAGAGATTTCTTGTAGTTTTGTTTAGTGGGGAAGGACCATAGGGGTCCAGGTGTAGCTGCTGTTGCTCTCCATCTCCCCGCTGGAAGTAAGAGAGGATTTTCTCTGGAAGAGCCATATTTAGCATTGCATGGGTGTTGGCCTGAGGCCCAAGCAGCGCAGTGCCTTAGTTCTCTCCAAAGCTCAGGGTTTTTACTCCTGTCCTACTGGTTCCTGCTCTCTCTCTCTCTCTCTCTCTGACTCTCTCTCACCCTGGTTACTTTATTGCTCATAACTGTTGACATATGGGGTGTGTATTCTCCGGTGAGTGCTGTAATATCCAAATTCCCAGAGATGGCTTTATGGGTTGGTATTGAAAAACTGGGGGGACCTGACCCGTGAGGAGTCATTGCTTTTTAAATCCAAATTTATCGGACTGTCCGAAAAGATGTGGCCAACTTGTGAACTCGGTGATGAGACTGGCCTGGGTTCTGTCATTTTGATAAGAAGTTAATACCAAATCTCATATCCCACATACACAAGTACAATTTTTTTTTTTTTATGAATTAGAATATGCTAGGCTTTTTATGATCTTGGCCTGTCAACAAAGCCTATCAGCAAGCAAATGGTAGTTATAGGAAAGGGAATGACTGTCAT
The DNA here is from genome assembly GCA_013396955.1 of Regulus satrapa. Classification (NCBI taxonomy): domain Eukaryota; kingdom Metazoa; phylum Chordata; class Aves; order Passeriformes; family Regulidae; genus Regulus; species Regulus satrapa. The sequence goes on along the minus strand of VWZN01016982.1, from coordinate 304,393 downwards.
TGTACAATCAGCAGTGAGCAAATGTGAAATTTGCCATAAAAACAGCCCTGATACAATGAGGAAAAGAGTTGTGTTAGGAGTAACCAAGGCAAGGGATCTTCCTGCAGATGAGTGGCAAATAGATTTTGTGGAGTTACCACACAAAGAGGGATACCTGGTGTAATACCTGGTATTAGTTGACACCTTCAGTGGATGGCTGGCAGCTTAGCCCCGTCACACTAACACAGCCGGTGCTGAAAGTTTTGCTGATTTTGATCAAGCCCATAATTCCGAGGTTTGGGGCTCCCTTGGGCACCTCATCAGATAGAGGAACACACTCTGTTGCAGCTCTGAGTACCTAAGATAGCCAGATTGTGGGAATTACTTGGGATCTGCATACACCTTAGAGGCTCCAAGCCAGTGGTAAAATTGAACATAGGAATGGGACTCTCAAAACGCAAATTAGTAATTTTTTTCTGAAAACATCCATGACATGGGTTCAAGCCTTGCCTATAGCTTCACTGGGAATCTGCCTATCACCAAGGTGAGGGATAAAATAAGTGCCTCTAGTATGGCAGACCACATCAGATTCTACATAATTCAGGTGAAAGTCACATGAAAGGGAAACTTGATTTTCAGAGATATCTAATGGCTTTAGGTTCCACTTTGCTGATGCTCCAGGCTTATATTGTGCTGTCCAGGTGCATAGAACTGGACACCAGTGCACATCCATTCCACCTGGAGGCTGGGTCTGTGATAAGTGTTGGTACAGTGATCCTCTACAAGCCAAGTGGAGAGGACCATTCCAAGCCCTGCTGACCATGCTCACCACAGTCCAAGGTGCTGGCAAAGGACCCAGGATTCACTACTCCAGAGTTAAGAAAGCTTCTGCTCCTGAAACTACTGTGAAAACAGAGACTGATGCAAATGAAAAACTATTGTAACCTGAAAAAATAATGAAATAGCTGAACTTGAACCTGCAGGAAATAACTCCAGTGACACCTCAGAAAATGTAATGAACAGAGACCTTTACAGCTATGGAAGCAAATTCAATAGACAACTCTTGTGATAAGAGGAGGTCTGGGTTATTTTTAAGTAAAAGTCAATGTAATGTCTCAGTAGTGACTCAGTAGAGTAAGATAAAATATATGTGCTGGGAGCTGCCAACGTGGAATGGTCATCCTGAGGGAAGGTGACAAAGACAATAATGAAGACCCTCTGATGAAGTAACAAAGCCCTCTAATCAAAGTAATAATGGGTGAAGGACGCTATATGGCAGCCCTGATTTTAGTATAGGGTTAAAATGTTTCTGAGAATCAGGGGTTCTTAAAATCATGGGAAATTCATGAGGGATTTGAGGGAGGTGGGAAAGGAATGTTATGCTTTGTTTTAGGAGGCCATGTGAAGCTGCAGCTGCAAAGATTATAGTATTTAATAATATTGATAAAAGCATTAAAAATGTAGCTATTGGTTGGCAATATTTGTAGTGATGGAGATCAATGTTGGGAATTTCCAAGGTGTTTGTAGACAGAATTGTATATGTCCCACAAGTGTGAACTAGCCTATAGCTGAAATGGTATAAATATGTGCACGTTGAACACAGACAGCAGAGCTAGATTTGGGATGCTGTACCCCTAGCTCCTGCATGCTTCAATAAAAAGCACCTGCATACAATCCATCTGTGATTGTGTGTTCATGGACGCTAACACTGCTCCACCCCAAGACAACATTGGAGAAGACACCTTGGATGCAACAGCTGGGCAGGCTCTGGGAGAGGCAGTAAGGAAATCCTAAGTGTGACAATGCATTTAATCCCCAAGGAACTGTGTCTCCTGGGACATGCTCATGGCAAAACATTCCCAGCATGTCTTCAGTGCTGTAATAATGGAATGTCCTATTTAACAGAATTTTGCTGTTGGATTGAAGTTCTTTAATTCACCAGCTGGAGAGATCCCAATCTGCTCATTGAAGGGAAATCTCTTCAGTGAGATTTCCAGTTAAAACATTATCTCACCAGCACAGTGCTTTTCTTCTTTGAACTTCCAAATCGTCTTTCAATATCCAACAGCCCCATCTCTAGTTCAAGAAATTACAATCCCCATCTCCAAAGTCATGCCATGATGAAATGACTTTATGAGGGTTGTTCAGCAGCAGACCCTGACTGTGGTTGCTGGAAGAGAATATGTTGACAGGGACCGATTAGGGAACTGGGCACTGCATATCAGTTCTTCTTTCCTCTCCTGGAGAAAGGTCTTTCAAAGGGCTAAGGAGGGGAATGTGGAAATATTCCCAAGTCTGTTCTCCATGCTTCCACGCTGGCAAGCCATGAGTAAAGGAAGGTGCAGTGCTGGAGGATGTGCGGATAAATTCAGGATGCCAGAGGTTTATGTCCAAAAGGATACACAGGAGTCTTATAACTTAATTCAAATGAAGGGAAAGACCATGGGGCAGTTCCTCTGAAGTCTTTCACATTGTTGGAGAACACAGCCTCACTTTTATCCTGATTTCCTGGCTGCATCACCCTCTCCCTTCCCACATTGGCTGAGGTACTTGGAAGCTACAGACTTCATGATAGCTCACCACCTTGTGTGCACACAACACCTTGTGGGTCTCTGTTCTTCTCCAGGTTCAGGAATTGAACAAGTCTTGGTTGAGCAATATTCCCCATGAATTAGTAAAATTCTTCTGAGCAGTTCCTCCAATTACTTTCTTGTCTCTGTCTCTGGCCTTATCTCTTAAGAATCTGTTTGTAAAGCTGAATTCATCCCAGTACTATCAATGAGAAATGGGAATGGCAGGTGTTTGGTTGGACCTGACAAGGAAGCCAGACTGCCCAAATTGCTCTGACAAATTCTTCCCTGGGTTGCCTCCTCTGACAGCAGGATTTTATGCAACTGAGCATCTTGGTAAATGGACCTTTAGACAGCAAACTCAGGCTTCTTCTTGGCCAAGGTACCCTTAGAATTCCACAAATGATTTTCCTGAAAGTAAGTGATATTAAGTGACCTTTTTTTTTTTAATTTTATTTTTTTAAAGTAGTTTTCTGTGAATTTTTTCATGGTTGTGTCGTTGTGTGTGTGCTCTTCCTTTGCGACCACGATTGGAAGCCATCAATGCATGTGTATAAATATAACACAAGATGGAGTTACAGTACCATTATTCAAATTTTTAGACATTTTCCTCTCTACAGCTACCTGTAATTCCTTCTCTGCCTCTCTCCCATGATTGCTCCCCTTACCAGGCTCCTTTCTGCTAACACAGCCTTCACTCCTAATTATTGTACATGTTCCATGCTGCTTCTAACAACTCACTCAAATCCCTAGGAACAACATATCCAACCATCACACACCTTCACAACCTTTTCTGAGTCTTCCCTACAAGCTTTTGCTACAGGACTAAACCCTCCATCAGTTTCCAAACCCAAAATCCTTTCTTCTCCTCCTCCCTCAACTTGATAATTTTGCCTCTTTTGCCTGCAGCTGGAGGAAAGGGCCCAGCTACTACACCCTTATCTACACTCTCAGCCCTCTTGTGCCCTTGTGGCCTGTCATGGGTCCTCGAAGCCCCTCTCTTCCATGACCATACTTCATAAAAAGTGTTTCCCAATATTAGAAGCCCAGCAGCATTGTTTAGGCTTTTCTCTTGGCCTTTCTCTGCAGCTAAAATCACTGAAGGATATAAAGGACTCCTTAAGAACAAGTAACACTCCCGTGTGTGTGTGTGTGTGTGTGTGTGTGTGTGTGTCTGTCCGTCTGTCTTTCTGAGAGAGAGAGCCAGGAATGTACTCCCTGTGTGCACCTTTCCCTGCTCAGCTCTAATTTATTCCCTCTCTTCCAAAGAAGCAGCCCTCTTCTTTTCCAGACTCTTTCATCACTTTCTTCTTTCTTCTCTAGGTTTCTCCAGCCCACTGAAGAAGTAATAACATTTGCCTAAATAAATTTTCCACTTCCGTAGATGTAAGCTACTATATCACTCAGATCCCCTCAAAGTCCCTTTCATTTTCATGAAATAAGAGCAGGAAGATTGCCCTGGGACTTCCCTCCTTTCATTGCTTTAATGGTACAGGGCACTTCTGGATACATTCATTTTAAGCTGTGCAGTCGACAGTCCTCTGGACTCCCCTCTAAAATCCCCTCAGCTGTAGTGAAGACATGTGAGCACGGGAAACTTGCTAAGACATTTGTCTCATTAAAACAAAGAGTGTGAAGCATGTAGGTCCATCAGTCTCAGACAACTGGTGGGTTAGTTGCTGGTCGGTTTTAGAGAGAACAAAAAGGAGAAGGCTGGCAGAGGGAAATTTAAGTGATTTAAGACATAATGCTTGATTATGTATTGATCCTAGGAGACAGAAATGTAGAAATAAAGGTGGTGGTAAAGCTGACATTTTTTTGAGAAGCCAAGGGGCTTTGGTTGGTTAGTTGGCAGGGGGGAAAGGCTGCACTAAATCAAGCACAGTGGTGGGGAAGGTGTCTCCAAGTACAGCTCTACCCATGTGGAAGAGACCCTGCCCTGACCTCCAGACCCCAGAGCTACAAGTTAGGCCAGACCTGTTGGGGCAGCAGAAGCTTTCTGTTTCCCCAGTTCAAAAGGCACTCACTCCTGTGTGCACCGAGGCACTGAGAGCAGCAGCACAGGTGAGGTTAATCCATGGTGAGCCTGGGATGAGCTGGGAAAGCTGCAAACATCACCTGCTTCCTTGAGACAGTGGAATAACATTGCTCCAAATATTCCCACACATCTGTGTCTTCAGTGAGTTTCTGGGTTTATCTGGGCATTTTTGTCAATTAATTTTGGCAGGGGGTTGAAATTGTCAGGAAAATTTAGCCACAAACACCTGAGGTTTATGTTCAAAAAGGAGACAGAGGAGTCGTTTTACTTTATTTGTATAAAGGGAGAGGCCATGGGGCATTCCCCTGGGGTCTCTCAAATTTTTGGAGGACATAGTCTCCCTTTTATGCTGATTTCTCGGCTGCATTTCCCTCTCTCTTTCCCCATTGGCTAATGTACTTAAGAGGCACAGACTTCCCAGAATGCCTGATTCCTAAAAATTCCCTTTTAATGTATAACCTTCCTTTTTAATTCTTAACTCTTATGGAATGTATGTGTTTTTTTCCCCATTGTTTCTTTCATCTTTCAATATCCAGTTTCACTTATCAGCAAACCTCCAGTTTGTTTGTAAAAGGAAATATCTTTTTTCCAATCATCAATCTGTGGAATTCTTCCCATCATTTTTTTTATCACTCATTTTTATTTGTCAGCCGATCCTCAGTCTGTTTGTAACTACACATCCATCATTCCTCTCATAATTGCAATGTTTGCTTTTTCCTGTGAGCAGTGATAGCTTAAAACAGGAGACCTTCAAGAGCCTGGCACTGGTATGAGCAGTGTGTGAACGTGTATGAAGGCATTTGAGGAAAGAGCAGGCAAGCTGAATGTCCTGTATTCATCACTAAGAATGCTGTTTCTCGTTAATCAGACTGGGAAATCGATTGTTTCTGTCAAGCCTGCAACAAGGCAGTTATAAATTATCCTGATAAGTTACCCATGTAGTGGTAGATCTTAATCTAAGCACAGAAAAACAGCAGAGGTTGCCCAGTATCACTCCTGCTGCCTCTTCCTCCCCACCCAACAAGAAGGCAGCAGCAAAATCAAAAAATATATATTAATTATATTATATTATATTATATTATATTATATTATATTATATTATATTATATTATATTATATTATATTATATTTATATTATATTATATTATATTATATTATATTATATTATATTATATTATATCATTACATTACATTACATTATATTCTGTAGCCCAAAATAGTTTGTTGCTGGGCTGTTGTGTTTCCCTCGAGGGAAAGGTTAGCGCTGGGTGGGTAAAGGCGCTCGCTGCCGCATCGGGACCCCCGTAGCTCTGGAACAAGGGCGAGGCGTGGGAATCCCCGCCCGCCCGGGCTCTCCCTCCTCCCGCATCCCTTCCCTGCTCTTGGCCGTGAGCAGCCGCTCCCTCCGCCGCGTCCCGGCCGCGTTCCCGCCCCGCAGAGCTTTGGGCGGAGGTGGCGGTGGGTGCCGGACAGCGGGACCCCGCGGGCCATGGGGGGCTGCGGACCAGCCCGCCGCTCGCATCTCCTTCCTCCTCCGTTCTCCTAGCCGGGAGGTGCCGGGCTCAGCTGCCTTCGCAACCAAATTTACTTGGAATTTAACGGAAAGCGGCCGGGAAGATGTTCGTCCGGGGAGGGACACAGCCCGTGGCTCAGGAGCCCTCCGAGGTGAGGTTTGGGGTTTTTTCCCCCCCACCCCCTGCAGCACCTGTGATTGGGGTTGTGACCTGAAGGGTCTTTCTTTCTGTGCACTGTATCGCTACTGTGTACTCGGTCTAGCCTCGATCCTCGTGTGAGTTCCTGTAGCCACCTCGGGTGGTGCTTTAAGGGCTTTAACGGGTACCAAAGCAGTGAAGCAAAGGATTGTTATTGGAAAATCCTTGCCTGCAGGTGTGGTACATCTTCCACTGCTTTGTAAACAATTTTGTGATTCTATAGTTTCTGCTTGCTATGCTGGCCCTCGATTTCTGCATGCTTGTAGGAATATCCGTCTGAATTTCTCATAGCTGTGCTCAAATACCTGACTGCACAAACTTCTTTTCACTTGGATCGTTGCTGATAGGCTCTTGTCTCCTGATTCGGCACATAACAACTTGCTCTCTGCTCTTGGTAACTGGACAGTTATATCAGGAGTTGTTTTAGCACAGTATGTTTAAAATTTAAGGACAGGTTCCTGGTTGTGGGTGTATGCAGTGGGTACACAAGTTTGCTGGCAATTTAATTTTTTTCTTCCTCTTATTTTTTTATTTATTTATTTTCCAGTCCTCTTTTCTTAACCAGTATAATATAGAAAATATTTTTTCAGTTGATTGTCTCTTTTATTTTTTTTGCATGTTGTGAAAATCTTTAAAAGATTTGGCTTTGGATTCCTGACAGAAGAAGGTCCCAAGATGTGTCACCTAGTTTTGCAGGCATTGGCAGAAAAACTCAGCAGTGGGTAGACTATGTTACAGAGGTATTTTTTCAAAATAATGTTTCCACTTGAATATAACACCAACATCAGTTCCAGGCAGATCTAAATTAAAAGGAAATAGGGCAGATGTAGGAAATAGGGCAAATAAGACTTATCAAGCCTTGCTGTCTGACCCAAAACTACATTTCCTTTCACATGAGAAATCTACTCTTAATTCTCGCACCCTGAATGTACTGTATCACCAGAAGATGATCTGTTATCTCTCCTTGTTTTTCTTTAGGTGAGGCAGATTTTCTCTTCCAAAGTGACTTTACAAGTTCTGGTTTTATGTTTGGCATATTCTGGGCTTGGAAAGGCAAATGGTAAGCTGAATTTCCTGAAATCTGCTTGAACTTATCTGGGGAACTGGTTTCAGATTTCTGAGTAGGAGACAAAAATAGTTGAAATTCAGATTGCTGGTGCTGTTTTACTCGCATACTTACATAGCTGAGACAGAGACATGGAGTGGGCAGTTGTGACACAAAACCTCCTGGAGCAGCATTTAGGGATGGGAAGGACAAGGAGCATCCCATATCTACAACGACACTGGACACCATTGTTAACCTGAGTTGACAGCTTCCAAGAGCGGGGCTGACATGCAGAAAAAAAGACTTTACAATCTGGAGGGTTGTGAAGTAGGTATGTTTATTAGCGCTGGAGGCACAGGGGGCCTCTCCTCCACAAACATGCAATGAACAGAGTAAATGCTTTGTTTCTATTTACTTAAGCTCATAGATATTTCTGAAGTTTCAACACCACTTATACATATTTTTGATTTATTTTCGCCTACTCTCACTTTGTATGCTAATTGGCTTTTTTTGTATTTTGCACTTTGCTCTGTCTCCTGATGGTCGGGCAAGAGTGGGCAGGGGCCGCTGCATGAAGCAAAAAAGTCTTCTTTACAATGGCCTTTGGATGAACAGGGTTTTTGTGCAGGTTTTTTTGATATCTGGCTGTTTTCTAAGACTTCTGGCTATAGTTTAGTCTATAGATCTAGGGGTTTTTAGGTTTTTGGGCTATTCTTGCTTAATAGTTTTAAACAGAAAGCAAAGTCTTGTTATTGTATAGTAAACGGCTATTTGTTGAAGGTTAGTCCTAAGTTCTCTATATCTGAGCATCCCTAAAGAACTTTATTCATCTCAAATCCATAGTGAACGCTGAAACTACAGTTCAAAATGCCTTTTTAAGGGCATGTTGCTGTTTACTTCTTTGATAATGGCTTGGTGTGTATTTCTCTTATGCATTCAAACTTCCTCTTGTTCCTGGGAAAGAAAAATTAATTTTCTGAGAATAGGAAGCCAGAGTGAAATCTGCAGATAGGGGTACAGAGATAGGTACATCTTTTTGTCTTTTAAGCAACTTTTTAGAAAGCTAAAGCCTCAGCCAATGTAAATCAACATAACTTCATTTTCTAAGAGTATGCAGTAGATGGACTTTTTTGTAGGGTAAAGCCACAGGAACAGTACGTAACTGAAGGAATTGTGTCTGTGGGTAATCCAGGTCTTGAGATCAACATTAGGCTTCTGAATATGTGTGAGATCTGCCCATTTCATTAACTGTTTACTGTCATTGCAGTGGTCCCACAGGCTGGACACACGAGAGTGAGGAGGGGTGACAGTGCAACTCTGGGCTGTGCCCTGACAACATCCATGGAGGTTCTGCAAGTGACATGGCAAAAGGTCTCAGAAGAATTCTATGATAACATAGCTACATACAGTAAAACAAACGGATTAAAGATTCACAAGCCCTATGAAGACAGAATGAATTTCACAAGTTTGGAACTCAACAAGACAAGCATAACTTTTTGGGACACTAGAATGGATGATTCAGGATGTTACAAGTGTCTCTTCAATGTTTACCCTCTGGGCTCCTTCATGGGAAAAACCTGCCTGAGTGTTTTTGGTGAGATTCTCTGCAAGGATATCTCTCTAGAAAAATAAGAGTTGTTTTCTCACCCACAGTATTTCCTTGAGCAGCTTCAGCAACTGCAGTGATAGCAGCATCCCTGGGTGGAACATGATGTAGAAACAGAGCACTACTGCTGTGAGCAAAACTCTGTGGGTCATATTCAAGACTGTTGTGGTCGTTTGGGCTCTTGTTTGTCGTTCCTTGAGTAGCAGCTGAAAAGCAAGGAGTAGAATCTTTGTAAGTCCTTGATCCATCCCAGCTGAACCAACATTGCCCATTGCATTTTTCATTTTAGTGCAAGGTACAGCCCCAGTGCTGTGAGCTGCTCTGCCAAACCCTACCATTGATAGGGAATTAGCAGATAGCACCCAGAAATTATTTTACATAACAGATTATTTCAATGCTTAGATTTCAGATTGAGTGAAATCTTTGGGGTATATAACTTTGGTATGGGGGAAGGAGTATTGAGTTATGGAGGGGACCTGACCCAAGGAACTGTTCTTGCATTCCTTGCCATTGGGCTCAGTGTGAACTGAGCAAGCTTTGCTCTGATTTGTAACAGTCAGGCTGCTACTTCTTCTTATGACCAGGTGCTCACTGTGGTGATGACTTGTCTCATTTGTGTGTTGGAAGGTCTCAATGCATCTGTCCATCACAACATCTCTGAAGATCATTTGATAGTCGTCTGTAATGCTGATGGCTTCCCAGAGCCCACCATCACCTGGAGCAACCTGTTCAATTCTACTCCGATCCAGGAGACAGTCAGGCACACAAATGGGACTGTGTCCATCACCAGTAAACTGGTAATCTACGACATTCAGAGCATCAGTGCACAGGACTTGACCTGCAGAGTAAGCAACACAGATGAAACATTTGAATTGCCTGTGAAAATAAAAGGAGGTAGGTGAGCAGTACAAACAACTTGTGAGCATTCTCTTGGCTTCCATGTTTTGCAGTAGCATATTTGGATAGGAATCTTCTGGGAAGAGAAGGGAATGAGATGTGTATATGTCAGGAAAACCTATTTGCACTCATTGTTGTTTTTGAGGCAATAATATATTCAAGTCCTATCCAAGAGGGAAAAAAAGCCAGACTAATCAGCTAGGAGATATGGGGTTTAGAGGAGGCACCATGCATTTTGCAAGCCAAAGTTGAACTTAGGTTTGCATGTAGGCCTTCATAAATTTTTTAACAGCTTAAAAATAAATATATCGGCTGATATCTATGAGTAAAAAGATTAGTAGAAATTCAATGGGTTCCTTGAAGAACTCAGAAATTTTGAAATTCATAACAAACTGTCTCTGAATCAAATGTTTAGGTTTAACTTACTGCAGGTTTTGTGGCATTTAACTGGTATATTATGTTTTCATTTCTCTGATTTTTTGCTAAGGCACATGTCCCCTGCAGTAATGGTCAGGGAGGAATAGTGCTTTCAGGCATACAGGGAGGGGGGTCAGTTGAAGATTCTTACATTTGGTTTATACCGAAATCTTAGATTAATGTAACATATTAATACCTGGTAGTGTTCATTTATTTATTCTTTCAACATTGTGTTCTGCTGCAAAGTCTTTGACCCTGTTTCTGCAGATAAGGAAACATTAAAAGCTGAAGTACCAGTCTTAGTTCATATGGGAGAATTGACCGGAGTGACTTAAAATTCACATGTCTCTATATCCAGAGCCTTAAATTGAAGACCTGAATTGAATTGTAAATTAGCAGGACAGGAAAAGCAGCTTGTAGCTGTGGGTTAATTCTGAAATTACATGCTCAGAAAGTGATTGTTATAGGAATAGTGGTGAAGAGCAGGATCTGATTTTTAATATCTGCTCTCTAAACATTCTAAAGCAATTTAGTTCTTAATTCTGAATTATATTACCACTCTGAAAAAGCATATTAATCTTTTTGTCCCATCCCCAATATTATTTTGTTTTGATCATTTAAAAAGAAAATGCATATCTGAGAAAGCAGAAAACTAAGACTATTTNGCAGTGGCTAACCAGGGAGGAACATTTGCTTTCAGCTGTTGGGTAGAGCTATTTGCAGGCAGCAAAACATAGCCTGTCATCTTTTCTTAAAATTAATGTTGCCTTTTCAGCAGTGTTAAGTGTTTAAAAGTAAAAATATTAAAATTCTGGGTGAACAAAAAAAAAAAAAAAAACTCTTCTGAAATTGTTAAGAGTTG
>VWZN01016982.1:228839-292657 GCA_013396955.1 Regulus satrapa | reverse complement strand
ATTAAAAATTCTGGGAAAAAAAAAAAAAAAAAAAAAACTCTTCTGAAATTGTTAAGAGTTGTATGAAGTTCTGCTTGTGTCTGTATGCCAACCACTGTATCAGGTATGGGAATGGCAGTGTTCTTTGCCATGAGAACATCTTTTCTTCACATTTTCTGTGGGCAAGCTGTTTATTTTTGAAGATACATAGGTTTATTCTCTCTTTTGAGCAATTGCTGGTTTCCTTTATCCCAGCAATACCTTTAACCATTTCAGAGGAACTGCTGTCATTAATCAGACATCCTTGTGGCTCCTTTTGCTTTTTCTTTTTTCTCAATAAACTAGATTAATTTGCTGTGGGTGTTTTGTTGTTTTATTTTCACAGAAGAGGGCTCATCATTACTTTGGGTGGTGATTACAGTGTTGCTTTTAGTAGTCACCATAGTTCTGATTCTGATTCTGCTGTTCAGGAGGAAGACCCCATGCAGGAGGAGTTGAAGAGGTGAGTCACCAGTGTGTGGAAATATGCAGTTTTCCTAAGGCCCATAATAAGGTCTGATCATCTCCAGAGAAGAATGAGACTTTGTTGGGATACCTTTGGCAATATGAGAGTGTCATATGGGACAACTTAATAATAATAAGTAATAATAGTACTATGTTTGCAGTTTTTGGAAGTTGCTTCAGTTGCATGTAAGATTTAGAGCTGTTTTCCCACTACCAAGGGACAATCTAAGGCTGAAAATTGTCAGGGAAGGATCCAAGCAGAGTGGGACATGCTGTTCTTGGTTTGCTTTGAAGTAGCAGTCTCAGCAGAAGTAATTCACTTATCTTTCACATTTTCCTGGAAGCCCGCAGAGTGCAGTATGCTCAGGGAATTTTTGGCAGATGCAGTAAACATTGGTGAGAAACCCACTCATGCAGAGTGATGTCTCCTCAGGGGAAGTATTTTCTACAGCACTATCTTTGGGTTTTTTTAAGACAAAAATGGTGAAGTATGCTCAAATTTTGCACGAGTGTGCCTCCTAGTGATGACTTAAGGAGAAGTTGCAGTCAGTGTAATGTCTCTGAGTGTGTAATAACCTAATCATAGATCAATTCAATTCTCTAGTCTTAATTAGTAGTAACATAATGAACCTAAAGAGACTGGGGGGATGATGGGGGGAATGTACGACACCGTAAGCTTCAGAAATCACAGAAATTTGAAACAGGTAGTTTCACTGTTGTTTAACTAAATCAAAATTCCATGTCTGGCCTTAAATTCCACTAATATGCTTAGAAACACCAGCACATGTTAAGTCAGTTCCTGGATATTTACATACCTACTTCAGGGAAATAATATGATATAAAGTAAGGAAATGTTTCAAGGAGTGCCACACCTGTCTATTGTGAACTTAGACCTACAGCATTTACTATTAAGAGGGTTTGACCTAATGAATCCTCTATCACCAGAGACACAAAAGTCTTCACTGAGAAAAAAGAGAAATTAACAGTTCTTACACCCCAGTTAAAATTTTTAAATTGTAAAATGTATGTGAGGCTTTCATTGATCCTATGAACAATTCAGAAGATAAAATTCCTTGTTGAATTTTCAGACCAACCTGGGAGTTAAAGTGCAAGGAGTTTGTTGTTAAATACTGCTTTTTAAAGGATCAGAAGAAAAAGATTAAATGTTCACAAGAAAGATGTATCTTTACTCTAGAACAACCATTCCAAACAAATTAGCTTTTACCACACTGAGATAAAGCAGCCCAGTTAAGAAGCCAAGTGCCTGGGTAGAAGCAAGTAAGGACTATTAACCTGAATAAATTCCTGTCGCTTATCTGTCATCAATGTGTTTTCACTTGAATGCTTTCCATAGCATTTTTTCATGTTTTGCAGGATACTCGTATTTCAGCCTGGCCAATTAAAAAGCTTTATACTTAATTCTCAGGATGTATCAGTCTGCAGGGGGATAAAATTCCACGCATGCATTTTTTTTCTGGAGGCTTGTGGTAACCTGTGAGGAAGGACAATCTTACAAATGCATATAAAGGCCAGAATGAGTTGGAGGGTTTTTTTGTTTGGTTTTGTTTCTAAGAATTGGTATGTTGATCTCTCTTGGGTAGCCTATGCAGGTTTTGCCATGTGAAAAGCTTCAGAAATATTCAAATAATATGCCTAAAGTGTTTTAAAAAAACTATAACAAGAGAAAAAAAGGGACTTCTAATTTAGTAGATATGATATTGAATAGATAAGAAAGCTGAACAGAGTAGATTAATCTGGAAGAAAACTTGAAGAGTCATAGAAGAAGAGACAAGGCCAGACCAAAAATTTCATTCTGAAGAAAGCACCACTAGAGAAATGTATTTTACCTGTTTGAAAATCAAAACATTCAGGTTCTCCTTGAAGTGGAGATTTTATGGAACTCAGACGTAACCAGCACTGCCTTTGCCTCTTAGTGCTATGGTTTACTTGATGAGGTGGTGTTCAAAGGATGGGCTTGGCGATCTTGGACATCTTTTCCAACCTTAATGATTCTATGACTCTCTTTGTGTCTGAACACCACCAGCTCTCTGTATTCCAAAGAAACGCTGAACATCAATGTGCTTAATATGTTAGACAGGTACTCCAAAACAGGTTCAAAATACCTCTTTGCTACAAGCTGGAGATCACTTAATACCCTGAATAGGAATTTAAGATTCCCTGATCATTACCTTTTGGATTTGATAGTTGCTACAAATGCATAGAATCATCTCTGGTAATTGTAAAATAGTAGCTTGGGTGATCAGCTATAATATGTGGGTATAAGAAACCCAAATTTTGGTGGTCAAATAGGTCCTGGAAGGCTGGGAAATAAGTACTATGCAGGACTTCCAGGTTTGGGGAAACTTTATAGGAGCAAGTACTTGGTTACACTTTCCACTCCTTTGTTTATAGTAAAGATAATAATTAATTCTGGAAGAGTCATTATAGCAGTATTCTCTAATCTGTATTCAGTTTGGGCAAAGCTGTGTTTCTAACCTCTAGCTTAAAAATAGCGACAATTCTTATTTTATCTTACAACTTAGTGCGTTTCTTCAGTGTTTCCTTTGACATCTGGTTTTCTTATTAGTGAGAGACTCAGTAGCTGAGAACAATATAGTAGCAGCTTGGTTTTAGGAGAATTTTCAGAATAATATTTCCAGAGAAGATCACTAAATATCAGACTTTTAGATTATAAACTCAGGACATAACTGCTCTTTCATGGGGCAGATGGATATCACACACTTCTGCACACAGAGGAATGGGGTTCAAGCAGTCACATACCAGCTGGAGAGGCTCATTGTAGAGTGGTCTTTTATTTCCTCTCAAGTATGGCTTTAATAGGAGTAGGAGATTATATTTGTCCAATTTTGAATTCCTGCCAAATAGCAAAAACTGTACAGTGAATATACAACAGACTCATTCCTTTGCCCTTCTCTAAACTAAACCAAAAAACCCCAAACCCAAGCCAACCAATCAAACAAAAATCCCAAAACCCAAAAATACCACAGTGTTAAAAACAGTATCGACAAACAGACTTAAACAGAGCTACTGAGGGGAGGAATTTAAAAACCAAACAACCCTCATGACAAAAATGTCAGTGAAAGGGTAATTCTGCTGTCTGCCTGGCCATCAGTTTTCCTGCAGACATAAATATTTTGCAACTCAAGTGAAGATGTTTCCCATGTTTAATCACACACAGTTTCCAGAGAGGTCCTGTTCTCTAGTAAATTCACTTAATTTTCTGTTCACAGAAATGAGCCTGACAGTACTCTCTGGTCTGTATCATATATAGAGGTGGGCACACCTTGCAAGCCTTCTATGCTTTATTGCTGTCTGTTTTTGTTGTGAAAGATAGGGATGGCTGGTGTTTTGTGTGTTTTCCCGGGCATGTTTTGCTGGGAAAAGCATGCTCCTTAACCTGTTCTCCATTTCTTACAGCAAGGAAAAGGGAGTAGCAGAGCAGGAAGGAGGGGAAGGTCACTTGGGTGAATTCTAGTCTCCTGGCCCATGGCTGGGGTTTTTCTCTGGAAGAATGAAACAAATCCTGTTTTGCTAATGACAGGATGAAGATAGCGGTGTAGGAAACATCTTGGAATTTGTCCTGTGCATCTAAAGGGGAAGGCATTTAAGTCTTAAGTGCTACTGAAACACAAAGCCCTTTCTTTACCAAGAGGGAGGCTTTTAGTATATGTGACTAATGCAATTTCTGTCCTGTGCATCATATTTGTGCTCATATTTCATTATGAAGTCATTTTCTGGTCCTTCCTCCTCTTTTTCATTGCAACAATAGGGCTTTGTTTATAACAAGAAAATAAAATGACAGGCCATTGAAAGGGAGAACAAATAGCTTTCCAGTAATATGTGAATAATTGCCTCACTGTTTCAATTTCTCATTCACTTCCATGGTGAGGATTATTTATATACTAAATTCCAAAATACTTTATGAAATACTTTGTCTGAATGCAGGGTTGTTAGATAAGGGACTTCTGTCATACTCCTCTATATGAAAAGTAAAGGTGCCATATATTTTATTATTGTCTTCAAAGCCATGTAAAGATAGAGTTGCAAACTGAATCTTAAACATACAGAAGATATTCTGAAATATCAAATTACTTACATACTCAATATATCGGTATTAATTAATTATTGGTGTATTATTACCAGTGAAGCAAACTGGTTTACTTTTCACAGTTTATAAATCTTTTCAGGGTTTTGTATATTCCTTATGTCATATCCTGAATTCCACAGTGTGTGTGATTTCCAGAACTAAAAAAGCAGGGAAGTTGTTCACCAAAGGGTGGGTTTGTAACTGTTGCTCCCCACTTTCCCCACTGTTCATTTCTCTTCCTCCTGTTCCAACAGCAACTACACTGCTAAGCAAAACCTAAGACAGCAACACAATGACCACGACTCATCCTTTCCTGGGGTTATTTTTGTGTTTTCTAGGATCTTTAAGGATTTCCATCCATCTACCAGATCATTGGAAGCCAGCAGCCCAAAGTCAACATGACACATAGCAACTTGGCTGTCCGGAGAGAAGCACCCAAAACAGGAGAAGACATTACATACCCTGCCCTATCCAGAAGCTGAGTTGATCACTGAAACCACTTACTTATCTGGTCTAGGCTTTTAATCTTGAAATGTAGGACTGGAGGGATCACTTGGTCTGCTGCTCTGCAGAGGAGGAGATTTTGTCAGGTAAAGCCTTCTTTGCCCATGACACTCTTGATACTGCTGCTGGGCAAAATGTATTTGTCTTCTTCCAGTAGAGTTTTGAAAATGTCCATGGATAGAAGCTCTGCAGACTCTCTGGGGTTTCTCTTCCAGTGCTGGATTGCTTTTGCAGTGGAGAGGGATTGAATTTTTGCCAACATCTGTCTGCAGTTTCACTTACAGCCACTCTAAATTCATCACTCTCTTCCTGTCATCTGGTTTTTCTTCTCTTATCCAGCTGTTCCAACTCCTTTTTCTCTGTTTGGAAAGACCAGCTGGACTCAAAATCACAGGACTCAAACCACACAAGATTTGTCAAAATTATTGGGGAAGAGCAATAGGTCTCCAAGCAGGTGACTAAATAAAGGCAGTAGCCAGAGTTTGGAAAGAGGAATTGTAAGTAATTTATATAATATATAAGTAGTTTACTTTCTTTGATTTCCTTCTAATCATGGAGTGTTTTCTTCTGTATTTTCTGGGTTCTTTAGGGATGTGTGTGGTGGGGTTAAATTTATAAGTGAGGAGGAGGTGGTAACAAAGGCCAGTAGTGGAACCACTGTCTTCTCCATCTTTCCTTTCTGTTTATACCCTATCCTACTCCTTGCTGAACTGGCAAAAGGCATGGATTTTGTCAATAGTTTTTGTACTCATTTTATGCACTGCTCAAGTAGTCTTCCCTGTCTTCATCCATTTTTATTGCCTTTTTAAACACAGAAAAATTGCTTAGCTGACCAAAAGCCATTATGGCATGGCTAGACCTCACTGGGTGGGATGTCACACGCTGAGCTCATGGTAGCAGATAAAGACACTACAGTATTCTTAGGAGCTGGGACTTAGTCCTGCTCCTGTTCCAGGCTGGATTGGAGCTACCTTTCCAACTCTCCCCTTCCCTGCTGGGGGACTGTGCAAGCAGCTGTGTAGTGTTTAGCTGGGATTAAGCCATGACAGCCTCTGAGCACCTTTGCAGGGCTCTGTGCCTGCCCCAGGGTGACCACTGCTAAAAGCAAGCCTACTTCTCTGCATGTATCTTCTTAGTGGCCTGTTTTTCTGACAGTGAGGACTGCAGGGAGCCCGCTGGTGGGTTTTTGTTCAGCTGATGAGCGCTAGTGTTGAAGGTGTTTCTTGGACTTCCTCCTGTCTGAATATTAGTCATTGTATCAGGATCACTTACAGTATTCTCTTTTCTTTTGGCTTTGAAGGGCATTTATTTGTGCATCTGAAGCAGTCCACCTTACCAGAATGTGTAATATTTTGGATTGTGCCTTTTAGGTCATATGTTTACTAAGCGTACAAACTGTCAATCTGAAAAATCAACAGTGGAGATTTAAAGCTTAGCACTCTATGTTCAGAACAAGTATTTTTCTGATTCTAGAGCAGTGGCCACTCCAAAGTCCGGTAAAAAGTTTTGTGTCTGTCTGCTTTGTTACTGAGGATCTGAGGGGTGATGTTTCCTCTACTATTGTAGGTGCAGTATTAATTATTTATACGAACACGTCACTTTTTTTAATTTAAAAAAAAAAAAAAAAAAGATCCAAAATTCACCAAATATGTGGTGAATGAAGCACCAAGCATGTATGAAGCACCAACTGGTCCTTTTTTTTTTCTTTTTTTTTTTAAACCCTGCTTGTTTGAGATACCAGAAATTGCAAGTTGGGCTCTTTAAGTAAAAATGGGTGTTCATGGGACTTTCAAGGTGTTTTGGTGTTATTTTTTTCTTTTTAAAAGAAGGTCTTGAACAAAACTTTTGAGATAAATTTACAGAGTATTTTTGACCACAGCAGCTGCAGTTTAGTTCAGATTTGAAAATTACTTCAGTTGATCAAAACAGCATATTCTATATTTTTCCAGTTATTGTCTGTGTAATGTTTGTTGCTTTTTTTTTAATCTAAAGTTACATGCTCTACTGATACATTGTCTGTCTTGTTTTTCTGTATTTCCTGGGTAAAAATAAGCCAAATAAAGAAAATGTGGACATAAGGCCACATAATTTCATTTGTAGCACAGTGCTTGTGAGCTTTTATAAATCAATGAGAGAAATATTATGCATGAGCTCTCAGTGTATAAATAATTCCTTTGGGAAAAGCAGTAGTGACACAGTGTACTCTTTAATACATGTGACCTTTTGAGATTAATTGTGAAACTACAAAAATGTTTGTTTCTCATGACATCAACTTGCACTTTTCTTCTTAAAAGATGTGATAATAAGAAACTTGAATATAGTTAAAAGGATGTGTCAGTGCTACTGTATTCCTTGAGGAGCTGAATGTCATGGGATGGTGTCCTAGATCTGAAAGGCAACAGTTTTATTGCTTGTCTGAGCTCTATTTGTTGGTAAAATAAAATAGGCAGTGATTTCCAGAGGTTTCCCAGAGATTGCCACATAAGCTTTTTATTTTCTCAAGGATGCAAATGGTTGCTGGTGATGGCTTCTGAAGAAATCATCTTCCTCCTGGATGCTGGCTAGAAGTGCAAGTCTTGTTGTTGCAACACCTCACTCACCCTGAGCAATGGGAGATCATAGTTTCTTTTCCTGGGAATTTATTGCTATAGAACAGGGAATAACAGTTTTAAACTAAAAGAGGGTCAATTTAGATTATGTGTAAGGAAGAAGTATTTTACAAGGAGGGTGGTAAAGCACTGGAGCAGGTTGCCAAGAGAGATGGTGGATGCCTCATTCCTGGAAACATTCAAGATCAGGCTGGATGGGCTCTGAGCAACCTGGTCTAGTGGAATATGTCCCTGCTCATTGCAAGGGGGGGTTGGACTGGATTCAAAGCTCCCGTCCAATCCAAACTCTTCTATGATTCTAAGAATCTGGGACTCTAAGGTCAGACAGCAGCGAGCCAGCAGTGCTGCTGCCCTGAGCACAGTGCAGGACAAGCTGTGGTTTTCCCAGGAGGTAGAGCAACATTTAGCACGCACAAGAGCAGAAGGGCTTCTTGCCTGGCCCAGGAGCTCCTGGCACAGCTGGCTCAAGTGCTGCTTAAGCCACCAGGTGAAAGGTGGGTTGTGCTGACAGAGCAGGGCAGGAGCCAAACCTCAGTGTGGGCTGAGGTGGTTCAGGCTGGAGCTGAGATGTGGTAGCAGAGTTAAGTGGCCTTAGAAAGGCAGATTGGCCACCCTTAACTTCACAAAATGTAAACATGTGCACAGCAGCGTGTTTCCTCAGGGAAACTTCAAGGTTGCTGTAAAATCTATAAAAGGTTGCTTTTTAGGCTGACAGCCTGGTCCTGAGAACCTGTCAAAATGTTTGCTTTAGTTTTCAAGTCACAGTGCATTGTTTAATTCCTACAGCTGTCTCCTGTCTTTATGTTCTTTTATCCCTGACATGTTCAAGGATGTCATTACTCTGAATTGTGCTGACATAAGGAACAGGAAGGTAAAGCGTCCGTGAGCGATAACAAGTTCTATGCATAACCATCATGATGCAGAGAGGGTCTTCAACCTGCCAGTATGCAGGGCTGAGTTCCTATGAAAGATGGAATTCAGGGGGAGAAATAAAATCACTTCTGATCACACTGTGTTTTCCTTTTTACCTTGGGTGTTTTGTGTGTTTTCCCATTGCCTTGCCACCCTGACTACCCAGCCCGAGGTCAGGCAGCTGCTCCAGCTGCCTCTGAAGTAGCAAATGCATGCTTGTGTTTTTTCCTTTCTCCTTTCCTTGTCTTTCGCCAACCCGTGAATTTTGCCTCTGCACGCTTTTTTTCCAGTTTCCAAGAAGCAGACTTGGAATGCTTTTAGATGACATTTCCATATCCCATCGTGCCTTGTGCCTGCCTGCTTCATTTCTGTGTCTCCCAGCTGCCGCTCTGCTAACTAAAATGCCAATTGCTTTTGAGGCATGGTGGCAGCTGCTCTCAAAGTCTGCTGCATAACAAGCTAAGCTAGAATCTAAGAGGATGCGTGGTTGAGTTTTTCTGGAATTTTTTTCCTAAAGATGGATTTAAGTTAGCGGCAGAATCTGCACTGAACAAGAATTTGCATGTTGATGACCAGTATTTTTTCACCAGAAAGGCTTAAAAGTCTTCCAGCTTCAAGTTGAAAGCACTTAAATTGTTTTTTGAAGACCACATTTCAGTGAGCATCCTGGGAGACTGTAATAAAGTGAATTTGGTACTTTAAGTCATTCTGTCTGCAAGAAGGAAGTGTGGCCACCTGGACAGGTAGAACTGGGAAATAAAGAATAGGATTGCAGCCTGAGCCCTACTAAACTGTGTTTCCTTAGAGGAGAGAGAGTAGACTTATTTCCTTACTAATTGTAGCCTGATAAATTACTTCTGGAAAACAATGTAGCTGACTCTAATAGTTGACAAAAGAAAGTTTCCCCCTTCTCACTTGAAACAGAGGCTAAGCAGATTGGCCCTGGATGATGAAGTATGGATCAGACAGATTGCCTGGTCTGGCAAGAGTTTGTTAATGTAATTTGATAATGAAACACACAGTAAGAGAATGATTTGCATTTTATTTTGTCCACTCCTAAAGTGATCCCTTTGCTGTTCAGGCTTCCCTGATTTATTGTTCCACTTGGTCCTGGACAAGCTCCCTCCTGACCACTCTTGTTCTTTGAGAGAGAGTTCATGAGAACTTGGACTAAAGCTCTTTATTTTATTGTGTGTGTGGATGCACTCTCCATCTGATTTCTCCTCTTTCCCTCTCTGGTACTTGAGTGTTCACAACAGTCACTCCATCACTGGAAGGTGTTTTCATCTTCCTGGGTCACAGTAACCAAAAAAGTGGAAATAGCTCCTGTGGGAGCTTGTCCTTGTTTCCAGGAGGCAGGAGGCAAACCAGGAGGCTGCCTCCCAAGGAACAACAACATGGAGATCCGTAGACAGACCTAGGGAAAACATCCCAGCTCCTGTCTGTCTGCAGGAGCTCCACAGAGCCCAGACCCTGGGCACACACTGCCTGAAGCTCTTATCATGGCTTTTGTCAGTGTTGTTGATATATGTTTGCTTCCCTTGCTGGGCTGCATGATTGTTCCATCAAAATGTACAGAAAAGGAAAATGTGCAACGGGGGGCCTGAGTAACATGGTCAATGTCTCACCATGGAGTAAAAGGAAAACATACTCTCACCACTCTTACATGCATTAAGTTTGATTTCTATTAAGCAACTGGTTATTTCAGCTAACTGATCCTATGTAGGGATATTGGCATTCTCTGGCACCCTTTATCATGTCACAGCCTGGGATAAGATGGCTCAGTTGGTTAGAGCATGGTGCTAATAAAGCCAAGGTTGAGGGCTCAATACCCATATGGGCCGTTCATTTGAGAGTTGGATTTGATGATCTTTGTGAGGTGCCTTCCCACAACTCAGAATATTCTGTGATTCTATGATAACTTTGAAGCTCACTTGGTAAGTCTTGTTTCCTTTCTGGACTAATTAACCTGGGAGTGAGAACTCTGTGAATGATGAGAACAGTACTAGGAGAACTCATTAGGCTCTGATGGAAGGAAACACAAGGGAATACTTTCTTGGACAGCATGGAAAGCAGAATGTTGGGAATGAGAGATTAGAATACTCGGGGTGAGAGAAAGCTGGCTCATTTCCCTGATAGTTCTGAGTGTCCCAGCATAGAGTAGTTGCCCTGGTGATATGAGAGGGAGCTCATGTGTCCTGCTTTGCTTCCAGACGATGTGCCTGGAGTCAAGCAGCTACTTGTGCTGTTGTCTATGTGGAAGAACAGGATTGGAGTTGAGTCAAGCAAAGGTAAATGTGTTCTGTTTGACCTGAACTGATGGTAAGATCTCAGATTAATTATTCAGGAGTATTTTGCACTTAGGTATAAAGTGCTTCCTGGGACTGATATTTTAATTTTAGAATTTTCAGGGAGTTTTTCACAATATCATCATCAATAGATTGTGAGTGCTGTTGGCCTGGGTTCTTCTATAGTGAACAGTTCCCCTCTCCCACTGCCCTCAGCACTCCCATCTCTTCTTAATTTGCATCTGAGAGTCCTACCTTCTAAACTGATTTGGGCACCAGAGGAACTAAATCTTATTGCAACTTGCAGTAGTAATCATGATCTGAGATCCTTTTCTCATTTACTTCACTAGAAAGAGGATTTCTTGGTCTGCCTGCACTGACCAGCCACGTTTTAGTTTGGCTGCGTGTCAGAACTGCAGTGATTGTACAGTGGCAGACTGGCCACAAGAGCAACTGAAAAGTTGGAATTGGAGAAATTTAGTTCCTTGACTAGGTCAGCTGCTTCCTAGGCAAAAGTTGAGTTTTCCCTGGAAGAGCAGAAATCCCAGTGTCAAGGAGGAGTAAAGACACAAGTTCATGAGGTTTACATGGGAGGTATTTGGTGGTCTACCAAGAATGAGAAGCATTGAGGGGGAATCCCTCCAGTGTGGTCCTGTCCCCTACAAATCAGTAAGGGAGCAGAGGTGGCGTGAAGCCCTATGATGGACATACAGCATCAGGCTGTAGAGGTTACTCAGCATGGCCTTGTCTAACTATCAAGGCTGAGGTTTTTGCCACAGTATCCCACTGAATTGCTTTTTGGGATTGTTCAGGATCTGTGAAATCTGGACTCTGAGTCTTCAGACACATTTCTATTTGTGCTGTGCGGACCAAATTTCTGTGAGAAATGTTAATCTGTTATTAAATTTGGGAGGGGTGAAACTCTCTGCTGTGGGATAAATGTTGTGGCTAAGCAGTCTGTATAAAGGGCTTATTATGCCTGTATATTTTGTCATGTAAGTAGCATTTCCATCTATGGGAATAATCTCATTCCCAGTAAGAGTAGGAACTGCGTCTCGGCTGGCATTTCAGATATTTTCCCTCTCCCTTCTGACGCAGCTTTCCATGTTAATCTAGCCAATAGAAAGAGCCTAGGGGTAAAAATTAACCATAGAAAGCTATATGGGCACCTTGAAAAATTTGTATGCTTAAACCAGGGAAGACAGAGCCATCGAGAAAGATCAGATTGGAAATCCCTAATAGTTTATGTAAGTGTCTGACTGAATCTACTAGAAGAATTTTGGTTTCCTGGGAACAATCCTTAGGATGTTTTCCCCTTGTGTTTAAAAGACCTGCTGCAAGGTCTTCCCTTCTCAAACTTTTCTGTATTAGTTGAAAGGTTGTTATTTTAATGTAAGAGGGAAGTTATTCCTGGAAACTGCACAATTCTTCTGTTCATTACGACCTTTTTAAAATCTGAAAATTTGAGGGGTTAACTAGTAAAAAATAGGCATTAACTTATTTTCTATCAGCCTAATTGTATTATGTGGATAATATCACAAGTTATTAAACATTATCTGTAAATCCTCTGCTCCATGGTTTAACTTCACTTGGTGTAGCACGAGAGGGCCCTGTTTAATATCCTTGCTCCAATTTGTTGGCTTGCACTGCATACAGAGTGGCTGTTTGGATGGTGTGTGTATAATCCATGCCATCATGGAGTGGGCTTGGGCAGGCACAGCTAACAGCACAGTTAGAATTTTGCATTTCTAACTGCTTGTATGGGTGCATATTTGTTATCCTTTCCTGCTGAAATATTTGGGAGAGTTTTAGAGTTTAAAATATTTATATCCTTTTGAGAAAGTAATTGGCTTGGAGCTGTTTCTCAGAGTAAACTTCCCTAAACAGATTTTTGGAGATGTGGATCTGTTTTTACAATCCTGTCTCAAAACACTGTCTTAGTCTATATTTAGTATGATTTAGCTGTTTACAAAACATTCTTATCTGCTGGCATATATACATAATGGTGCATTCTATTTTTGGAATTAAGAGTTTATTCAACATTTATTATTACAGTGTAAATAATGTTGACTCAAGAAAGTATTATTCCACAATCTTCACTGACAGAACTTTTGTAAACAATTGCAGGGTTTTGCCTTTCCCACAGAAATGAGAAAAAATAAATATTTAAAGAGAAGTATTTCAAGATTTACAAAGTCTTTCAGTTAAAGTGTTCCTTAATGTTTTATTTTTACCTTTATATATTGCTAGGGACTATTTTATGTTAAAGAATAGATAGCTTGTGAACAATTCTAAATAATGTAAAATATATCTATATTTTCAGACTAAATTGCTGCTCTGGTTAAAGATAAGAGACTAGAGTAGAGGGAAAACAGAGAGCAATGCTTGGGATATACAACAAAGCAAATAAGCTTTTCTGAGACACCAGGTAGAGGTTTCAGAATGCCACTGAGACTTTCGGTAAAGATCTGACAATGCCACTGGGAAAGCAGATTCATAAAAATATGGAATAAAAAAAATTAATTTTTAAATATGTGAAAGATTTGTAAACATTAATGAGGCTCATTTAAAAAGCCATCAACACTGGGCTATGGAACAGGAACTACAGCAAGTAGCAGACCTGATTACGGGAATTACAGAGGATTACAGGGAAGAGAGAGTTTACTTTTGTGAAGGGGAATTGAAGGAGGCCCCTTCCTTCTGTCATGGAGAACATTTTGATGGGAAAGCAAGTCAGAAATCAGCTGCAATTTGAAACACAGAAGGAGAACCCCTCTGGAAAGTCTATGTCTATAGAAACCTGATACAGAACTTAGGATTTCTGCTGCATGTGAACTCACCTGTTTCCAGGTCATTTTGTTAGTGGCTTCTGTGCTAAAACATCCCAAACCAGACCCACACAAATTCTCATGTGTACAAGATGATTTCCGTTTATATTACTTTAGTTGTAGATATGTCATTAGTTCTAGATAATCAAATAGGATCAAATAGAATGATGTGGAAATATAGATATATGGGGTTTATTCTTGCAGACAAACTTAAAGAATACTCCAGATTCCTTCTTGGGGCATATGTAGTCATATTTTGCCCTCTGTTTTAAGATGAACATACATACATGCATGCAACTAGTACTTGACTGTGCCACTTGCTGACTTCTGCAATAAAATCCTGAGGTGACTCCAGCTTTGACTTCAAGTAGTCCTTTGCCCTAGACAAGATCTTTCACTGATAAACAGAATGACTTGGAAACTCAAAAAAGTGGGGTTTAGTTCATATTTCAGCTAGGAGTCTTCACATTCTAGAGAGAGAAAACTGAGGTGGCAAACAGAAATAAAGGGCCTCTGTTCCTGCTTTGTTGTGTCCTTGTAGGCAGGTCCTTGCTTCCAGGAGTGCATTGAGTCCAGGTTGTCTTCCAGAAAGAAAGATAACTGATTTTGCTACATATCAGAGATTTTAATCTTTCCCAGTAGGCACTAGAGGAATACTCAGACCACTGAGTCTTCTGGGAGGAAAATATATTAAAATAGAAATAAAAGAAGGAGATGTGACATCTCCTTGATGTGATCCACTTGTGAACACCTAATGAGTTCAGGCTGGAAAAAAATCTTTTGGTATTAATATGGAGATTTAGCTTTTGTTTCTCATGTTAGATGTTCTCCATATGATGAGTGTAGTGCAGAAAATTACTAAGCATGATGCTTTTCTGCCCTAACTTGGAAGAAAAAAATGTTTTTTTTTCCCGTGGGGGTAGGAATTACAGTTTTTTCACTGAATTCTAATTTTGAGTGTTTGTTTTCTTTCTCATCCATTATCTCCAGAGTGAGCTTCCAGTAATGCCTTCCTTGTCTTTTCCACATCCTGTGAAAGTTTTGATTGCTTTCTTCACAGAATTTCTTTTTCCCTTCCCAAGCAGTTGTGTAGGAGGGGGTGCAACCACAAATTTGCCTGAGAGCAAGTTGCCTTGGTGATGCAGTGACCCAGTCCAGAGAGACAGAGAAAGGGCTGAAAGGTCTCAGCCTTCCAACAAAACTTTTTAAATGGTTAACTCATATCCTTTGTTTTTCCTAGAGGTTTCCGGTGGCTGCCACTAATTTCCTAGGAGCAAAGTGCTGAGGAAGGGGGGATGACAGATTTATATATGGGTGTGGATTGTTTACTGAGATATTTTCTTATTTTGTAGCTTTCACTACTTGAATCCATGGAAAGTATCTGAAAATTGCTAGGGGGAGCAGAATGTGCATCTCTGAGTTTTAGGAATGCAAGAAGTCATTAAGAGGGGAGGGAGAATGAGAGGCAGAGCAGGTTATTGGTGTGGGTAGGAAAGGAACTTACATGGTGACTTTCCTGTTTCAAATTCACAAACAGGTTTTCTCTGTCTTCTCCATCTTGTACATTCTCTGTTCTTGTGTCTTAACTTTTTTTTACTACCCACATTCTCTATTTATATTTTTACTTCATAATTTGTTGGTCCTTTTGGCTGCTGTCTTGCAATTTTTTTTGTTGTCCCCTAGTGCACACATAGTGCAGTGAAAATAAGCCAGCTGTGCATATTTTGGCTCCCAGTGGATTACATATGTTTTGGAAGAACTGCTGAGATGCCTGCAGATCTTTATTGGTGGGTTTCATGCTGGCGTGCTTGTACTGGAGACATTTGCTTTGGGCTGAAGAAGGGCGTGGGGACATGGGTCACAAAAAGACCTCATGTCATTTATTTTCAGCCATGGACAAATGTGCTGTGTGTTGTGATCAGTCCAGTGTGCACCATCAACCCTTTAGATGGGAATTTATTTTAAAAATTTACAATATTGGTACAATATTAAATATTTATAGTATCAAATATTTAAATATTTATTTTAACAGTAAAAGGCCAAAAAGTGGAAGGGAGCCCCATTTTTTTCCAGAACCTGTTATTGTAAACATGATGAAAAGATAATTATAAAGGAAGCTAATGCAGACTGTATTTCACAGGTGACTTTTATCTGTATGACTCAGTCCACATCAGAGAAAAAAACAGTGCCACTTATTATTTTCATTTATCTTAAAGCATTTTACTTCCAGAACTAAGAAGCTCTGATTAAATGTCATAAACTTAAACTTTCCGTGTTATTTTTTTCAATTTGGTTTGGGGTTTTTGTTGGGGTGTTTTTTTGCAGAAAATTTTCTTTTTTATGTGAGAATAATTGAAAGGCTGTGAAGATTAAGAAGGAAATGTTTCGTGCCAGTACTCACAGAGGTTCATCCTGGGAAATAATTAATTATAAATCCCTTTTTTGGAAGACAAGGGAAATGTTTTCAGGGATGAGTATATAGTACCACATTCTGCTTTCACTTACGTAAGTGTAGGTGTGCTGAAGTCCTGGAGCAGTGCCATGTGTACTCTGTTACCTCATTTCACCTGTGCCCTGGGATGCCTGTGAACTGGATGTTAGAAACCGATGGCAAATCCCTCTTCCCAGGGATAATGAATCGGACTAGGTCTAGTCCCTTCCCTATCCTCATATGAAGCACCTGCACAGAGCTGAGCTATTCTCAGACTTTTGGAAAATCTTTTGCAGGGGAAGTTGGATGGCATCTTGTTAAGTCCCACAAGTGAGGCAGAGATGCAAGAAGGGAGAGTTAGGGGGATCTAGTGGTGACTGTGTCACAGCAACCTTAAGTTGCCAATCAGGGCCAAATGATCATCCACCTGTCGGTGGTACCCTCCTCATGAGATTTTGACAAGAACTAGCACCGAACTATGTAAGAAAACCTTTGTGGACAATAGCTGGGACCACAGCAGAGACTTCTGTAGTTTAATCTGAAAGCTGTAGTTTATTTTAGGGTGTGGGTGAGAGAGCCCTGGCAGAAATGGCGCAGAGCAGGCTCAGAGGAGACAATAGGAACAGGGGTAGAGCATGGGGTAAAGGGTACTGGGACCAGGGGCTAGGGGAGCAATCTAAGAGGGTCCAAGAATTAAGAGCCTTAGGAGTTAAGGGGAAAGAGTTAAGTAGTCAGAGAGTCAGAAGCAGGAGACAATGACTTAAGAGAGTAAGTTAGGAGAACGAGTTAAGAGAGTTAGTTAAGAGAGCAAGAGAGAGAATGCGAGCAAAGAGTAAGAGGAAGAGTAAGAAAGTGAATAAGAGAGAATAAGAGAGTAAGTAAGAAAGAGCATATTCTTTTACAATGCTTATATAAGTTTCTATACCTTGAGTGTTCTCTTCCTTCACTAACCAATATTTGTAAGCAGACTAATGCAGTACATTTGCATACAGCCTATAGAAATCACTGTATTACCATGCATTATGCTATCTTAAATGTACTTCAGACCCTCTTGAAACCCTTCTGTCGAAACAGAGGAGGGTCTTTTGCATTGTTTCATCAGTTGAGGAATGTCTTTTGGCTTGCTAGACCGGTTTCTCTAACTTCACTGAAGCAGTGTTTCATTTTAATTTGTCCTTAGCCTCTTTGGCTAAGCAATCATATCTATAATTCCTTTCAGTTTCTCTTTTCCAACAGAACTAAGCACACTGCTCACCTTTACTCATTGGTGTAAAACAGAGGGTGTTTTATGCATGTCCATAAAACATACATTGTGAGCTTTGAATCCTGCCCTGCCATCCTGTAGGAAGTGATTAAACCACCAGTCCTTAGTTTTGTGCTCCTGCTCACCAAAACACTTTTTTTATCCTCTGAAATGCTTGTACACCAATGCACATAGTATAAGAAGCGAATAGGATGAATTTGAAGCATGGGTCTGTTTCCAGTTCCATGATGGCATCGGTGTCAGTGAGATGTGGTGGGATGAGTCCCACAGGCTGCTCAGGAGGGACAGGCAGGACAGGTGAGCTGGAGGAGTTGCACTGTGTGTGAGCGAGAGGTTTGGTTTACAGTCCTTACAGTTAGAAATTATGTGTTTGGTGGCTTCTGGGTGAGGAATAATGGGGGTGGAAAACAAAGCAAATGTTGTGGAGGGTGTCTTATTATGGGTAGCCCAGGCAGAATGATAGGACTGATGAGTTATTCTATAGGCAAGAGAAATATCTGGAGATCAGCTCGGCTGAACATGGAACTCAAGAGGAAAAAGAAATGGTACAATCTCTGGAAGCAAGGTCAGGTTTCACAGGACAATTACAGAGCTCTAGATTGCACATGCAGGGAGAAGGCATGTAAGGCCAAAGGTGAACTAGAGTTGAAACTGGCCAGTGTTAGGTCAGAGGACAAAACAGGCTTTTTAAAGTATGTTAGTGAACAAGGAAAACTCAGGAAAACTTTGAACTACTATTTATTGAAGCTAATCACCTGATAAATAGGGATGAAGAAAAATGGAAGGCGTTCAATGTTTTTTTGCCTCAGGACTAATGATAGACCTTAGGTTGCCCGGTCCCCTGGGTCAGAGGACTATGGCTGTAGGAACAGTGACTTTTCATTTGTGGACACTGAAATTGCAAGGAACCAGTTGCATAAGTTGAATGTTCTTAAGCCCATGGAGTTTGATGGAAGTCATCCCAGAGTTCTGAAGGAGTGAGTTATGACAGACTCCTCTAGATCACCTGCCAAAGATCTCAGGAGTCTGAGGAGGTCCCCTCTGAGTGGAAGTTAGTGTTCTTCCAATTTAAAAGACGGACAGGAGGGAAGACTTAGAAAAGTACAGACCTGTTAGTACCTGGAAAAATTATGGAGAAGGCCATACTGCATACTGTTGAAAGTAATTTCAAGAACAATGCCATCATCAGGCACAGTCAGTGTGCATTCACTAAGAGAAAGTTCTGTTGAACTAATTTGGTATCTTCCTGTGAGGTTACCCTCCTAGTGGATAAAGCAAAGGTGATGGAAGTAGTTTTTATAGATTTTAGTAAGGCTTTTGATACTGTCCCTCATGGCACCCTTTTGGACAAGCTGTCCAGCTGTAGGATGAGCAGGTATGTGATGTGTTGGGCAAAGATCTGGCTCAGCAAGGTTCAAAGGGCTGCAGTGAATGGCTACTACATCTGGCTGGTGATCAGTCACAGCAGTGCTCCTCAAGGCTCAGCTCTAGGCCCAGTTCTCTTTACTGTATTTATAAGTGATCAGGATTCTTTGTGGTACTTATCAATGGTCTGGATGCAGGAGCTGAATGAACCAATAGCAACTCTGCTGGTGATACAAAACTGGAAAATGCCATTGTCTCGCTCAAGGGAGAAGAGGCATTGCAGAGGACCTAGATAGATTGAAGCATTAGGCAATGGTTAATGGGACAAAATATAACAATTCCAAATGCCAGATTCTGCACTTGGAATGGAGTAACACCAAGCACAGGTGGGGAGAGGGGAGGCTGGAGGGCACCCCTGGGGGTGCTGGTTTGCAGCCAGCTCAACACGAGCCAGCATTGTGCCCAGGCAGCCGAGAGAGCAAACCCCATCCTTGGGTGTATCGAACACAGTCAGTAAAAAGAGTTGATTATCCCACTGCATTCAGCATCAGTGCAGCCTCCCCTGGAGTTCTGTGTGCAGTTCTGGGCCCCACAGTTTAGGAAGGGTGTTTGGCTACTTGAATGCATCCAGAGGAGGCACCAAAACTGGTGGACAGGCTGGAAGGTGTATCCTATGAGGAGCAGCTAAGACTTTTGTTTTTGTCTAGTTTGGAGGAAAGGAAGCTGAGAGGGGTCCTCATAACTCTCTACACCTCCCAGAGGAGAGCAGAGAGTTTTTGATCTCATCTCTTTTATATCCAGTCAAAGGACAGAGGCTGAAAATTGCTCCATGGGAGATGTAGACTGGACATGAGGAAATACTTCTTTATTAAGGAAGAGGTCAAACTCTGCAACAGGTTCTCTAGAGTGGTGGTCAATGCCCCAAACCTGACAGTGTTTGAGGCATTTGGGGAAATGTCCTTAACACCATGCTTTTATTTTCAATGAGCCCTGAGTTTGTCAGGCAGTTGGACTAGATAATTGTTGTAAATCCCTTCCAGCAGAACTATACTGTTCTACTATTTTCTGTCTGGGGGTTGTTCTACATCTGTCTTCCCAAAGGACATTAGCATCTAATTTGGGCAGTTACGTTCAGTTCTCCTCCATCAAAAGCAAAGGAAAAACAACAGCCTCAATAAATATAGATGGGGCTGCTATTTTTAAATGTGTATTCCAGGAAAGATTGCCAAACTGATAGATTACAGGAAACTCCAGAGAAAATCTGCATTTAATTAGGTCCCAGGGAGGAGACAAATCCATGAATACCATGTATTTTGCCAAAGTGTTTTGGCAAATATACAGTGTGTATTTGTAATACCAGTGTTTTTCCAAAGTTAGCTACAAGCGCGTCTCTGGCAACCACCTTCCCATTACTGTACATTGTCATCAAGTACTTATTTAAACAGAATGTAAAGTTATCTCTATTTACATAGCTTCAAACCAGCACCCCTCCATTTCCAGGAATTGTATTTAGTACAAAGAGGGACTGGTCCATGTTTGTATCTTGGGCCCTCTACACGGTCTGCTAGAGGGCTGGTGGAGCAGAATATTAATTGGAGTGAGATCTGCAAGTGCAAACAAACCCTGGTATCTTTGGCTTGCAGCAGGTTAGAAATAGAATGCCAGGGTCCCCAGACTGAGTCAAGAGCTGGTGCTGTCCTTTCCTTATCAGCTACAGCATAGAAGAGGCAGAGGGTGTTGCTTCTGTTGCTGAAAGATGTTGTCTTACCCTCTAGGCCAACCTGTGGATGCATCTGTAGCTCCTGTAAGAGATGATGCACAGCATGTGTTAACATCTCAGCTCAAGGGACAAAGGCTCATGGTGGGGATTCAAGCTCCAGCCTTCTTGATAGCCTATTTCATGCAGAGTCTGTGGTTGCAGGGCACAAAGTCTCCTTTTCTTATTCAATGAGAATTCTGAGACCTTTGATGTAGAGTAAATTTTTCTGCTTTGAATTATACTTGCTCATTACTGACATGTGAAACAGCTGCATACATTCAATTTTTTGTGTTTTTACATCACCTGGATCTATTGTTCAGCTCATACAAAGATGGGTGGCAGGCACTGATGGGTGTTATACTGTAGTATTGCAGAATAGGTGTGCGGTGTGCTTTTGCACCAGGCTTCAAAGGTACTAAGATGAATAAATGGCTGTATTAATGAATTTGCTCAATATAAATAATTTTAGAAGACTTTGAATGTTAGCTGCAATCCTAGAAGAACTCCAACTGAAGATTTAATCTCTCATAAGCAAATAAATAATGCAAAACCTGCAACAGCTTGCAGCAAACATTGTAATAGCAGTTCTTCCACCTGGAGGCTGAAGTTCTAACATACCATGAAGGTAAGTGAATTAATTTCAAATTATGGGACTTGTATATAACCTTAGCTCATATAGAAATTATATATTTATACACACACACACACACACACACACACACACATATATATATATATATATATGTATAGTGTATATATATGTGTACATAGTCTTGAATCTAAAATTGAACATCCACCTAGCTGGAGGCCCCAAGCAACACATAACACAAGAGCCATCACACACTCCTTTGGCAAACTCTGGAAATTTTTAAGAATCTAGCATGGAAAAAAAAAATAAATGCATATGTGCTAACTGAGATGAGGTTTTGTACTTAAATTAAAAGTATGTAAGACAGAACTATGTGGCTCTGCCATCCAGAAGGGCGTGGACAAGCTTGAGAAGTGGTCCATGGGAATCTCATAAGGTTTAACAAGATCAAGTACAAGGTGCTGCACCTGTGTTGGGGCAACCCATGGTATCAAAACAGGGGATAAACAGATGGAGGGCAGCTCTGCCGAGAAGAACTCAGGAATGTTGGTGGATGAGAGGCTGGATAGGAGCTGGCAATGTGCACTTGGCAGATCAGAAAGCCAGACATGTGCTGGGCTGCACCCAGAGCCCCGTGGGCAGCAGGGCAGGGAGGGGATTCTGCCCCTCTGCCCCGCTCTGCTGAGACCCCACCTGCAGGGCTGCATCCAGCTCTGGGGTCCCAGCTCAGGAACGACATCTGCCTGCTGGAACAGGTCCAGAGAAGGGACACCAATATGATTAAAAGGATGGACCACCTCTCCTATGAGGAAAGGCTGAGAGAATTGGGGCTGTTCAGCCTGGGGAAGAGATGGCTCCAGGAAAATCTTATCATGGCCTTTCAATACCTGAATGTAGCCTGCAAGAAAGATGGAGAGGGCCCTTGTGCAATGGCAGGTACTGATAACACAAGGGATATAGGCTCCAAACTGTAAAAGGGTAGGTTTAGATAAGATATTAGGAAGAAATTCTTTACTGTGAGGGCAGTATGGTTCTGGATTCCCCATCCCTGGAAGTGTTCAAGTGGTTGGATGGGGCCCTGAGCAACTTGATCTGGTGGAAGGTGTCTGTGCCCATGGCAGAGGGGTTGGAACAAGATTATCTATAAGGTTCCTTCCAAGCCAAACTCCCAGGCCTTTCTTTGCCCTTGCTTCAACTCAGCTTCCCAGGAGAATTTTCTCACCTATTAGCTAGAAACAGGTTGGCCTGAGATATTTAAGTTATTAAAATATTGTGTGATGTTCAGATGAGATTGATGACATGTTCCATCTTGAAGAGCCACAAACAATGTCCTTCTTTTTATGGGAATGCATACTTGGGCTGCCCCACATGTAACCTGCCATTCTGACATGGTAAGGGGCCATCCAGTCTTACAGATGTCATCCAGTCTTACAGATAACCAACAAAGTATGTGGAAATGAGATGCAATGTTCTTCATGAAAACATGAGAAAAGCCTCACTAAAACTAAATAAAATGTACCTATCAAAATTTTCTGACACGTTCTGCAAGCCTTTATATCTTTTTCTTTGCTGAATTAGTAGAGTCCAGGATAAATTCTTAATTTCTATTTACTTTAGCATATTTAGCAAAACCCCTGCTAGTCCTCCACAGCTCCTGGTTTGCCTGGTGGCATCTATTTAAGGCCAAAAATAATTTATTATATAGGTAGCAACTCTTGGCTGACCTTGAGAGAGTCTGAAACTCAGTGAAATCAGCAAAGAGATCCCCTCTTCTATACCCTATTTGAAGTAGCCAGCATTTTAAAGGCAAAACTCCCTTATATTCAAAAAAAATGTGTAAGTAGCTAAATTGCCTGGGAGGTTGGGGACCTCCTGAAAATTGTGTCCAAAATATTCAAGCCTGTGTGTTAGCTAGCCCGCAAATGCATTTACTTTTGGCTGCAATTTATTTTGTTTCCTGGACTTGCTTGGATCAGAATTTGTCCAGTGATGCCACAAAATACTCTGTGTGGCCCAAAATATGGGAGCTGAAGAGGAAGTCTGCTGCCCTCAGGGTGCTGCTACAAAGTAGTTCAGAGAGAGCAACAGGTTGGCCAATGGGTTGTTTTTTTTGTTTTTTTCTAAATGGATGGACCACGGTTTTGGTTACTTATTCCCAAGCCTAATGGGAAGGTAACATGGATCCTGTTGAGGAATGGGCAGCAAGTAAAATACAGGAAAAGGATGTGAGAATTCCTTTTTCGTAACTGACCGTTTGAAGCATGAAGAATGGAAAAGACATGACCAGAGGAAGCACCATCTGGCCTTGAATTAAGAAGAAGAAAGGATATCCTAAAATAAATGTGTTGCCAGGCTACAGGATGAATAACAGAGAAACCAGAATTATCCCCTTGTGTAAATGGAATGTATGCAATTGTAAAATGGGTAGTTTATACATGTAATTTGAATTTGGCCTCCTTGGGTGGACTGAATGAGCATAGCCTCAAACTACATTTTCCCATGGGCCTCTCCCACATCTGGAGGCTAGACTGCACCCATGTATTTTGATGTACAAGATGTAGTTTTCAGTGACTTTCACTGCTCTGAGTGTTCTATGTCACTGTTTCAGAGGCCCATCTCTTCCTGTGTCCTTCTCCTCTCTCCTGAAGGAGGGTGTGGATATGCAGAGTCCTCCGGAGTTACACGGGAGCCTGGGGGCAGTGGGCATTGGGCCTTGGCAGAGGGTCAAGAAATGAGTAACCTGCAAGCAGGTTCTAAGAGCTCCTCTTCTCCTTCTTTAAGGAATAAGAAACATCATGGAGTTAGACAACAGTTTTACAGTAATGGCAGCGTAAAGATAGATAGCTGTTTTCATAGGCCTGATACATTTCAAACCCTTCTTTCCCCCCCTCCTAGAGTGTCTGGACCCAGTTTGGTATGCTGCCAGTCCAAACATTCCAGAGGGTGGCATGTGGCTGTGGGCTGGCTATGCCCATGTTAACCCCTTCTTGCCTTGCTGAGGCACTTGCCCTTCTGCACTTCCCTTCTCTTTCTGTGGCTGTTGACAGACTGAGCCTGTGACCTAGACATAGCAAAGAAATTATGAAGTGACACGGACACCTACATGTCCATGAATTATAGGGTACTGTTCCCTGTGTGTCAAGTCCTGATAATAGTCCTTCATCCACCACAAAAATAACCTGCCAGAAACAAAACTACATTGGCAATAAATTAAAAAGAAGAAGTGAAACAAAAATGAGTAAAAAAAAAAAAAAAACAAAAGGGAAACAGAACAAGGAAAAAACAAGATAAACTGGTAGGAGACTTTTTTTTTAAGGAAGAACATTAAACCATCTGTTTGGCATCTGAAAAGCTGTGTTGTCCCTGCTCATTATTCAAAATAACCCTGCAAGCTCTGGACAATCTCAAAAAAAGCTAAGATTGTTTATTTCTCCTTATCATAGACTTTCTACTCTGGAGACTGCCATAACATAGTCGTCATGTTTAAGAAGAAAAACAGAACTTGGTCATTCAGATCTGGTTTTGGGGTTTTTTGGGGTTTTGTTTTTGGTTTTTTTTTTGGAGACTTGCCAGGGCCCAGTTGCTCCCATATGCTCTAAGGCTGCTCATTGTGTATTGTGATTGTATCCAGGTGGGTTTTGTGACCCCTGTGTGGGTTTGGAATTAACCAAAACATGCATCAGATTCAAAAGATGTTCGTTTGAGAAAGTCTAAAGATGTTAATCAGTTGAACAGTTGGCTTGGGACAGCCAAGTAGAAGCAAGCCTTGCAGATAAGGCAGTCTATTAGCAGGTTGCAAGAAGGGATTGGGACCTGTGGCAATCAAATAGTCACCAAAACAAAAGATGTTCAGTTCCCTGCCTTGGCTTCATGTGGCCAAACACGTCCAGGGCTCAAGCAGGGATAGGGCAGGGGACAACTTTCATGCTTGAAGGGAATTCCTCTGGGTCCATAAAGACAGGAGGTAACAGAGATATTGTTACTAAAAATCATGTTCTGTTTCGGTTTGGAATATAACTTTTTGGATAATAAGGCCTCTGACTGACTCCAGAGTAATAAAAAAGTGCAAGCTTTGAAAACTCTAAAATGAACTCGAAAATGGATAAACATAGTAGAAAAAAGACTCTAAAATGGATAAACAAAATGGTTTTGGTATTCTTTAGTCAAGCAAAGGAGAGTTGTTCTGGCTAAAAATGCAAATAAAAATCATACTTCTGCTGGTAGTGTTGTAATAAATTACCATCAGTAATTGTTCACTGAACCATGTTACAGGAAACACCTGGTGATTTCACTAGAGCTATCGCTTCAAACATCTGGCAAAGCAAAGAAAAGATTAGCAAACCCAAAAGCAGAGTAACTAGATTTTTTTTTTTTTGCAGTAATCAGCTACAAGGACCACCAACTGCTGGGAAACAGATAAAGACCCCCCAACAACACCTCATGCAAACGCAGAAGAAACAGAAAGATATATGTGGCACAAGAAATCGCAGAGTATAAAAAGCAGAGACTCGGGTGGTGGTTGCGAGCTGTGGTGGGGCAAGAGACTCCCCAGCCACCCAGCGCTGTTTTGCTTACTGTTGCTTGCTCAATAAATTCCATTATGATTTAATTGGGCTTGTGTCCTGTCAGTTATCGGGGCACACATATAACAGTGTTGTAAACTGTTCCAGAAGAAAGATGTTTAGCCCTGAAATTTCAAGAGTTCTGTGGGATTTTTTTCTCTGGACAAATAACACTGCAGCCAAAACAGCAAAAGCTCGAGCCATTAAAGATATAAGTCTCTGTGAGGGCTTTGGCCTGTTTTTAATCAATCA
Source organism: Regulus satrapa (assembly GCA_013396955.1). NCBI lineage: Eukaryota > Metazoa > Chordata > Aves > Passeriformes > Regulidae > Regulus > Regulus satrapa. The sequence goes on along the minus strand of VWZN01016982.1, from coordinate 266,703 downwards.
GTGAGAATTACTTTCAGCTGGTGGCATGTCAACCTGTCTTACAGAGAAGCACTTGCTCTTCCCTACACCGAGCAGGCTCTGTTCATGCTTCACCACCACGCCACAGTTCAGTGGCATTCAAAACAGGTGCCATGACTTCTTCTAGCACAACAACGAAACCAATATCAAACATCCAAAATATCACCTAAAAATAAAAAGAGGAAATGAATACGAGGGCTGTTGAGTGCAGAGGGGTTGTGCCTGTGCTCTGATGCACTCCAGTGAAGTTAAGGGGACCGTTCTGCATGCTTGGCTCCAGCCAGGGCCTGAGGGGATCATGGGGGTCCCTCTCGCAGCAAGAAAGGCACAGCCGGTGTTCAATCTTTGCTCTTTCTTGCCATCTAGTGTCTTGCCAAAGCACCAGTCCTAGGCATCAGAACTCGTGTCTTTAAAACACTCATGAGAAGGGAGTGAGGGAGGGTGCTGCCTGCCCCGGGAAAAGAACACTGACAGGCAGGTTCTGCCCCTGCACAGCCAAGTCACCTCCATCCTCCCCGCCTGCTCTCCTCTGCCCGTTCTTCTTTCTTCCCTTCGGAGGATGGCCAGGTGGCAGAGGCTTTGGTCACTCATTGTGACCTTGACTAGGCTGGAGAGGGCTTTAAAGTTTTACCTTTGGTGTTTCCTGGAGTTGGGGTTTGGCCAGAACTGAAGTGGAGAATGCTGGAAACACAGCACAAGGGGGGTTTCGGTCCTTGGTGATACTGAGCTGGGTGGAATAAAACCCTGCAGGATTGAACACCTTGATGTGGTCAGCCTGGCTATGGGTGTGCTACCAGCCATTCCCCCATAGCAACAGACAGCTAAAATTCTGGCATACACTGGGCAAAAATTTTCTGGTGTAGGCAACCCCCCTGTGTGGTCTTCCTTGGTGTTTGACATCCATCTATTCTGTAGCATCCACTCTTTTTGTGAGATTTTACCATTGCTTAACTATTTGGGAATAACTATTAGATTAGGACAGTTAACTCAGATGTTGACATCTGTTACAAAAGCAAATGCTGGTGAGTGCATTGGTCTGACACTTTGCTAAATCCCCCATCTGTAGGAGCTGCACTAGTTGTTTTATCTGTACACTTTTGGTACATTGAAAATATTTCAAGTGTAAACTTCAGAGCATTATTTCCTTCTGAAAGCAGATTCAGGTTATCAGGGTTTTTTTAGTTAAAACATTACCCAGAGGAAGTAGGATGCTTTGACGCATTTGTCCAAAAATTCCCTGCAAGTAGAAAATGAAAGGTAATAGTATGCTTTGAAAGTCTGGTGCTTTTCACCTTACATTCCACTGTAATCAGATAAAGTAAAAACAGGAGATTACTTTGTTTTTTTATTGAGATCACTTCCCATTCCCCCCACAGAGAAATTGGAGTGTATCTAACAGCACTGGAGTAGGATTACAGGTGATTTCTTTGCCTGTGTCAGAGTGCAGTAGACCCAGGGTTGGCCTGGAGCAGCAGAGTGAGTCTGGCAGCCAGGACCTGTTCAACCTCTCATCCAGGAGCAGGGCAGGTAGCAGACACCAGGGGCACCTCTCTGGGGATGGGGACAAAACATCAGCCCTCCAGTGGGTTCTGCTCAACACACAGATGATCGACACACTCTTGGGGACGTGGAGATGTTCATTATTATGGATAGAGTGAGGGTTTTCTGGCTGTGATCCCAACAGCAGGCAGCTTTGATGTGCTCTGCTCCTCACCCATTTTTTGCAAGGAAGTGCTGTCTCCTGACAATGGTTGTTTTGGAGGAAGGGGACAAGAGCCATCTCCCTCTCACCTACCAAGTGCCCAGGGTGGCTGTGGCTGCTGTAGCGTTCAGCCAGGCAGCATTCATGAGCCTCGCCTATGCTCCTGCACCCTGTACATCTAGGAGCATATTTGCAGACAGCTTTTACAGATTTTAGAAAAGTTTTCAAAATTCTAAGCGAAATTGCTCTGCCATCAGTCTTCAGGGTTGCTCTCAAAGCACGTGACTCAATCATCTCTGTTGGGATGGAGTTTGCAAAGAATTCTTGTGGTCCCAAACCATAGAGCTTGTAGAGGAAGGAAGGAAGGAAGGAAGGAAGGAAGGAAATGTTCCTAGCTACTCTTTCCAAAGTCTTCAAAGGAGGTGTTGTCAAAACTCCTCGCAAAATAAATGCACATGATTTGAAAATTAATTTCTAGCTGTGTAAAGTGTTTTCACAATCCATGTTTCCCTTGACATTATGGCCTTAAAATTGCTTTTACAGTATTATGGTGAACATCTATTACATAGCACCTGTACATTTTCTGAAGCAATCATGGTGTTTCCAGAATTGTCACTGCACAGTCTTTTGCCTAGCACAGGAACTGCTAGATTTTCTTCTTCCCTGTAAAGAAGGTGAAGAATTATTTGAGAATTTTATTTGCTGATTCAGAGAAATAGGATCGTAGAAGGTTGTGAGTCCAGTTTTTCAGGCATTGTGCTTCAAGAAAAGATGTCAACCAATTTGAAAGAGCAGAGAGAACGGAGAGGACTGCTAGTCGGAGGAAGGACCGAATAACTTGAGGTCATGAGGCTACTATTTGATGTAAGGTCTTCAAACTTAAATGAAAACCTGTAAAGAGGATGAGAATACATGTTCTCTGTGTCTACTTCAAAAAGAGTAAGAAGTAACGACTTTAAGTCTGAAAAAGATTTTCAGGATAAACATAGGAGAAGTGTCTGTTAGTAGTGATTATAAGATGCTGGCATATATGGTTTTGAATCACAAAAAACATTACTAAAGATCTTTAGAAATAAGTTATGTAAGACTGAAGGTGGCTTCAGTCTTTTCCTGGATGATCTTGTCCTGGATCATTTTCCTGAATGATTTTGTCCTTCACAGAATTAATTCTCTTTTACTCTGCAGTCATAAGGTCACTCCATTCACTGTGCAGACAGAAAAGCTGGAATGGTAAAAAGTATCCAGCCCTGAGGAACGCCCTGTACCTTCAAAGCTGACCCTAATTAAAGTGCTATCTGGACAAAGGGGTCACCAGAGTGATATCTCCTACGATGTGAAACATAGACCTAGGTGGGCTGCTCCTTATCAAGAGCAAATGCATCTTTAGTCAAAAATACGTGCATGTGGCTTTCAGGAAGGCAGTACCCTTTCATTATTGGAACTGTTAGCCAGGAATTGTTAATATTCACATTTCCCAGTTGTGAAATGGGTACTTTTTCTGCAAAACATGCTGAGAAATATGTTACAAAAGCTATTTCAGGGATGTCTTAAGTTTCTTTACATTTTTGCTAGGGAAATAAATTTCCAGGGCTTGTTGTGCTGGCAACAGATGGTGCAGTGCAAATTTTGACACCAGATACCCTTTTGGCACCAGGCAGCTGCTGTAAACCTTCAGAAGATGAGGAAAAGAAGCCTTGCACATCCACCTGACCCAATTAACATCTCTCTCTGAGTACTGGTCTGCTTGCACTCATCAGTGGAAATCTGAACTTCAGCAAGGGCTGCACCTGTGGAAGACAGTTGCAAAAGAGCATTAAGTTCTTCAGAATCTTGGGGAGATTTTTCACTTGTTTTGTTCAATTATATCCTGCACTTGCTTCCTGGAAACAGTTCTGTAATTTGAAGTCAGACAGAGTGCACTTCTGATTTATCTCTGGTTTGTGTTTCATTTCTCTTTTGTAGGCTTGGAGCTCTGTAGCCCCTCTCAGAAAGAGAAGAAGCCACACAGGAGGTGCAGAGCCTTGCATGGGTGTTGGAAGGCATTTCTACTCAACCTTTGTTTCATCATGAAAAGTCTATGTCCGAAATCAAAGCATGCTTATTCCTTCCCATCACTTGCATATAATGCAGGACCACTGTTTTAGTAATGTTTGTTCTCAGACTCGCAGAGAAGAGGAAGCTGGGATTTTCACTGGGGTTTTCAGCCTCTGACCAAGGTAGTTGGTTATCGTCCATATGTGAGGTCCCCAGCTGGGAAACTGGTAATCATACATTAACCATAAATTATATTAAATTTTTGGGCCTTGTTTTCCCACCATGAAGTCATATTTGTAAATGTGATTTTCTTGAGAAAATGGAGGGTCTGTGGAAGCTATCACTTCTCCAGAAAACTAAGACTGTCAGTGAATAAGGCATAGACAACTGTCAGCAGGCTACTAATTTTTAATTATTTTTTTTTTTTACATTATTAAATTAATTTGAAATGATGTTTCCCAAAAGTTCTCAGCCTCTGTAGGATTTATAAAAATGCAGTCTAAATTCCTGATGTAAAATGTAGGCAAGTTTCTTATTACACACCAAATTTCAATAATCCTATCTCTTTTACTGAGAGAGGTATTCTTTGGGGGAAGATTGCATAAGAGGAAATTATTGTAGCCTCTCAGACTTCAACCAGAAATCTATTATGTGTTTTACTGTCTAGGGGTTCACTCATTTAATCTAATCTTTTAAGAGGCTTGTGTACTGTGTGGGTTGCTTTGGTGGGAGTGACCAGTTATGCCTCTCCCTTGCAAGAAGAGATTGCAGTGAAGAGCAGTAATGGGCTTTGCTGACATTAACAGACCTTTAGTTACACAGACTTCACTATTTTCCTTCTATGTTGGTTAGTAGGTTTGAGAGCTTTGTTTCTGTTCTTTGGGCTTCCTGTATATCTGCACAGAATATTTATTGCAAAAATAGCAAAAGGAAGACAAGTCTTAGGAAATGTATGTAGTATAAATTGGAGGCCCCTTGGACCATGTCTTAGGGAGGCTGTGCAAGTGCTCTACATCTCCCACAGAATGGATCTGAGCCTATTTGTTTCCTCCTGTGCACTGTTGTGATTGTGTGGTTTCACCGTGTGATTTAACATAGTACTGGCTCTTTTCAGTCATATATTGAGTGTACAAGGTGAATCAGGAGGCTCCTCTCCTCCCACTGGTGTTCTGCTCCTTAGTAGGATGGTGCAACGTGAATATATAAAATCTGGAGACCGTCCACTGAGGTTTAATGCACCTGTTGTTGGGTGCAATGTCAAATGGAACAGTGTTATCAAGAGGCACAGGAGATGATGCAGTGAGAATTGTGGAAGACTTCGAAGATTAATGTCTTGAGACACTTTGAGATGCCTGTGTGGGCGAAGAGGCAGCTCAGATTGCCCTGGAGAGGCAGTGCCTTGTGCCACACCTCCCACCCAGCCCGTGTCCCACCCCGCAGCGGTGTCAATCACAGGCACAGCACAGGTGATGCTCCCCACCTGCCTCTGGAGCCCCTAACCCAGCTCCTGAGTGGCCAAATGACCAGAAGTCCCACGCAGGGGAAGGGTCCAGGAAGGCTGAACACGAGGTAATCACATTGTCTGGATCCTACCTCAGAGAGTTTCTATCATCACTGGAACCCGGGAACTGGTAGCTATATGTGTGCTTTTCTCTCTTTTCTGTATTTCTGTCTCCTAATTCCCTGCTCTTGGAATTTTGGGTAACTTGAAATTGAATGCACTTAGAGCTAATTGAGTGGGCCAAGCTAATGCTTTGAGAAGTATTTCATGCTGATTGAATGTTGTACTCAATCTTTTGCCGAAGTTCCTTGATTTTTCTAAAGATGCCAGTGAAGCCTTTTTTGTTGTTTTGACCTCTTGAGAATATCTCGTATTTCTCCTGTGCATCAGGGTCCATGAACAGTTGTGAGCCCTTTAAAAACTCTTGTCGAGTGAGTTGTTTGGGGTTTTAGAGTGGTGGAAATTCCCCATCCTCCTGAATTTCTTTGGACTCTTCCCTCCGTGTACTCTGGTATGGGCAGAGTACTGCAAAGCATCTTCAAGAATATTGTTTGTATGTTTTCTCTGTAAGGATGGCCATTCCCTCTCTCCTGTAAGGCATGTACCCAGGTCATGTGAAACTACTCGAGAAGGTTCATGCTTTTTGTTCTAATACAATTAGTTCCTTCATTGAATGGCTGTTCTTGTTGCTCAGTTTAGGAGCAGTGAAGTGCAATGTGGATCAGAGAAACCAAGTGAAGTGAAAAGAAAGAATAAGAAATACTAATATTATGAAGGGAAATTAAGTGGAACATAATGAAATGAAATTGAATGAAGTGCAGTGAAATGAACTGAAACTTAATGAAATCACATTGATTGAAAATGAGAGATTTCATTTCCTTTCATGAAATTAAGAAGTTATATTTCATGAAAGGAAATTAAGTAAGAAATCAAGAAATGAAATAACAGAAAGAAAAGGAAATATTGTTTTATAGTGCTGTCTGTTGCGATACTCTTGTTGAGTGATGACACTAATTCTACATCTGTTGTGATGCTCTGAATATGTTATGAACAAAAGCCTTCCAGAGCTTTCTCTCTTTAGGGCTTCCATCCTTGGATCCAGTACACTCTACATGTAAGTATAACAGCATTTGCATATCCATATGCAAGCATAACTGTAGCATGCAATAAATAATGCTTAGCTCTCAGGTATATATTTCTCATATTCAAGTTTTAAAAACTATTCTTTTCACAAAGAAATATTAGCTCAATTCTATAGATACTGAAATCAAAGCAAAGAGAGCCTGTAGAGCATTTCTGAGATTATAGTGCAGCCTGAGGGGGAAGGAGGACACACCACCACAGTGCCTGAACTATTTACTTTACTTTCTGTAACAAGTAAGTAGTGCTGTGACTAGAAACCCATTTCCCCATTTCTCAGACAAATTACTATGCCTACACTTGTGTTTGTTTGGTTTAATTCTAAATTTTAGCCACTGACTAGACTTATTGTGTATAATCTGATAAGATCAGTGACCCAGATGGTGGCAAGAACTGAATTAGAGACTTGTATAAATATATATACAGGATATACTATCCAGAACTAGCACTGAAGTGGAAATCCTGTACTTCAGCTTTCAGACAACCATTAAAACTTTCAGCGTAGAATTCCTCCTCTCTGTAGCTATGCTGGGTTAAAATGAATACTCTGAATCCTTCTGATGTAATTATCAGGGACTTTTACAGGCCCAAGGCACAATTAGCAAGTTTATTTTCTGTCAGAAGGAAATGGTGTCCTGAATAGAAAGGTGAAGCAGGGGACTTTCCTGTGCTGGGTGCTTGGGTCACAACCCTGTGCAGTGCTCCAGGCTGGGGCAGAGTGGCTGGAAAGCTGCCAGTCAGGAAGGGCCCTGGGGCTGCTGCTCAGCAGTGGCTGCACACGAGCCCAGGTGTGCCCAGGTGAGCAAGAAGGCCAAGGGCACCCGGCCTGTACCAGCAATGGTGTGGCCACGGGCCCTGCACAGTGACTGTCCCCCTGTGCTGGGCACTGCTGAGGCACCTCCAAGCCTGGGGTCAGTTCTGGCCTCCCTACAAGGACATTGAGGAGCTGGAGCACCTCAGAGAAGGGAACAGAGCTGGGGAAGGGTCTGGAGCACCAAGAGCAGCTGCGGTGGGTGGAGGGGTCTCAGCCTGGAGAAAAGGAGGCTCAAGGGGGACCTTTTCACTCTCCACAACTCCTTGACAAGGGGTGGAGCCAGGTGGGGATCAGGCTCTGCTCACAGGGAACAAGGGACAGGGCGAAATAAAACAACCTCAAGTTTGCAACAGCACCTAAAACAGGGGAGGTTTAGATTAGATATTAGGAAGAAAGGGTTGTCAAGCTTCTCAGGGAAGTGGCCAGTGTGTTCAGAACCCATGTGGATACAGCACCTGAGGACACTGTTTGTTTAATAGTGAACATGGATGTGGGAACCAAATTAATTAAGAGGGATCATAGCTTGTCCTGGGACACCTACACAGAGGGCATAAACCTGAGACCCTGGGAGGGGGGATTTTTACAAGGAGGATACTACTATGGAGTAATCTAGATGAAGAGTACTCATCCATGAAATGGTATTAAGGTATCTGCCTTAAGATCAGTCACTGACCTTGCAAAGAAGTAATTTAGAATAACAAAAGTGATGAAACAGAAGCAATGATGGAGTTTTAGCATCAGTAACTATGAAACAATACAGCTTGTTCCCTACTCTGTCTGTCAGTTAAACCTCCTCGATACCAGCTTTAAATCCTTTCTTTCTCACCTACTCGAAACAAAATGTCAAGGAATCTCTCCTCTGGAAGGCCAGCATTACCTGTTACAAATATAGTTGACTTCAGTTATCAACAGCTAAATATCTAAAATAGCTGTTGTGGTACAGCCAATTGACCACGCTACAAACTCAGCATCTGAAAATCTATACAATTAATTTCTATAAGTTTATCACACAGAGGAGGAGATAGCAATCCAAAGACTACAGAGATTGACAAAATTTATTTATTCCCCACTTTTTCTGACTTTTCAAAGAAACCCACCACAAACACCATCCAAGTTGGAATATACTAGTATGCTACCACTGTTAAAAAAAAAAAAGGCATGAAAAAAAGTATACTTGAAGGTTATTAAATTCTGATACATCTGCATGTTCACTGAAGAGTTCTTATTATTCTAGGACAGTGGAAGTACAGTAGACATTCAGTGATAGCTAATTTTCCAGCTCATGAAGACAAACAAGGACTGACCAGTGTGTCTGCCTTCTCTTTAAAAGACAATCAGCAATAAATAGATGGTGTCATTCATTGTCATGCAGATTGCGGTCTCTCCACTCAGCTGGGCTTCTGGGTTTTTATGATTTTAGGCTACTGGATAGTTGAAGAATTTTGGGAAAAAGAAACTTGAGAGGCTGAAGTTCAGTTTGTTAGAAGAGGCTATATTAGTTTAAGTTTTACACTTTAACAGATTATCACCATAGTTTCATGCCTTAGTGTCTAACAGCAACAACATTCTTTTTTCTCCCCAAAAAGGAACTATTATGAATGCATTATAATCAAAAAATCAAATCTTTACACCACCTATATTATATTCAGCTGTTATATTGAGAGGTATCACCTGGGTAAATTACATAACACCATGTTAGAATATGCCAAAATAAAAGATTTTAATCAACTATGCTGTGGCTTAAACACCACTTTTCCGACACAACTCTGCATTATTTCTGAAATTTTTAATATATCTTAAAAATATACCAATTAAAATAAATTATCGATATATATTTCTTTATATCAAAGAAGAATCTTCAAATTTACAAAAAGCCAGTCCAGAGGTAAATATGTGTCATATTCCACTAGTGAAGAATTTAAAGTAACTGACATTATTTCCAAATAGTTAACTTCTTTCAACATACAGTTTATTGCCTGCTCTTTATTTGTTATTTAGCTCACAGAGAGAAAGAACATTTTGCTTCACAAGAATGTCTCCCGACAGAGTGGACATGTGGATTTGTTGCTGGATGAGAACCATTTGTACTGAAAAAGAGAAATACATCTGTTTAATATAAAAAGGCAAACTAGTATCAGAAACACTAGTACATCATCAATAATAACCACTATTGCCAGGGATCTGTGGTGTTAAGCTGCACCAGGGCAGGTTTAGACTGGACAATAGGAAGAATTTCTTCACAGAAGGAGTGACTGGGCTGCCCAGGGAGATGGAGTGGCTCCAGTGGCTGGAGCCACTGTCCCTGGAGATGTTTAAGACTGGATGGGGCACTTAGTGTCATGGTCCAGCTGACAAGATGGTGTTAGGTCATAAGTTGGACTTGATCTCAGATGGTCTTTTCTAACTAGGTAATTCTGTGAATGTGACTATCAAAACATTAACTATACTTTTTAAAAACCAACAAGAAACACAAAAAAACCCCTTTTCACTCATGCATGTATGCATGTGTATATGTACATATGTATCTGCATATACAGACATTAGACACACACTGTGTAGCAGCTCTTCCCTCATTACCTGTCCTTATATCTTAGTACAAAATCCACACAATTTATGAGTGCAGGTAATCCCAGATATTCCAGTGACAAAGTGGAAAATTGTTGGCAATAGACTAGAGGTTTCTAGTTTAACCTATCTGTATAGCCAGGCTGGTTGCTTGGAGCAACCTGGTCTAGTAGAAGGTAATCCTGGCCATGGCAGGGGGATGGAACAGATGAGCTTTAAGGTCCCTTCTGACCCAAACTGCTCTATGATTCTATAATATTTTGCCTCTTTAAAAATATTTACTCCAGGTACTTACCAAGCAAGCTGAATGAAACTTCTTCTTGCATGTTCTACAAGCTTTTTTGGGAAGAGAATAGTTTGAACCATGAATGACTGAAAAACAGATCATGCAATCTTCAACGCCTTCAAAACGTTTATCCACATTATTTTTCCACAAAGATAAGCCTTCCATAATACTTCCATTCTAATAGAGGGAAAAGAGCTGTTAACACTGTAGAAGTACTTTGGACTATTCCTATTGTAGTCATAAAAACATGAAGAAAACAAAGCCTGAAGGATTTATAATCCGAAATGACATGCAATACATTCAATGCCTCATTTATAGCACTCTGATCTACAGAAAAGTGAGTGTTCATCAGAGCAGGAGGAGTGTATTCAGGAGCACTTACAAAGTGCTCATTTGATATTTTCAATCACTGCTTTCCTTTATTCTAACTACAGATGATGCAATTTCAGCAATCATCAGTATTTTAGAGAATTCCATGGAGGGAGTTTTTGGTTTTGATTGTTGGTTTTTTGTTCGTGGGGTTTTTTTCAAATTATAGTTGATATGGTACTGCCAAGCAGGACAAACACTGGCCCACACTCTCTTAAAAGATCTAAATTTTCAACTTGGGCTCTGGATTTAACAGGACCTAGTAGGCTGATCATTTTACCTCTGTTTATGCACCAGGAGAAAAGCACATGGTATGAGTGACCCAATCTATGAAGGCTGTTGCAATCTACTAATGAGATCTATTACACAGATCTATATAATGCTGCATCACTAGGAATATTTTTCTGCTATAAGGGCTTTTTAAGTTTTCAAAAATAGAAGCTTTCTTTAAATTCACCTGATGTGTAAGATATGTGCTTAACTGTAGCATCCAGTTGCGCCACTGCTGTACAGCCACACCAACCCTCTTTCCACTCTCAACTGTTATGGATCCCAGTGGATAATTTGATGGAAGCTGTATTATTAGTTCAATAAAGATATCATCAACAGAATAGGTTGCAATGACTTCTCGTGCTGCAGACCGAGCTTTTACCTTTGAAAAAAATACACACATTAAAACATGCCACAGAGAGATACCCTGCATCTCTAGTAAATGTGTCTATATATATATATATATATGTATATACACACACTATAAATACATTACTATACACATTGAATGATTTTCTTAGATCAGGTAAACACTTTTTTCAAAGAAAACAAAAATCTATTCATATTTTCGTACACTAAAAATTGCCAGCCAGTTTTCAATCTACTGACTGATTACATCCCTTAATAAACAAAAAAGTAGTATATTGATAGCAGTACCTTCCACTTACTTCAACTTCTTCAACATCCTAAAATCCATTCTTTCATGTTTTTCCAAGCAGAATATTAATAAACATCAATTTAATTTATTGATACCAAGCAAAATTATGTCTAATCAGTCATTTAGAACAACAGAATTGCAATCATACAAAACAGAACAACATTCTGGTCCTGAAAAGCAAAATTTCTTGAAATGTTTGCAAAAAACGCAAGTAAATAAAAAGAAAGGACAAGAAGTCTTACTGTCATGCCATTAAATAACTGTGTGCTAGTCTGAACAGAAGATATCTCCTGGGAGGAGAGCACACTGCTGACATATTTGCTTGTGAATTTATCCACAACACTGAAGACACGCTTCTCACAGCTATTCCACCACAGCCTGACCATGGCTGGCAGATCTTTCAGCGTTATATGGTACACAGAGCAGGCCAGGTGTGGGATCTGGGATGACAGCACCCCTGTCCCTGGGAGGGAAAGAAAAGGTGTTGAAATACTCTTAATAACAACACACAATATAACATCTCAAATATTTTAAATATATATACTTAATTTTTTTTAAAACTTTTGAATTTATATATTAAAATTCAAGAAAATATAGAAATTGTATTTAATATTAAAAAATATCTCTAGAAGCAATGGTTCCAGAACAGATCACACATTTCTAAGGTTTCAGAATTATTACATTCAGGATTCAGTAGTAGCAATGTATTATTCCTTTCCTTTTCTTGGTTTCTCTGATAAACATGTCAACTTTTGTTCAGTTTCAAATGGGAAGTGTTAGCCAAAGATTATTAAACATATGTATGTATTTGTCTCTCTGTGTATCTGTTCTATAGGTAAGATTTTCTAAATAAGTATTTTTAAGAAAAAAAAAGCTTATTTAAACATAACAACTCTCTCAAATTCACGAGTACTATTTTTACTGACCTTTGACATCTAAACGAAGCTCTTCAGTAAAGAAGGTTTTTGTGTCCTTATTTGGAACTTCTGAAGTTGGCCCAGAAAAGACAGGATTTTCAGGCATAAGCCTGAACAAGTGATAAAGCAGTTTATTCAAGCTTTTAGTTCTTCTAAGGTATTGAGAGTAGAGAACTCGCAGCTGGTAGCATTAAAAAAATAAAAAAATTAAGAAAAAACACAAATAAACCAAAGCACAGTAAATACAGCTTACTCTGTAAATAATACAAATATGTCCCTGCAGGAAAGAAGAGCAACACTGTGATTCAGAACTAATATTTGGAAAGGCCGTTTAGTTCTCTGCACTATTCTGAATGATTTGAAGATTATGATGTATACCAAGCCTATCTGAATATGCAAGAAAGTAATCTTTTCATGAATCTTAGTTCTTCATTGCTCTAACTCTACCATCCTCAAATACAGCAGTGCAGAAATCAATTGGCGCTTTCAGAATCTTCACTAATTTCACAAAGACAAGGGATAAGAAGTTACATAATTAAGAGAAAAAGGCTGGATGAAACTTTGAGACTGAAACTAAATAAGTAGATTAAGAAATTCAGTTTAAAAAAAAAAGACTAAAAATATACCTGAGAAGAAGCTGCTTTAAAAAAAGCTAATGTTAACTTCCAAGTGAGAAGATAACCTAGAACAAGGCAGAACTCATCGCTCAGGGGTTGAATAACTGCAAATTCTCCAACCGGAATGCATTCCAAGATGTTTTCTAGTAAGAGTTCTTGAGTGGCCAGGATAGACATCAGAGCTGCTGGAGGTGATCTGGGGAAAAACGTTAACTGGAATAGTAAACTCAAATCCTGAGCACAGCATGAACTGAATTTATGCTCATAGCCTTCCTAGAAAGTCATGAAAGTAAAGCCATGCACACAGAACATAAAATGAGCCTTTTATTACACAAAACTTTACTCTTTAAAAAATTTCTTCTTTCTCCCTGAACGGGATAGTTGGTGTTTTTACCATCTTAGAAGACAAATTTAAACTGAATGCTGATCACTTCATCTGGGAGTGGTCTGTGGCTGAGTTGATTTAACCTACATCGTGGATAACTGCTTTGCTTTCTCTGGAATCACACCAACAAAGGAGAAACTGAACAATGAAGTCCTAATCAATGTTGGCTCTGGCTTGAAAAGCCTTTTATAGCTCTACAGTTAGGAAAAGTATTAATCATTGGGCTGAGGTTAAAAAGGAATTTTAACTAGTTACAACATTCCCTCTTTAAACCAGAGACTTCACTAGATTCAAGCTGTATAAAACACACAGGTTAATTTTGTTCAGTTTCAAGTAACTGAAGTTACTTGTGCGGATGGTGTGCACATCTGAATACAAGTGAAAATTTGCCAAGATCTACTGAGCTATAGCATATATATGGCATTTAGTCCAGTAACTGCACCTAAAAACAACTGTAAATACTTTCTCCAGTTTTAGTGCAAAGGCAGATAAAATATTAATATTAATTAAGATTTTAAATATTTATAACCCTATTATCCTAGTTATGCATTTTTTAACATCTCCTGGCTGACAGCTAATTTGCTGCAAATTTCAGTCTTTTAACATATTTTTAAAAAATGAAAGACAGTCTTGTAAAAAGTGAGGGAAAAAATACACACAATGCCAATTCCTCCTCTTCATCACCATAGGACTTGAGATCTTCGTCATCAAACTTAGGCAATTCAGGCATTAATCTATAGAAATATGGAAAGGAAATCAGGTTTAATTTTTAATAACTTTTAAGACACTATTTTAATAGTTGTGATGCATAGTTCTTTGCTTATCTACGTCAACATTACTGACAGGCAATAAAATAAGAGCAGTTATTCCTTAACAACAACACCAAATCTCTCAGAGCCATGTCACCATTGCAAAGATGGCTCATGAGTGACACCATGTATCCTTGCTCACTTCTCTTTCCAGGTCTCTTTTCCTGAGTCATGCTAAAATAAAAGTCTCTATTAGAATAAAGCTATTGCAACTTTATGCCTCAGAAAGATAATGTTGGCTGGCTTAAGCCATCTGTCTTGCAATCTGCATTTTGGGGAACCAAATGTACATATTTTTCAAATTCTGTTTTGTTTCTCTGGGTATTAAAAATATCCAAGAAGTGCACAAGAATACTACCTATCTATATTCACTTTCTTACCTAAATTATTGAAAATAAAACAATCATACTATTTAATGGTAGTGTCAAGCCCTCATCAAACCTGGAATATTTCAGCTTACATTTTAGGATTATAAATAAATACCTTTATTAAGTCTGCTAATACAATTAACTTCAGCACTCATAGTTTTATATACTGTCCTGTAAAAACTGCCCAGTTCAAAATTTTTGCCCATAACGGAACATGATTTTGCTACAAGTGCATATGCTATACCACATTTTAAAAAAAATAAAGGGACAGGAGGGTCGAGAGGCAACAAAAGTGAGAAATTTGCTGTTTCTTACTTATGCAGCATATGGTAGACAGAGACCTGTACAGGTCGAGCCCGGAAAAGCAGCAGTGGAGAGAGTGTGTTCAGTAGAGTCTGGAGTTTATCTGGAAGATTTGTCTTCTGGCCTGCAACAAACTTCAGTGGCAGCTTATGGTTTAACAACTGGTCCTTTGAGATGTAAGTTAGAGCTTCACCCAAAGATGATAACACAGAGTTCTGAAAAGAGCCTTCCGAAGCATTTTTGGTTTCTCCTGTTGAAAAGAAGACGAGCTGTGATGCAGAATGTAAGGATGATACCATAAACAAGCACTGCTGGAAACAACTCAAGACTGCACTTGGCAGGTTCAATGTAATCTTAACGATCTCTATGTTACATGCCAGCATTTTACTGATTAGCATGTAAGTGTTAAAAAAACCCGAGTTGTTATAGACTCTGTTTATATTATAGTCCTGCAAATTCAAAAATGTGGCCTGTTCAGTTCTACTTCAGAACAGCACGGCTCTTATCTCTTTGTCATATACTTGCCTGTGATTTTCACCAACAAAGGTAACAGCAAATTGTGAATTCCCTCAGAAAAGAATTCTTTCCATTCACTGACCAAGTTCTTAGGAAGATTTGCAGTAGTGTCAGGAGCTGCAGCCTCAAAGTAAGCACTAAGGGCAGATGCCAAGTCACAACTGACACAGGCAAAAATCTGCACAAGCGGAACATGGTAAAGCAAACGGCTTTCACTTGTTGTCTAGGAGGAAATAAACACAGAGGAAGATTCCTTAACCATAAATTTGCTTTAAAACATGTTTCACATACCCTGTCTACACCAAATTAAATGTCTATACCAAATTGTAATTTCAAATTATTCAATTCAATTGCAAGAACCATCTGAAAATCGTGGGGCGGGAAGGGTGTGTTTAAAAATAGAATCTGTACTTTAATAAGACTTCCTGAAATTAATTTCCAAGTCTCACCGGCATTTAGAATCATGGATTCTTTCCATTATATAACCCTCCTTATAATGACAAAAAGAAAATTCAATGTACAACCTGCTACTAAAAACTGAAAATTATTGAAGTGGCTATCAAGAGAGTATTTCCTCTCCCTCAACACAGCTGCTTTCTTTTCATTTTTGTTCTTACTAGTTCTGTCAGAAAGGAGTATCATTATAAATTAAAAATATTCTCTACTTAGTCTACACAACAAGAATTCCTTAAAAGTTTGTTGTTTGTTTTTAAATGAAATAGATGGTTCTAAGGCACATACTATTAGGTAAGATTAACCCTGATACCAAGAAAGGTCACATGAAGTTTCCAGCCCACCTTTCTAAATGCACAGGTGACAGAGTGAGAGATTCTATATCTTTGAATAATCAGGAAGTAGTCAGTTGACTACTGACCTCTTTCTTAACAGCATCAGAATATAACTTTGATATTTCAGTTAATTAGTTAGATATTGAAATGCAGACACTGCTTTTTATTCAGTTAATTTTTATGTATCATGTTAGACTGTTTCTTAAAAGAATATTACTTTTCAAGATAGAGACCTACAGCAAACATTTTTCAAAATTATTCTCCAATTATAAATGCCATTATTAAGTATCATATTACTTGAAGAGTGAGCTGATTTTATGTCCATACACAAAAAGAAACAGGACAGTATAATTGCTTGTGCTTTTAAACCACATATGACCTTTGTCCAAATTCCAACATAAACAGGATTTTGTACAATTCTTAACACTGTGTCAAGTATTTGGTACGGTGTCCATGTCATATGCAGGGAATAATCAAGAAGGTAAACACATTAAAAGTGAAGATGCTTCCATATTACCTCTAACCAAGCCAGCATGGAGCACATTAAAAAGTCCCACTCGTTATCAGCCAAAGGAGTTGTGGAATATTTCAGCAACAAGGGAAGGTAACGCATCATCTCAATGTTGAAACCAAGCAATTGAGCACCTGCTTCTTTCAGATTGCTGCAATAAAAACACAACCAAAGCTAATATACCTTCGTGTTGTAGACCTGAGTATTTATATTCTTGCCTTCACTCCTCCTCACAGAACAAATTTGTCTGGCACCACCACGCCGTGCCCTACGTGCTTTTGATATTCTGTCTTTCAAAGATAGAGTGCTACATTAGCTGCCAAGTCTAAATAAGATTCTTTAATTACAGATTCATACATTTCTAAAATTTCCAGATTTCTTCGAGCAATATACTTACATAAATTATAAATTTTAACAATTTTAATTAAATCAATGCAAGAAAAATAATAGCTTTAAGTTACTGATTTAGGAAAATTATTAGCCCACACATGTCCAAATATTATGCATTATTCAATTATTAGTAAGAAATTCCTCCCTGTGAGGGAGCCCTGGCACAGGTTGCCAGAGGAGCTGTGGCTGCCCAATTCCTGGAAGTGTTGAAGGCCAAGTTGGATGGATCTTGAAGCAACATAGTCTTAGGGAAGATATCCCTGCCCATGGCAGAGGTTGGAACTGGATGACCTTTAAGGTCCCTTCCAACCCAGACCACTCCACGATTATTTTGCAACTATGCTGGTTTTATGATTATTTTGTAACTTTGTTGCCTAGATTTTCTCACTGTAGTCAAAAAAATAAATGTCAGTATATATTCACTCCTTGCTGGAAGCTTTTCAAGCTACATTTTTGGGAACACAATTCTAAAAGACACCTATATTTCTTATACAAGTTTTCTTCCTGCTACCAAAATAAACAATTGGAACTTGGAACTGAATATCCAGCAACACCTACAAAATTTGGTCGGTTCTGAATGCATTTGCAAACAGTTGACATCTTTCAAAAGCATTTACAAAGCTCCATAGTTTCCCAGCCTTCAACCATCCAGGTAATCTTCTGCAATATGAATTTGTAAACACCTAATAACAGCTGTATTACCAAGCTTTAGTAGAAGCTTAATATGTAATATTAGAACAGTAGGTGGCAGTTGTACAGATTGATTATTTTATAATAATAACTAGTCTGTATTTTTAAACTCTTGTCTTAGAAATAAGAAAAAAGTCAAACTATCTCAAAGTTGCACCCACCAGCTAAAGAGAAAGCTGTCCTCATTATCATTTTTCCAAGATATTATGATTTTCAGTATTGCAGGTAGAAGATGATCACAATCAATACTTCTATCCTTCAAGCAGGAATTCAAAATGGAAAGACACCCAAATGCTCCTATGACATAATAAAAATATCAACTCAATAGTCTTAATTATCCAGATAAAACAAACATTAGAATGTGTGTCAACAGAACTTAATTTTAATATAATTAAGACAGTTTGGACAGTATCTAAGCCTTTTTCTTTGAACATTTAATCCATAGATGTCATTCTTAAATCAAAATACAGTATCCAATCCAAAGATTTAAAAAACAGCCCCCATAAGATTAAGTGATTGTTTATAAAATGCAAAAAAAAGGAAGGATACCTGCTAAGATTGAAATTGTTTTGTGCTACTAATAATAGAGTATGCTAAGCAATAATTTGGACAGGTAATTAAGACAATGCAACTGAAAGTTGTGAATTCTAATATTATTGGAATGTTAATTAGAGTTCTAGTCAGAATGTTAATTTTTACTTTTAGAGTAAAATACAACTGTTGCATTTTTAAGAACTGCATTTATCTAGCTTTCTTGGTATGAAAAGAGAGAAAATGAACATTTCCAACAAGCACGATGACAAAAAGTTAAAATATCACATATGCATAGCAAAACCAACCAAACAAACCCCTGCTTCACTTATACAAGTTGAGCAGCATTTTTTTTCAGCTGACCTGAACAGAAAGACACTATTGGAATAATAAGCCTACTACCTACATCCCACTTAATGTGAATTTGGACATATATGTTCTCCTCAGGAATCCCTAGAAAACTGAGAAGTAGTAAAAGAAATGCCAATTACAAATAAAAGGCCTCCACAACAGAGGAGAAGTGAGGATTCTTCCATTTTCTTCTGTTCAAAGTTTCACAGACATTTTTTTGCCTCACTGGTTCACTTGGAAAGCCAGGAGGCCTCACTAAGTTGGAAGAGTAGGATACTACCACAGCAGAGATTTTTAAGATTCCTCTCAATTTCTGCATGACACTGACAATTTTCACACCTGAAGAACACCTATTTGAAGAACTCATCTGAAGTCCTGATAGCACTGCAATGAGACCGATTGTCCACAATGTCCACAGTTTAAAGTAACTAAAGATAGGTTTTCTTCAATTTAAGCAAGCAGAGTTCTGTTACAAAATTTAAAACCTACGTTTCACTTTTCATTTCACTCATTTCTTTTCAAGTCCTTTTCCACAGCTGCAGACATTTAATGTAGTGCAGTTTTCAATCAGAGGAGCTAATCAAAAATTGTTTGTAAACTGTAAAAGAGTTCTTGGCAAAGCATCTAAAGACTATCATGACCAGTTGACAATAGTTGTATTTTTGCATGCTGTCTAAAGCCTAAATTATTCACTGAAAACTTTGTTACTTACAAACATGCTTATATAAGATAGATCAAACTAGAAGTACAGCAACATCAGGATGCTTTCAATATCAGCCTAAATCTTTTAATTCTAATTTTGTATCTGGCAGTAAGGCTTGCGCTTCCTGAACGAGGCAGAAAATTACTATGCCAAAGAGTCTAGAAGAAATAGGCAAACTAAGAAAGCATTTCTTTCTAGGAAAAGCAGTATTACAGTAAATATGTTTCACCTAAAAGCAAACATTACTATGAAATAACATTCTCAAATTCTAATGAACTAGACTGAGGTAAGAACATACTCACCATCAGTGCCAGAAAGCTCTGTCTGTGTGCATGTCATAAGTTTGGCCACACAATGGAAGACAAGCTCCCTCTTTTCTTCCTCCATTAAGAAAGGTGATAAACACTGAAGTGTATGCAATCTGCCCTCTGTTAATGGAAGGAACCTATTCATACAAGCAAAATACCAGGCATGAAATGAACCCAAAAACTGAACTAGAAAACAAAGTATGAGTTAGTTCATAATGATGTAATATAACTAATCCCACATGCTAAACCAAGTCTGACTTTCATATGCCATCCACATGTATCACTCAATTTTCAGCCTTCAGTTGTCAATGGTCAGAATCAGGATCAGTGATTTCACACTATCAACATTCACAACAAACTGGAAGTTTATAGGCAGCAGTATTAACATACCCTTCTGTTGTCTTGAAGAGTTCTTTTCTTTCCCAGGATACAGCATTCTCAGCATGCATCACTTTGGCCATGGTTAAGGACCAGAGCCTTCCATGTTCCTCTGATCTTCAAGGAAGAAGAAAGACCCTGGTTAATATACACAGATGCTCAGGGTTCACCACAAAAGCATTTGGATGCATTCTAAATCAACACACAGATGGAAATATAGAGGCACTCTATACAGCACAAACTGTGAGACAGCTAAGAGCTGTTTCACTTGTTCTCACATACCTGTCAAATATAGTTTGCTGCAGGCTAGCTGTACTGCTCAGAGTACTGAACTCCTCATATGTGATGTGCATCTCTTCTAACATATGAAGATATTCCAGAAGCACAAAAGGAGGATTCTCCAATTCTTCAATCCATTGTAATGAGTACAACAGTTCTGCAACTAATTAAATAACAGCTGTTGTTTATAAATTACTACCGACTTGCATAAGCAAGAAGTTTCAGGTCAAGTTTTTGTTGGCTTTTTCTTTTAGTATGTTTTTAATGCATTAAAGATATTATTTTTACATGCAATCTCAAGTGTTTCAGAGCATGAATTGGATATTTGCCATTGTATCATAACATACAAGAGAAAAAAGGCTACAGTAATCTATCCTAGATATTCAAGAAATTTTAAGCAAATTAAACACAACATGACTGCTCTCTGTTCTCCCCCTTTTCTCTAATATATATTTCCTGCAGACAAAGCAATCAATACCTAACTCCAGAGGAGAACCAAGCCAATTTTGTAAGAGCTAGCATCTGGTCCCTTCATTAGCTAGTGGTTCCTTCATTAGCTTACAAAGACCCACACTAAACAATTACACTTCTCATCATGGTGATTTTTGGAGACAGAATTGTTAATTTGGTAACACTGCATTTAATCTGAGCATTCTTGAAAATAAAAGGAAACTAGATTCAACCTTATGGAATTAAGAAAAGTTGCTGTCTCAAACTATCTTTACATTATGGTTAAACCCTCAAGGGAGGGATAGAGTTCTTGTCACCGCCCACTCATGCCAATGCACAGTGTGTTTTGGCAATGAATAAATCTGAAGTTCACTGAAAACTCATACTTCTCCCAATTCAAAGCTCTGTTGAGATAGGATGTATATAACCAAAACAGGTCCCAGGAATATAAAAACTACTTATAAAGGAGACCTGAATGAAAAAAAAACAAAACAACAAAACAGCAACAAAAGGTAAAAGGACAATACTTGTATGCAAAACTTCAATTTCTAATTTTCAATTCAGGTTATAACTACCATAAAATAAAATGCCTTAAAGTTTTACCATTAAAACTTACTTATATTATCTATTTTCTTTCTTTCAGCATCATCATTTCCATGGACTACACTGTTTTTCAGCTGAAGTAGTACCATTTGACTTAATAAGGCTGAAGTACACAGATGGCCTGGAAGTTTAGTTGTGCCACACAGCTTGACACTTGATCCCAGAGGTTCACAATTCATACTAAGCCTTCCTTCCAAAAGAGGCTTGTGCATCCACTGTAATATGTGCATAAAAAGAGTATGAAAAAATACTTTGATGTGTTTAACCTTGAAAATTCAGAATTATTAAGAAACAACTATGAAATATACACGTTCATATCAGAACCACAATGGTGAGGATGACCCGCTCCAGTGTATTAAAAACCTAACTGCACAGCAGTAATTAGAACTGCACTGCTGCTCAGAAACAAATAAATTTCTTTAGAACTCTAGGTGTTTAACACTAAATTGTAGGGTTACTCTAGACTGGTGGCTGCACAGGAAACTTATGTCCTTCTCCACTCTATGGCAGCATTTTGTTGATAGACAGCACACCATGTTCTTCTGCAGATACCAATGTCATTCACAAAATTAATCTTTGTGAAGAATTAATGTAGAGATAAAAACATCTTCACAATGTATACTCTGTCAGATAAAATTCCTGAATTGTAAAGCAAGTTGCTGGTGTTCTGTGCAGAAAAGGGTAATTTCATGGATTTTGATTTTTCTCCAATAGTACTGAATGGGTCCATAAACAGAGATTTTTGTCCTCTTTATGGACAGAGGCTGAAAAGCACCTCTGCACAAACATGGTATTCATAAGTGCAGTGCCATGTCAAAAGAAAGAATGCTTATGACCCTAGGGGACAGAGGTTTGAGGAAAGATTGACCACCCTGTGCAATCCATAGTCATTTCCATACCTCAGAGCACAGAGACTCGTGCAATTTCTCCCACTCAGTTTTGTTTGGTGTGACGTGCTCAACATAAGCTCTCACAAGACATCCAGACTGTCCATCTGCTTCCATGAGCTTCAACAACAAATCACTGACTGCAGAGATCAAAACCTGAAGACTGGGAAAAGGAGAAAACACTGCTAACAAGTTTGGCACTATTCATTAAGAGCCACCTGCATATTTTCCATTGATACAATGCTCCATACATGCTGTACCAGGGGTGGTTTAAGTTCTGCTCTACCCATTGCCTCCAACAGGCTGAAAAAGTCTCTCAGTAATACAGATTTCAATTAAATAAAGGCTATTACAGCACTGGTCCTAGTTTGTTTTGGAGAATGACACATTATGGAACAGACATGTGCATCCCAATTACCTTTTAACATCCAAAGAGGAAGACTGAACTTGGTTCTTGACCCACAGTGCAGCTTTAATCAAAAAGGTGCTTTGTTTCTGAGTGCTCTGAAGCTGATGAACAAGTGAACTTACACCAGACATCCAGGTATGTTTCAATTTGCATACAAGTACATCTATTGTAGGGAAAAGAAAAAAGAAAAAAAAAAAAACAACCAACAAATGGACAAGCAAGATTTAATTTCATTGTTGCCTGCTACCATATGTCCACACAGTCTTCAAAACCACAGATCTTTTAATCAAAATACTGAACATCCACAACATCAATAGTCATGCATAAAGCAGCAGTGGTTTCTAAGCCAGCACTGTCCTGCTTCACTTCTGAGACAACACTGAAACATTGTATTAATGTCAGTAAATGCGGGTACCAATTTAACATTCACAAATTCTGCACTCAAAGAATATAAATCAAGATCTCAGTCTGAACATGAGACACTGGTAGAGAAGGGCATGGACCACAATTTGTCAGGGCAACTTGGCCAATATAAATGTTTTCAGAATAATTACATGTTATCTGTAAAGAAGCAATTGCACACATTTTCTCATAGACTCCCCAGACTGTAAAATGAACAAAAAAAAAAAATTCATTCATTATACTTCATGGACTTTAAACAACTTCAGTAGCAGTCCAAATGTGCAATATTAGTCTCCAAGTTAGCTGACAGTAACATTAAAAAAGCTTCAAAACCCTGTGAAGATGTTCAGGACTTGATGCTTAGTAGTAACTATGGGCACTGTAAATTAAAGCACAGATTTTCATGTCAGTTACAGGTGCAAATTCTCAGTGTATGTGAACTCAGTATTCTATCACATACTTGATTCTATTTCATGAAAAGGAAAAATTTAGATGTAATCATCACCTATGAAAAAGCTCATCTCAAGTTCTTTTTCCAGATTACCTGTCAAGTGTGTAGCATCCTGCCTCTGAGCACATAGCTGGAAGATGGTAAGGAGCAAATCTTCTGAGGATGGCATCAGCAAACAGCCTTTCACTGAGCTGAAAAAGCTCGAGGCCACATCGCAGATGAAAGATACTGACGGTTCAGTATTTCCAGCTTCAGAAAGATCCTTCGCTTTAGACAGAGCTGCTTGAAGTTTGTCAATAATCCTTTCAACAAAAGTTTCACCAATCAATGATTCTATTGGGCAGAGGAAAAAGACAGTGTGTTTTGACTGCTTGATAAACGTGACCATGCAAAGACGGCATATTTGATTTTTATTTACTAATTTTGAATGCAAAATCATGTGCAAAGCAGTTTCAGTCTGAGGGATACCTAAACTCTCTTATTTCACAGACACTAGCCAACATTTCAGACTGCAAACTATCTTTTCTCTAAACCAGCTGAAACAGCCTTGAAAAAGGTATTTCAAATAGAGCAAGTACAAAGTGATCTCCCCCCCTTTTATGCATTTCTAGCTTCTGGCAACCAACTGTGAGCCCAAGATTTCACCACACTATTGCACAGGGCCACAAACATGCTCAGTTCCTTTTTCATGGGATACAAGCAAGCCAATCCCATTTATCCCCAAACTCCACAGTATCCTGTAGCAATGAGTTATGTTATGCAATTATAAACTGTATGAAGAAGTGTACTTTTCTCACCCCTCAAGACTGCTATCTAAGCATGCATTAGAAATTCAAGTTCTTCCACTGAAAGAAACAATGATAATTTTCTCACTATTTGCATTTTCTATACAAATTGTGATTTTATGGCTCTTAAATGCAACTCCATCCCTAATCACTTCCCCTACAGGCTGAGAAATTCTAGTCTGTTTCCTTGCCTCTACAAGCAGAAGACACTGCTTGTCTAACCATCCCTGCCAGATTTCTTTGGGCATATTCTAATTCTATTACATGTTTTTCAAAAGCATATAGGTGAACAAAAAATTGCAGTGATCAAAACTACATGCAGTATTCCAGATATTGACAACATATTCAGTATATTGACTACATGCATGCTATAATAATTTTCAGTTGTCCTCTTTTCTTTTCACAGCAGCTCCTAATAACCTGTATTCCTTTTTTTACTGCTTCTTCACAACCTGTAACTTACAGGGCAACACCACAATGACTTTAGATCTCTTTTTGAGTTCTAACAGGTCAGAGCCTAACATTGTTACAATTATATTCTTCCCATGTATACTTGTAATATTTATTGGATTTCTTTTGTAATATTTTGCATCAGTTAAGGATTCAGTATCCCAGCACACTGCTCTGGGTCCTTAAAACTTCAGTAACAATTATTTTCCTTTCACTATTTATCCTTTTTCCCCCGTTAATCCTTTACGTCATAAGCTATTGATCCATGAAAGGCTCTTTCTATTTCCTCCATGACAATTTGCCTTTAGAAACTTGTCTAAGAGATCTCATTTTTAAAACCCTTTTGAAAGTCCACATGTTCTACTTTGGCCTGAATGACTAAGTCAAGAACCACCACAGCTCGTCAAAATCTCTTACACTTCATCCAATATGATTTAAAAGCAGGTCACCCACCACCCAGCAAGAAGATGAGCTCAGGAGTGTCCCCGGCTCTACAGTCAAAACAAAAAGTCACTGAACAATCAGCCCTAGAACACCACAGCCCCACAAGCACGTTTGGTGAACTCTCCGTGCAGAGAGGAAACAATTTTTCCTGATGGTTCTTTACATCAAAAGTCCCAGTAATAGAAAAAGATCTTAGGACACCTTCAGGATGCCTTGTCTAAGAACATCCACCAGAGTGAGCTGCCTGTGTGCATCTCTGAAACTTGAAAGCACCACAAGTGTGCACAGCGTCCACTGACACTGGTCACCTCAGGGATCAAAGCAAATGCTGAGTTTACGTGGAAAACATGAAGAAAATTGAACTCCCCTGGAAGTCTATATGAGATACTAAAATTGCAAGAAATAAATTAAATAGGATGTTATTAAGAAAAAGAAGTCCAGATTACACATACAGCATAAGAGCAGACAGAGAGTTTTTAAAAGACATGAAAATAAATGAAAATGGCTCAAAACAATTCAAAGATCCTGTAACAAGGCATTACTAAAATACAGGTCCATAACAATTGACTTGATATTCTAGTTTTGAAGATAAACTTCACATGGTACAGTTTGAAAATTTATATTATTTTACAGCACAACAGCTGATAGATAAATCTTACTTACATTTTTCCTCAGGTTTTCAAAACTTGAAAATCTGAGTCTTCTCTTTAAACACTGCCCTTGTTTAACAATGTGAACCAAAGGAATGGCAGCTACTTATGCAAATTAGTGTTTACAAAATTAAAATGGAAGTAGTAAACCAGCTCAGATATAAAAAAAGCCCAAAACTAAGAAACAAAACTCACAACAAAAACCTACCAGAAGAAAGCCTAAATGTTCTACGCGAAGTTCTGGAAGATCCCAAATTCCTTTTAACATTGTGCAAAGCACAAATGCAGCATTTACACTTCGTGAACTCCCAAGGATTACATGCTCACCACTTTTAATGTGCTGTGACAACACCAAGCTCAGGAGGGTCCATCTTTCTGATGAGGCTGATCCTGCTGAGGCTGCTCTAGGTTTTAAACCCAGGTGACACAGATCATCGGCCAGCATTACCAGTCTTTCTCCCAGAGTGTCTCCTTTCAGCCAGTCAGAGACTAAGGAAAGTTTCGCTGTGCTTGAACATGCCTGGATCGCAAGAAAAACATTCCAAGAATCTTTTGAGGGTATAGAATAATAGAATGGTTTGGGTTGGGAGGTAAAGATCATCTTCCAAGTTCCACTTCAAATACCAACCCCCTGCCAGGGGCAGAGACAGCTCCCACTAGAGCAGATTTCTCCAAGCCCCATCCCACCTGCCCTGGAACACTTCCAGGGATGTGGCAGTCACAGCTTCTCGGGGCAACCTCTTACTAACTATTAACTTTTAGTACTGAGCATAAGATTAGTATGTCAAACTTGCAGACACAGAGTGAGAATTAGATCATCTGCCACACACAGCCTTTAGCTTTTACATCTGCCACAATGCTCCCCAACTTTCTTTTCATCAGAGACAACAGTTTATGGCTGGGCCAGATCTCCACTGCAGAGTGAAACAAGTCACCTTCTGAAAATGCTTCCTTTGCATTTCTCCTCCAACTACAGAGCCCAGGAAATTCCCACACTGGAATTAGAAAAATAACTTCTGGATTACCAAATTGGCTGAAATAAAATCCATTTAAAACACAAAAACTGTTTACAGCACCTGAATTTTTTTAAGAAGAAACAGAAGGCCACAAATTAAAAATATTATTTTGCTGATAAGCCACTCTAAGTTACAGAATCATAAAAACTGAGTAGTCCTAAAATACGTAGCATATGTGAGGGAAGATCCTGTGGTCTACGCACTGGACTCTAAGTCAAGTGCTATGAGTTCTTGTCCAAAAATTCAACATACACTTCCTATTTCATCCCATGTAATTACTTAAATGGCAGTCTGTCAATATTCTGTGGGAAAAAAATGAAATACTACCTCATCATTATAAGCACCTTGTAAGGATGATGATATAAATAATCATTTAAATTACTGGTCTAAAACCCAGCTCCATTCTCTCTAGCTTAGAAGAGATGATCAACAAATCAGGAATCCCTCTGGCTCAAAAAGCAAACTTACCCAAAACAAAAGGGACAAAGGTTCTTTTGTTCTGGCATCATAATTTAATTTTTAAGACTGTCCCCAGATTTAAATGCATTTAAAACAAACACTACTCTGAAACTGTAAGATTTTTCAAAGTGTGAAAATTATTAGTACAAACCCATGTGACTCTCAAAGCTAACACCAGAGAATTATTAAAACTATGCATAACAAGAACAAAAAAAAATCTTAAGAGGTACCTTTTGAATTATCTGGAGAAAAATAACCCATTTCAAATCCATCTGTAAAGAAAAACAAAATTCACGAATATTTAATAAAAATCCTTGCTGAATAAGAAGTAATAATACAATTTTAACTGTTCTGTAGGCATAAGTAGAAGCTGCTAAAATTCAGTAACAAAGTTAATGATTATATCATTTTTGTCTTCCAAATCTTTCTCTCCCATAAAATTCAGTAAAAGATTGTATTTATATCAAAGGCTACCAATGACTATTATTACAGTACACTGTATAAAGAAGCAAGAGCAGAGAAATTCTGATGATACTTTTTAAAAATTATTTATACCATATAGAAAGGGAGAGGACCTTTCACACCTACACTATCATGTCCAACTTTCCTAAATTTACCTTCCTCATGCTGAACTTAACCCAAATTCATGTAGAATTATCTTCCATGCAATAGTGTCAAAGTAAGATTATTAATGAACCACAGCACACAATAACAGCAATGACTCTGATAAGAATTAACAACATCATATACAAGTCATACCTTTACTAAATCATCAAGAATGACTTTCCTTTCATCGTTATTGTTGCAACAATGAAGTACACTGTATAAAATATCAACCAGGAAATGGGTGTCTTTTCTCCAGTCTTCTTTCAGCCAAGTTATTAAATTCATATACAGAAATTGTACAGATGGACTTGGATTATGAGCTTTCACTTCATTTTGGGATTCATCTTGAGCAGGGCTTACATCATTTCCCTGCTCTAAAAGTACTTGGAAAACTCTGTTTGAGGAAAAAGAGTTGAGCAGGGCAGAGAGAAATTTCAAATGCTGTTCTGACTTCTGTTCATTGACATACACAATGCTCAGCTCAGCCAGGTTGCAGACTAAGTTCTCTAGAGGTTCTTTCCTTCGACGTGAAGTTTGCTGCAAGTCAGCCTGGATTTCAGAGTCACCATGTCTCACTTCCGTGAGCTTTCGACTCTCTGTGCTCCTTTCAGATTCATCCTCATCCGTAAATCTGATTTTTAGAGATTTTCTATTGTTTGGCTTCGTAGCACTCTTTGGATTCTGAAGAATTTCTAGCATGCCAGATATGGCAAACAGTAATTTCTCATCAGCATCCAACCTATCAACGTGAAGTATACACATTTTTAAAAGATGGTCCCAAAAATCTGACAACAGTTTCTGGAAAACTTTGTCTGTGCCATCATCACTGGAGAGTTCTGCTTTAGCTTCCCAGGAACTCAGCATTTCTGCTGTTTGATAAAATAATGGTCCACTTTGTAACTTGGGCTCCTTAAGTACAGCATTAGTAAAAGGAATTAGCAATAAAGACAAGAAAATGTATTTAAAAACAGTCATCCAATTTATAAAATCATTTTATTCTTTATAATGCCAAGAAATTATGTAATTCTGAAAAACATTCTGGAAGCAATTCTCAGCAAATACCAGAATTATTTATGTTTGAACACTTTATAAAAACATACAGGACTGGAGGCACATTTTTTTCCCCTTAAATATAATTTTAATTGCACAGTAAAAATGGTTATTTCATAGAAAGAAAAAAAATCCTAAATTCAGTACCCTTACTTTTGTTACACACTGCTTCCTCCAACGCCCTGAAAGGAGGTGGGGCTGGGTCTCTTCTGCCATGTCTCAAGTGACAGGATGAGAAGGAATGGCCTTAAATTGCAGCAGGGGAAATTCAGATCAGGGATTAGGGAAAAAAAAAATTACTGGAAGTATGGTCAGGCATTGGAATAAGTTGCCCAGGGAGATGGTGGAGTCACCACCTCTGGAAATGCAGAAGAAGCCTGGAGGAGGCTCTTGGGGACATGGTCTGGGGGCAATTTTGGTGGTGCTGGGCTGACATGAGACTGGGTGATTTCAAAGGTGTTTTCCAGCCTTGACAATTCTGTGTGGGTTTTTTCAATAAAATTGAGGGAAACTCTCAACAGAGAAGTAAATCCTCATTTAAAATTCACATTAAATGATTTAACTTTGACTTATTAAATGTACACTCAGCAATATTCAGTATTTCTGATTAATACCTGGTCACATATAAGCATTTGATGAATTTGGCTTTGGTCTTCTTCTTCTCTTTTCTGCAGTACAGCAAAGCACAGACACTCCATGAATGCAGTTATAATTGCTGAACTTTCTGAGGGGCTGGCTATTGTCCTCTCACTTGACAACCTGTGAGAGGACACACAGTCAGCCGTGCTTCCAAGAAACCCAGTATGAAGGAATGCCACCAATGCACCCTCAGTTATGTTGTTCTGATCCAGACACCAGTATGAGAATACAGGAACATGGCATCAATTTACAGGGGCCAGGTCAAAATAAAGTAAATCCAGAAAGGTGATAAACCCAGGTGTTTAACAGAACCTGTATCAAAATAACTTCTTCATCTGGCCTTAGCATTCAGAAAAAGAAAAGATCTATGTAACAGATAAAACATATACAGCCTAGCACACTGTCTCTCTGTTTCAGATGGCTGTCAAAACTCTTTTGCAGTTTTCCACAAACACACCACAGAGGTTCAGAAAGCATCACTTTCTGTCATTAGAGAAAAGAAAAAAAAAAGGAAAAAAAGAAGGAAAAATAAGAGAAAGAAAAGAGAGCCACCTAAAGGCAGTCTCACCAGTTTTGAGTCTGAAAACCTGTGATTTCTTTGCTTTTTAATGAATATTAGACCACACAAATGATCACAGAAATACTACAATCATTTTACTACATGCAATAAAATATTATACGCTTTTCAAACAAACCCCTACATAACTCTTCTCCAGGAACTCCACTAATTACCACACCAACATCAGCTGAGAACTGAATTTCTTAAAATAAATTAAATTTCAGTATTTAGTAATTCCTATAAGCTTTTGAGTACACAATGCACATGTGCACGTTTAAATTACATTTCTTAGAAAGGTGGTTTTGATGTATCTTAAAGGCACAAAGTAAAAGCAGTTTCATCCTTTAAAAATGAGTATAATGAGAATTACAGTTCCTGTATGAAGGAAATATCATTATCACAAGGCTAATCCCCTCTGTACAAATTGCACACTGGAGAGAAGAGCCTTATTCTTAAGAGTCACCCTTAATTATAATTAATGTTCTATATTCAAATTTGTCATGGAATAAAAACAAAGCTTTGATAAGGAAAAGTAAGAATGCTTCACGTAAGGAAGATGTAGTAAAATCAAAAGGAAAGCTGAAGGTTTAAGATGATAAGCCCACAAAGGGCTGACTCCAGTTTCAGCTATTGAACAGAATTTTAAAAATATGATCTCATTAAGCTTTAAATGCTCAAAGGTTAGTTTCTCTATTTCTAAATGTAAAAGAGACTGATTCCAAATAAATAAATTTGTGGTCCATACCCTTGAATTATAGAGCTGAAAAAAACTCTGAAGTATTCCAGCTTTGGCTCCACAATGTCAGGAGGCATCTTGCTGATGAAGGGCAGGAGGTTTGGGTAGATAACAGCAGCCAATCCTCGCCCACCCTCCCGAAGCACTGTCCAGAGCTTGGGCAGAACTCCTTTTCTGGCATTTACATGACTCCAACAGTCCTACAGAAAGAAATTCACTTACTATTAATTAAACAACAGTATGTTGCCTCAGAAGAACTCCCAAAGTAGCCATTTAACCTATCTCCCTTGTATTATAGCTGAAACAAGTTACTGTGAAATTTAAGTTCTGTTAAGTTACTCCCTTGCCAGTATTCTTTAAAATTACTTTCTCCCTATTTTGGCTCGTGAAGTTAACATGATAGAACTATTTCTGCATGGTTTAAATTCAGCTGACCTTCCTTGTTACCCCAACTGCAATTAAAGGTTTCTCTTTAATAATGCTTTAATGATGCTTCAGAGAAATCAGTATTGTAATTAGTCCTGTACTTAATTTTAAGTTCTCATTATCAAGGCCACGCAAAGACTAACTTTAGAAGTATCACTAACTTCAAAACTATCTTCAAAAATTTTCTGATGCTTGCAAAATGCTTTGGCACTTTCACCACCCCATTTTTATTTTTTGTCATCTGATCTATTTTATTTATTATCATATTTATTACAGTTCAAGGTACCTATATTTATAACAAGCTTAACAAAGACTGTTTAGGGGTTTTTCTTCATAAAAAAACCCCTAGAAAATAAAGAAAATAAAACCTATAGAACTCCAACATTTGAAAGGGCAACAAACTACCCAAAAAAGTACTGCAGTCGTTTTTAACAAATAAAAAGGTTTTAAGCGTTATTTGATTTACCAGTAACTACATTTAATGAAAGGGTTCCAGGTTAACTAAATTAAATTCATGAAACAACTCTAATTTTCAGATATGTTTCACATGATATATTTAAAAGTTACACTGAAAGGAGGATGCAGCCTTAAGGAGTTCCTGTCATAAAATCATAAAGAAAACACAGTCAAGCCTGTCTTCCTAATTCTACAAAGGGAACAACACTTGGTGAAAAGTTACATTTGATGAAAATATCTGCCCCTTACACTTCCCACATTACCTCAATAGTGGTGACAGCATAAAGCACTGCTTCCCAAAGAGCAGGACACACCACTGCATCACTGTCATCAATGCTGAGAAGAACAGCAGGACAAACCCTTGGTGCTTCAGCTTTCACCACCTCAGGCAAGTGCTGGCAAAAAGCAGAAATCAGCTCAAAGAAAGCTGAGCGAACCTGACAGAGGCCACAGAAGGAAAAACAGAATTTGTCACTATATGCAGTTTGCAAGATTCCTTTTGAAGTTAACTAAGCCTTACAATGCACTATCCTTACATTTTATCATATTAACAAAGATTAAAATATTATTAAAAACAAAGAAAACAAGGCAGTTATTAAACAGTCTTATCAAATATTTTAATGTAATTTGTTCAGTGATAAAATCCTTGCCAAAACTTATATTTTTATATATTTCTCAAAAGGCATTTTTTCCCAAAAGCAACTTAAAGCATTTAAACAAAATACTGTTGCATTAATTCATTACTCTATGCAGGGCTGGTCTTGGCAGACTGAAGACCAGTAAAAAGGTTTAAAAAAATTAAATCCCAAAGAAGTAAAAAACATGCTGTAAGTTGACAGAGTTTGTATCTTCTACATTAATTTTAAATTACAGGAGATTGACAAGTAGATCACAATACAGAAATAAAAATTTAGCCTACTGAATAAATTTTCAATAGTGTCTATATTGACATTTACATACATTGGAGGCTTTTTTAACATTAAGTCTGGTCAGATATTAGGACCAGATCAAAAAGATTTATAATTATGTTAACTGAACATAACTACATAACATAAAGAGACTGTTAAGTCTCTTCAGCTTTCTGGAATCTACCTAGAAACCTGAAGGCAGTTTCAAGCCTAAGCAAAGTACAAAGTTCATCCTTGTAGAATACGAGTAATTCGCACTTCCTTAGGTTAAGCATATTACCTTTAACAAAAAAACAAGCAAAATGAAGAATAAATTAAGAAGTCACCTGTGATACGCTGTTTTTGCTGTATTTCCAAAATTTGTTTTGGGACAGAAGTGACATTAACTTTTCCTCCAATGAATGCATCTCTTTCTTTGGCAACATGCTGAGCAACTTTTTTAAAGCTAACAAGGAACAGGTCAGAATCCGGAAAAATTTGGCTTCCCTTTCTTCTTCTGGTACAGTTCTCAAGAAAGCAAAACAAACAAAAAAGTTACATGTGGATGGCAAATAAACCAGCAGAGATCTCAAGTTTGTCTAAACTAAACTGCCTTCACTTTTTTGTGGTTTTTTTTTGATTTCAGGTGCCAGCAATGTAAATATATAAACTTTCCATAGGTTCTAAATTACACTATAAACTGTTAGAAAAAAAAGTTTCAAGTCATCTCAACTCCTCTTCCAGCTACTCACAAATGCTATTCTTATAAGAGCTGAAACAAGAATTAGATAATTGTTAACACTTTCAAAACCATCTATATTTAAGTCCCAAACAAAGTTGCTGGGATCTGGACTCAAATAATTATTCTGTCTCCTGAAACAAAATCAAATTCACTACTTCCAGGGACAGAGAACCCAAAAGACCAAGATTTAAAGACTTAAATATACATTTAAGTGGGCAAACATACTGAGGGTCACTGAGTGTATCAGCTGTTTCCTTCAGAAGGTGATCCTGAAGTACCTATGGGGGAAAAAACAATGCATATAAACACAAAAAAATCTAACACTTTTATGCGAACAATCAAGTCCCCACATTATTCAGAGATAGCCCTACCATAAAATTTCATAACCTCTGAGTCATTTTTCTAATATTTTTAGACACACTAGTAAACATGGAAGAAAAGAATTTGATTCAGGCTGAACACAGCAGCTGTGGTACTGCCTGAATTAAATTTTTGCAATACTTGGTAAATTGCAGCCCTATGCCAACGTGCTCCTGCTAAAAAGAAGCCAAACCGAGGCAAACCAAAACAGTGAGGGTTGCACATGATGGGTCAGCAATACAATCTTTTACCTTTTTTTAATTCAGTCAATTGAGTATCCTATCTGACTGGCAGAAGAGCATAAACCTTGGTCAGAATTAAACTTGTAGATGCTGAAACGCTGCTCAGCATTCTTCATTCATTTTTCAAAGTAGCTAAACAACTCCAGCAGCATTATTCCATCTCTCAGCAACATTATGTGTTGATTGAGCATCATTATATAGGAATGCACACCAGGGAATTCACTATTCATTCCTTCGCTTCAAGTCATTCTCATCTCAAGACCAAAAAAACAGACTTTATTTTTTTCTCTCTGCATTCTATATTACTTTTCTTTTACATATTTCCTTACAGAAGAAATTCATCCCTGTGAGGGTGGTGAGGAACTGGCAGAAGTTCCCAAGAGAAGCTGGGGCTGCCCCATCCCGGGAAGTGTTCAAGGCCAGGTTAGCCAGGGCTTGGAGCAGCCTGGTCCAGTGGAAGGTGTCCCAGCCCATGGTAGGGAGTGAAACATGAGGACCTTTTAAAGTCCCTTCCAAACCAAACCATTCAATGGTTCTCTTCACAGGGGCTAAGTTTCAGGCAAGAAAGAAATTTAACCATGAAGAACAGGTGGGGGAAGAATGACTTTTAAACTTATAATAGAAGTTGATATACACAAAGCCTTAAAGAAATACAAAAGTATAAACTCACATTAAGAATTTCATCCTTACAGAATACTAAGGCTTCAGGTTGTTTGCTCGGAGGAAAAGCTTTTTCAAAAGCTACTTTTGCAGCAGAAGCAGCAGGGGCGTAAGTGTCACACTGAGCAATCAGCCAGTAACCCATGATACTTTTTAAGTAAGGAGCCAAGTGTTTTTTTACTTTAAGAATCAGTTGCTCAAAAGATTGCTGAGTTGCTTCTCGAACACGGCGATCATGATCCTGTTAAACAAAGAAAAGAAGGGAAAAAAGAGAAAGGTTTACTGGTTTAGGAAATGTACCTTTGATTTCAGGTACTTCAAAGCAAAAGTGGCAATTCAAAAGCCATGTTTACAATTCAGTGCACCTGAAACATAGGTTTGAAAGTACACACCAGTGACAAAAAAGTTTTGGTATCTCAAGGTATGGGGAGGTCCTAATTCAGTAGCATCATATTCCCAAAGTGTTGTACACTCAGAATTGTAACTTTTCCCCAATGTCCCAACAACAGTTTTTGTTTGCTATCTATACTAACACTTTACAGACAGACAAGAGGCAGGAGAAACAGGAAGCCTTGAAGACATCTTTTGAATTAGAGCTACTATAAAGCTGTGCATTGTTGTCCTTTATTTACATATGAATTTACAACATCATGATTTTCTACATTCTTGACTCCAGAAATAAACAGTAGGAATTACTCTAAAGGGTAAGAATAGTGATTAATTTTGTCCCATATCATGTTTTCAACAGTAGCTATTCTAGACAGCTTGGAAATACAGTAAATATATCAAGAAACTCACTGCTCATCTAGCTACACATGGTCTTTTCATATTTGGGGGGTTATTTTAGTGTTAAATCTGGCCAGATATTGGCCCTAGATCAGGAAGATTTATAATGATGTTAACTGAACCTTTCTGGAATCCACATAAAAGAACTTTTCCTAAGAAATATAGTACCATCTTTTAAACATAAAGATTTTAAACTTAAAGACCTATCCAGGAAGTACAGCCCAGACATCAACAGTTCAAGATTCCACCCAGTGCCAATACTGAAATACAGCCACAAAAAGGAAGACGGTGTTTTCCTTCAACTTGATGTTTCTCCTAGAACAAATCAGTAATTCCAACAAAGCAATCAGTCAGGAATAGGTCAACAAAGACCTCCTCAGAGATAGTCACAGAAGTATAGAGACAAGTTTTTAATTTAAATACTTCAATACTTACTAGTGAAATTTTACAATAAATTCTTGGCCAGTAAGGAAGAACACCTTTAACAACTTCCGCTTCTCTTTCCTTGCACATTGTCCCAAACTCTTGCATAGCCTAAAATCAAAATATCAAGAGCATGATTTAACAAGTCAGGTAGGTATTGTTCTGTAATTTACCAGTTTGAATCTAAAAACTGCAACTCATGCAATTTCCAAAAATTAATTCATTTCTTGCCAATGAGCATCCATAGGGATAATTGCATGACAGACCTGGCTATAGGTTATCCAAGATATCTTTTGGATTGCAGTTCCAGCAAATCCACCAAAGTGAAATTAGCGTTAGTTACTCCCTCTTCCTCCCTTGAGAAAACTGTATTATTCTTGGATTAAAAATAAATAAATAAACATGGGGGCAAAGGATCCACCTACTTTCAACTTGGTCGTGACATCCCTTTTAGAAAGCTTTCGCAACACCATTCGGAAATCAGCATCCACGAGGCTGTCAATTTCCTCTGCTCCTTGAATTGCAGGAACATATCCTAGATCGCTCTGAGATGTTCCAAAGCCGATAAAGCCAGGCACTGTTCCACGTTCTTTGGCCAGCAGCTCTGCAGCCCGGCCACTGCTGGAAGGCTGACAAAAAACAGGGACAGGAGTCAATTATCAATTTATTTTGCGCACATCATGCATTTGAAACAGTGATCTTATTTATATTGTATAATTAACTTTCTAATTAAAATTAAAGTCTCTCAAAGAAGAGTCCACCTGTGCTTTAAACACAGAAGTTTGACCTAGGAAATTATTCTTCTCTTTAGGATCAGGCTGAGAACGTTGGGGCTGTTCAACCTGGCAAATAAAAGGCTCCAGGGAGCCCTCTTAACATCCTTCCAGTATCAGCAGGAAATACACAAGAAAGCTGGAAAGAAGCCTTCATCAGGAACTGTAGTGATAGGAAAGGAGGAATTACTTCAAACTGAAACAAAATAGGTTTAGATTAGATATGAAATTCTTTGTCTGTAAGGGTGGTGAAGCCCTGGCCCAGGTTGCCCAGAGAAGCTGGGGCTGCCCCATCCCTGGAAGTGTTCAAGGCCAGGCTGGATGGGGCTTGGAACAACCTGGTCTAGTGGAAGGTGTCCATGGCAGGCACTGGGACTGCCTGAGCTTTAAAGTCTCTTCCACCCAAACCATTCTATGAGTTTATTTGATGACTCTATGAATCAGAATTCTCCTTTCTCATAACGCATGAATACCTACGGAAAATTGTATTGCTGTCATTGCTTTATATTGCTTTTTTGCTGCACAAAAAAAAACCTAACAGAAAATTCATTCTGCAAGCAAACAATTTACTAAGAAACTATGAACAATATTTATCCTCCTTCACTATTTCTGGTGTTCCTAGTTCTTATCATGGGCCAATACAGCTCCCAGGGAATGCTCCTTTTTTTTCTCTGAACAAATAAAAACACATAGACAAAATAAAGAATTCTCCCAGCAACCAAGTGGCCAAAATTGATTTAGAGGAATGGAGCAAAAGCATGAGTATGTAACAAGTATAATAAATACCATTACAGAGAGTGTATTTTGGAGCTCAGCACCTCTTCTAGCTTACCCCACTTGTTCATTATATTATTGGCTCAGGTTTGCTTCAGCCACACTCTACTGAACCAAACTCAGGTTTGTTTCAACCACACAGCCCCAAAACTCACTGATGCTTTAATGTCCTCTGGGACACTTCATAACACAAATACCTTTTATTTCATGACAGCAGCAGCTTTGTGAGTTTGTGGGGTTTAAATCACTTTTTTCTCTATGTGAGCTGTTAGGGACATGCTGTTTTGCATTCCCTAGTCCTCCCTAAATCCAGGGAAGAATTAGGGAACCTGATCACCAGACTTCTCCCACAATCCTGAGTGATAAAACAGATGTCACATTATCTCCGGCCTTTTAGCAAGAGTGCACTCTAAGACTCTGCACAGAAAACACACCGAATGTGCCACCGGCACCTTGCTGCACCTACACCAGCAGAGACTTTGCTGCCCGTCCCCGCACAAATACCACAGCAGCAGCAGCAGTCACACTCTCCTGGAGC
>VWZN01016982.1:184227-214970 GCA_013396955.1 Regulus satrapa | reverse complement strand
CTTTCAGTATTTGAGATGCTGTGTTTATTCATCGGTGTTGCTCAGTCTGTTTTGAGATCTAAAGAAAAACTCTCCTTGCTTAAGGATAATTTGAATTGATTTTTTTTTAAGTCTTTTTGTGGGTATTTGTGAATGTATCAGGAATGACTTAAGTCTCCAGCTGTTGCAGCATATATCCTAATGAAGGAGTTCTATACAGAGGTTTTGTCACTGGGTCTGTACATTTAGTTTAGGCAGCTGCCTGTTCTTTTAGAACTCTAAAATACTGTGTTCAGCCTGCAATCTGTCTGTAAAATACGATTGTTTAAAAGAATCCAAACCCAGCAAATACCCCCTAGTTTTCATAATGGCAAAACTGGTTTTGTACACTAGAAAAATTGGGAGAGTTTGCATATTTATATGAAAATAAGTGCCTGTAGCAAACGACTGCCAGAAATTCCAGCAGTTGGATGAAATCACAGGCCCTGTGGGAAACAGAGCACAAACATCCAGCAATGCCATGTGGCTGTCACTGAATTCAATTTTTTCATGAAGCAGCTGAGCTTTTCCCACAGGGAGCAGAGTTTTTTGAGTGGTCAGTATTTCCCAGACGCACAGTTGAGCCTCATATCAGTTGCCAAAATTTTCTTCTTGGGTTTGAACTGGAAAACTAGTGAAACCACGTGAAATCCACGTGGGTGCAGTTGGTGCCTGTTTCATCTGTTCTGTGTGTTGTTGTCCATCCGTTTCTTGTCCTAAGATTGTATTGTCTGTTTTCCTTTCTTTCTCTGTTACTCTCTCTTGTGTTACTTGAATTTAAAGTTAGTTTTATCTCTCAGCCCTATTTACCAGGAACCTACTCAATAGCTGATTGCTAAACTGGCAGAACCAGTGTGGATGGTATTTTGAGAAGTGCCTGGAAGTCCCTTACAGCTTTATTAAACAGGCCACTGAAATTTTCAGCAATACACCAAAATAATTTTGGGGGGACAATATTTTTAGCTAGTGTTGAAGAATATAAACCTTTCAGGATCATCTGTTTAGGTACATGAAATGAGTATGAGAATTCTTTGACAGTGGGAGCCTGTTGAATATTGTAGAAAGATCTCACATAGGTGATTTTGGCAGGAATAAAATGTGAGATAACACTTGCATTTCAGAGGATGTTGGCATGAATGGCTTGTGGGACAAGAGATGTTTAATTTGCTTGCTGATGTGAAATGGCATTTCAGGGGGTTCGTGATTTGTTATTTTTGTTGTTTTGTGCTGTTTATGTTTTAACTTCTGTTACCTAGACAGTTTCAGAACCTAAACCAGTATTATATTTAAAAATTGAATAATGAATTATCATATATATAAGCTCTAAACATCATTGATTGCTGCTGGCTATAAAAATCTTTTCTAGCCTATACCCTACAACTATGTCAATATGTGATGTTTTTATTATTTCAGTAGAAAAACAGGAGAACAAAGAAGTTGAAAATAAAAAAGTAGAAAAAGACAGCAAAAATGAGCAAGAAAAAGAAGTTTCACTTAAAGAAGAAAATTCTCATTCAACTGCAAATGGAGAAGTCGCTGTGAAAGGACTTAGTAACTTGGGGAATACATGTTTCTTTAATGCAGTGATGCAGGTACAGAGCTTGCTGTTGTTTTTAGAAAAACTTTGAATAGGAAAAAAAGCCACAAACAAAATGAGAAACAGTCCACAACAACCCTGCCCCCAGCATTTTGCAGTGACACAATTAGAATGTGATTTTTTTATCTGCCAGGAATGATGGTTTCTTTCTAAAAATAGCATGTTGGCCCAGAGAAATACGAAGAAATGGAGCTGCAGGTTTAGACTTGCTCTGAGGGGAAATACAATAAACTGCCTTGTTCTTGAGGGATAGCATTTTTCACTGTCATAAAATAAGCTTGCCAACTACTAGTTATTTTTTAAAAATGTGAAATAGTCAGACACATCACCCTTGTGACCTCTTAAACTATAAGAGATTACTACTCAAAGACCAT
This sequence comes from Regulus satrapa, assembly GCA_013396955.1. Taxonomy (NCBI): domain Eukaryota; kingdom Metazoa; phylum Chordata; class Aves; order Passeriformes; family Regulidae; genus Regulus; species Regulus satrapa. The sequence continues at coordinate 212,981 of VWZN01016982.1, read as the reverse complement.
GGCTCTTTAATGTAATAAAAATGTCTCTCTCAGCAACAGGAAATCCAAACTAAATATTGGATGAAAAAAACAGGATAAGCATGTTGCTGGCCTTGCCATCTTGTGTGACTTTTTCAGCTAAGAAGGGTAGAATAAACTTTTTCTTTCATGTGTATTGAAACTGGTGTGATCTTGTGCTCTTTGGCTCTTGATACTGAAGCTTTACTCAAACAAAATTCCCACTGTACTTGCAGAATTTAGTAAACTGCTTTAGATTTACTTTTAAACACTTTTTAAACCAAGCAAACACATACACTGCATTTTATCCATTGATTTTTTAGAGACAGTAGTAAATACACTTGTCAAAAGATCTGTCAGTAGAAGGAAAATGTATTTAGGGTTTCTGCAATATGGAGTAATGTTTATAGAGGGCATATAGAGGGGAAGTCCCATTAGCTATATGGAATGTATCTTTAAGTCTTAAACACAGATGGGGATTCTAGAGTGGTAATTAACCACTTTAGTTCTGTGTTTGGGAAAATAAGTTGCTGCTAAACTGGTTGCTGCAAATTCCATGACTAGCAGAATTCAGCTGCCCTTCCTGTTGTCCCTATTTTCCAATCTCTTTCTGTCTTTTATGTTCTATAGAATTTATCACAGACTCCAGTCCTGAGGGAGCTGCTTAAAGAAGCCAAAATGCCTGGCACAACAATTAAAATTGAGTCACCTGAGCTATGCATGGTAATATGCTTTGACCTCCATAGTGTTTGTCCTCACGTTCCAGTCTGTTAAGGAAACAAGCAGTACTTATCTGTCAATTTTAAAGCTGTTCCAGCTAAATTCTAACAAGATTAAGATGTAAAATCAGCAGGAGCTTCACCACTGATTTCCATAAAGCTGCTTCTGAAGTCTGCTTCTGAAGTGGAGGTATTTTGTTCAGAGTGTAAGAGCAGTGATTCAATACCCTGTTCTGGGAGTGCTATGATGATGTTATTTAAAGGATGAAAATGTGTAATTCTTGCTCTAGTGCCACTTGTCTAAATGCAAAATAGGAAATTAGAGGATGTCTGTAGCACTAACTTGAATAACTCACCCGTCATTTCAGTTAGAGATTTGGATGGCAAAGAAACTGTTTGTTTTTCTAGTAAAGGCAAGAAATACAGATTTTGAACTAAGGAATAAATAACTGAATTTTGCTATTGTTTCATGATAAGCCACACATTGTTTTTTGTCATCTTAACCTACTGGCATTTTGGAATGTTGTGCATTCTATTTGACAATAATGTTTTAATTAACTGAAAAGGAAAAACTTACTGCAAAAGAATGTGCCACCGAATTGAGGCAAAACAGCTCTTTTGTTTTCCTTTCAAACAGGAACCTCAGCTAATAAAACTAGATCAGCCAGGTCCTTTAACACTAGCCATGCATCAGTTTGTGACAGAAATGCAAGAGACAAAAAAAGGGGTAGTGACTCCTAAGGAACTTTTTGCTCAGGTTTGTAAAAAGTGAGTATCTATACAATTGCACGTCGTAGTGAGTATGAAAAGGTTTATTGTTTAAGACTGTCGGTTTTTTCCTCTTTTTTTAACCTCTAGCTCAGAACACAGCATATAAAATTTGTAGAATACTTTAAGAGTTTTGAAAGAAGAGCAAAATATAAATGAATAGCAGTAAAATGAAATACTTTCAGTGATGTACTGAAAATAGCTGGCATTGTGTTTTTAGAAAATATTATATGTAGACACTTGTTGCTTTTACATACATACATTTGGAGACTTTGTCCATGTCTGTTTGGTATGAATAGTTTTTGCTTTATTTCTGAGTTCAGTTATACTTCCCAATTCCATTTAACAGAGCAATACGATTCAAAGGTTATCAGCAGCAAGACAGTCATGAACTGCTTCGTTACTTACTTGATGGAATGAGAGCAGAAGAAGTCCAGGTGAGTGCTGAAGTCAGTTGTGCATACCTTTCTTCTTCATAGCCCACACCCAGACTCTTTCCTCTGCTGAGGGGAGAAAGAACATACTTTTGAGATCTGTCAGCCTCCGTGGCGTGCCTGTGCTGTCCATAGCGCTCACTTGAAGCATATTAGCAAAGAGAACCCACAGAAGGAGTGGGTTTGGAGTACGTGTAGTCACCCTGAAGAATGTCCTTATGTCTTCATTTTTGAAACTCGCTTGTAGAAGCTCTGTAATGGTTTTTGCCTGTTTGAATTTGAGCGAGTATTTCATCCTTAGACTGAGTTTTTTTACATGCTGATTGGAACATTATGGTTGCAACTTCTCCGTTGATTTTTTTTTTTTAAATTAATATCTATAGGAACTATTGTGTGTTTTTACAGGTATTTGTGTTGTTTGTATTGATTCTCTTAATTGGTGAAGATTATAGTTTTTCCTCCAGCTGAAATATATCATAAAATGAAGTAACTAACTGAATTAGTGTAGGAAGTTTTACAGAGTATATTTGTTTTGAAAATTTCAGCAAATAAGTGTTGGAATACTAAAGGCGCTGAGTGACTCTAACAAACAAAATGAAGAAGAACTTAAAAAGAAAATTAAAGGTAAAGTTAATTATCACTGCATCAGTAACTTGTAAAATCTCTTGTTGAAGTATATAAAGTAACATTAATAGTATCAACTAAAAGATACATCTTTACTTGTACGACTCTATGCCACTTCTTGAGTATGTTTGTATGTACAATAAGAGTCTCAGTTACTTTAGTATATATTTAAATATCTTGCTGAACTTGGTGACATTTCCTTCTTAACAGGATTAGAGAGGTTTGATTCTGTAGACATCATACATTAAAATATGTTTGGGCAATGATTAATCATTCAAACATGTAAGAAATTAAAATACTAGTATATGAATATAATTGATGGAGCTGCTAATAGTCCATTGTTACTTAACAGTAATACAAAAAATATCCAAAAAATGAACAGGACAATTTTTTAACTTTTCAACATGACTTAGGAGATGAGCTACCAATTTAAATTCAGACTGTGTTACTCTGAAATTAAAACTTGAGAAAAAATGGTTTTGTTTGTCTGACAAAAGTTGGGGCTTGTTTTGTAAGTTCAGATAGTTGTTTCAGCCTTGACAGAAAATAGGAATTCTTACTGAGATACAGTACTTCTGAGAAAATAGGGAGATGCATTTGAGCAGAGAAAGTGACAGAGCTGCTTAACCAAGCTGTGTTCTGGGAAGGTGTTTTCACCCCCATTCTTTTGATCCACAAAAGATTCTTAATTTAAGAATCTTGCTGTACTTGCTGTCCTGAGGAAACCAGAACAGGCATATTTCATCATACACTTTGCATATTATATTCTCCTTTTTTTATTCAGTATGCTGTAATGAAATTGATTGCCAGTATAATGTATGTAATACTTCTAACTTTACTGTGTACTTTCTGAATTCTCAGAATATGAAAAGAAAAAGGGAATACAAAGTTTTGTAGATCGAATCTTTGGTGGAGAATTAACCAGCACAATTATGTGTGAGGAATGCAGAACTGTAAGTAAACTGCCTGCTCTGAATAACCTAGAGTGTTATGTCCTGTAATCTGCAGAAGAATCCCAGAGTGACTGTCTGTAGAAATAAGACTTGATTAGATGAATGCTTTTCAAAAAGGAGAATTATTTGACCAAAATTTTTCTTCCCTTGTGTTTTAAAGTTAATATTCTGGTCCCTTTCAAAAGCCTTCCAGAAAAAGAGGCCAGTAATGGCAAGCTGTCTCTGCCAGGATTCCCTCCTAGATTCCCAGTGAACACCTTCCAGTGTACAGATCACAGAGCAAATGAATTGTTACGGGGCCCTTTCCTTTTTCATTCAGGAGATTACATTTTGCCCTTTGTTACAATGACAAGATTGTGAGATTGCCAGGAGGACGGTTAAGAAGGCACTACTGGGAGGATATATCCTGAGAATTAAGCAATTGAGTGTATTAGCAAGTGGGCTAGTTAAATATCATGATAGATTACAGCTATGAGTCTGTTAGGTCCTAAGGTGCAGTCTCACTAGATAACTGAAATTCATTAAAGTATTTCCTGCTCATTTCTGTGGTAATGTGACTGCTGGATTTTCAGTCATTGGATGCTATTTGTGGAGGTAAATGAGCTGAGTTTTACAGTTGTGTGCACAAGTAAAAGTAGGCCTTGAATGCAAACATGTGAATACACCTATTGATAGCAAGCCAGCTGCTCCCAAACAAAATTAAATTGAACTCTTGATGATTCATTTAAAGGTATCCTTGGTCCATGAGTCTTTCCTTGATTTGTCGCTTCCTGTACTAGATGTTCAGGTAAGAAACAGTACATGGGTGCTTTTTGGCTTATATTTTTGTTTGTTTATATGAGAACACTCATTATATAGTCATTAGGAAGAGCATTTAAGCTTCTTTCTAAAAGTCTCTTTTGCAAGTGCAAATTGCACAGAAAGATAGAGTAAGATTTTTAATGAGAGTCATTCCTCTAAGTTGTCACCTATGGATTGTTTCTGGAAAGTCAGCAGGTTGCTTGAGTTCTTTGGGGGTTTGTTTTCACTTTTTTCATCCGTTTTCCTGCACCAAGTCTAAGAACAATTCTACTAATATTCAGGTTATGGAATAAAGTTAAGAAAACATTGATAGGATAATATGTGAATACTTATTTGATCAATCTCCAGACACTCAAAAGTACTTGAGTACTTTTGTATTTGCTTTGTATTTTGCATTGATATTCTGTATATGTAATATTTCAGGGTTTTTGTGTAGCACTGCTTACTCATAAATATTGGAATGGAATCCCCAGAGGCAAAGGGGTCATGACTTCTTTCCCAAACAAGTTTCATTTTAGTAAAAGCAAACAAATTCTATGGCAAGCAGTTCTACTGAAAATGTCTCTGTGTAAAACATTACTCTTCAATGCATTTAATGAGGTCTGTTAGAGGGATGTTGCCCCTTTAAAGGTTTAGAATTTGGCCCTCGATAGCCTTAGTTTTCATTCTGTTTCATTTTGTTTTATATGGACTCTGTAGTGAAACACTCCTTCCATTAACATCAGGGTGTGAGTTGTATGTTGCATCATTAAAATGCTACATTTGAGCCGAAAATGCAGGTAACATCTCTATTTCTGTGGTTGTTCTGTGGCTTTTTGGGTTTTGTAGAAAGTGAAAATTACAAAGAGAGAAAACATTAAAAAAAGCAAAGAAAAGGAATCTGAAGATGAAGAGGATAAAATCAGTGACCATTACCTTAAGCAGAAATACGAGCCCCCTGGTACAAGTAAACACCTTCAGAAAAAAACGAAGAAACAGGCCAGAAAACAAGCCAAGGTTGGTTTGCATAGGTATTTCACTTTGTGAATTTTTCACATTCTTTTAAAACAAATTTTTTTGTTTCCTTTGCTTACATGAAGCAGGAGACAGCTTGGAATTTCTTCTCCTTCAAATGCACAGCTGGAAAGACCAATTGTACCCATGTCTTTGCTGTTAAGATGTTCTGTTGTGCATTGCTCTGTAGGAGTAATAAAATAATGTCCAGCAGAATTTGTTGCCTGTCTGAAATAGCCTTAATTTGTATCAGACTGTTTTCCAGTTACTGATTGCAAGAATATTCACAAAACTTTAGAATATCAACACAAGAAAGATCAGGAAGATAGCAAGGGCATCATTTAGCTGTATTTTGATGATACTGTGTAACAAGGAGCAGTGGGAACTATATCTGAGTGGGGATAAATTCAATATTAATGGAACTGATCACCTCTGATCATTGAATCATAGATTATTCTTCCCCCTCCTGCCTTGTGCATCTATGGCATGCAACAAACATTTTGAGAAAGAAGTGGTAAGAAATGTTAAGTATAATTTATGCTTACTTTGTTTTTTGTACTCATTGTATTCAAATATGTAGAGCCAACGCCGGCAGCAAAAACTTCAAGGAAAGCTGCTTCGCTTGACAGATCTCTGTGCAACTGAACAGCCAGAGATAGATGTCGAGTACAACCAAGAATCAGAGACTGAAATGAGCTCTGAAACTCTGGATAAGAAGCAAGAAGAGGAATCATCACAGGATGATTGCAAAGATCACTGCTTAACTCAGAAAGACTTGAGTCTACAGGGAAATTGTACAGAAATTCAGGACAGGCATGAAAATGCTGGAAAGCCAGAACAAGAGTGTGAAGAAAACGAGTCTCTCACGGATCTCTCTATGGAAGGCTTAGATTCTCCTATGAAATTTGTCAATGGCCTTGACAACCTGTCTTTGAAAGAGGAGGATGATGACAATGAAGATGAGGAAGAGCTTGCTACGGACTTTTCAAAACTACACTTGGGTGCCAGTGAATGCGACACGAGCAGCTTGGATGGCCTTCAGCCTGTTCCTAACAAGACCTGTGAAGTATCTACGGACGATCCCGAAACTGCATTTTGTACTCTGGCAAACAGGGAAGAGCTGAACCCTGAGGAAGATTCGATCCATCATTGTTTGTATCAATTTACCCGTAATGAAACACTTAGCGAGACCAATAAACTCCTGTGTGATGTGTGTACGCAAAGGCATTGTGGACCAAAGAACAACATAAAAAGTATGATAGACTTTTTAAAAAGAAAACTTTAAATAGATCCCTGTCTGCTTCTTGAGTGGGTAAAGGGTGGGGGGATTATCCCTGAAGTGGTATTTGTATAACTTTGTCTACTTTCATTCATCATATTAAAGGGGGATGCTCAACTTCTCACTTCTTGTAGTAGATGACATTGTAACAGTTTAAATAGTGAAAATAAATTCCTGCTGTAACATTTGTTTTGATATAAAGCACTTGTTTTAATCTTCTGTGATTTTTCTTTTCTGCAGGTGAAAAGAAGTATGTTTATACTAATGCCAAAAAGCAGATGCTCATCTCTCTAGCTCCTCCAATTTTAACCCTTCACTTAAAGAGGTTTCAGCACGTAAGTAGCAGGCTGATACTGATGTCTGTAGCCTCTGGTTAATATGTATATATGTGTAGATATACCTGTAGTACTAGCTTAACTTAAAAACATGCTAATGTTACTTTTATTTTCTATGAAATTAGTTTGTTTTTTCCCAAAGTTTGGAAGGCATTAGTGTGCAGCATTGTGTTCTGTGGTCTTTGAGGCATTGAGGTGTGTTTTCCTGAAAGAATATTCCCTTAATTACCTGGAAAACACTGCTTTGTGAGTGTATTCCCTCATTATTATTACAATTCACTGTATTAAGCAGAATCTTAGCATTAATGGTTTCCTACTATTACAGCTGTTTGTGGGTTCGTATATTTCAGTAGGTATAGGTAAATAGGATCCCTTACTAGTAACAAGTTGGCAGAAGTGGAAAAGAGATGATTCTGAGCCTTCTAGGGGAGAAGGAAGGATGAAAGGAAAGGAAAGTAACTGAAGTTTTATTTACAGACACTGAAATCACTTACCTCTTTATTCCCAAGTTGGAGAAAAATTTTTAACTCAGGGACTTAGCTTTTCAAGAGAGAAGGACAAAAGGAAAGGAGACAGTGCTGCCTCTTCTAAATTTAAACCTGTTTGGTGTTTTAGTCAATATACTTGAAAAATAAGGGAGGCAACTTCAATTAGATGAAAGCCAATTTCATATAGAAAACGGAAACAGGTAGCCTGTTCCAAGAGATTGTAATATGAAGAAAATAACATTTATCATCATCTCCTTTTGTTTTTCCAGTTTGATACTGGACGATTATTTGATTAAGGTGGGAGCACAGTTTCCATCAGTTCGGATGCTCTAGGATCAGATCCTCAGGCATGTTACAGTATCTGAGAAGCAAGAGTTGTCCTCATAGTTACTGGAGTGCATTAGAGCTGATTCTTTTTCCACTTCTGCTACTATTACATTAATGTATGAGTGAGCTGAAGAGCCATCTTAACTTGTACTCCAGTGCAACATATGGGGTCAAGGAAATAATGCTGGAATACTGGACATCAGAGGAAAAAAAATTGCTTTTTCCCAGTTTCGTGTAATGTAAAACTAATTTGTATTGTTGAAACTTTAACCTGAAACATTTAGTAACTAAGCATGGTTTTAATATGCTCCATTTTAACATTATGGGGTTTTCCCTCCACTTTGGTTGTTTAAGGCTGGATTTAATCTGCAGAAGGTTAACAGGCATATCAAGTTCCCAGAAGTGATAGACTTGGCTCCTTTCTGTACAGCTAAATGTAAAGTAAGTGGGAAAACAATCAGATTCTCCTTTCCCATGTTCTAATGTGCTTTCCCAACAAAGCTGCGTAGCGAAATCTTTTGTAGAGCGCTTGTCAAACCTTTTACTTTGTGTGATAACTTGTACTTCACTGCTCATAACTGTAGTGCTTGCATGAATCTCTAATGATCAGTTTCCATGTCATCGGCAAAAATAAATCAAAGCGTTTACCTTCTTCAAAACCCAGCACTTGGCTGACGTAGCTAAACTTGTGGTTTTCTAGAATGTGGCTGAAGGGAATACAAAGGTCTTGTACTCTCTCTATGGAGTTGTTGAACACAGCGGAACAATGAGGTCTGGGCACTACACTGCCTATGTTAAAATGAGAGCTATGAACAACCACCTCTCTGATCTTGTCCTTCGAGGACAATCTCAAGGTAAATAATTAGAAATATTTACAAATTATTTCTTACGTGACAAAAAGAATGACAAAAGGGTTTGGGTTGGAAGGGGCCTTAAAGTAGTTCCAACCTCCGGCCATGGCTGGCAAGTCCTCTGGGAAGGATAATGAAGCTGGTGAAATCCTGTAAGGAGCAGCTGAGGGAGCTGGGAGGGCTCAGTGTGGAGAAAATGAGGCTCAGGGGAGATCTTAATCACTCCCCAAAACTGCCTGAAAGGAGGGTGTAGTGAGGTGGGAGTCAGGCTCTGCTCCCAGGCCACCAGGGACAGGACAGGAGGAAATAGCCTCAGGCTGTGCCAGGGGAGGTTCAGGTTGGACATCAGGAAGTCCTGAAGACAGAATGGTGGATAAGCATTGGAAGGGGCTGCCCAAGGATGTGGCAATGTCCCCATCCCTGGAGGTGTTCAGGGAACAATCGGCACTCGGTGCTCTGGTCTTGTCAGTCACAGGTTGGACTCAATCTTGGAGGTCTTTTCCAACACAATGATTCTATAACTGTACTCTATCTTTCTGAAGAACAGTAATAGAACTGATTGCTTCAATTCTTTGTAATAACTTTTACTCCTAATTTTTTCCTTTCACAGCTTCAGAAACTGAGCCAGTCAAAGGTCAGTGGTTCCACATCAGCGATACCCATGTGCAACCTGTCTCTGTGTCCAAAGTGCTGAGCTCCCAAGCCTATCTTCTGTTCTATGAGAGGCTGATGTAACTCATCAGAAGAGCCTTCTTGTGTGTGTGCAGCCACCTTCTTTGGAGGTCTGAGAGAAGGCAGACTTGCAAATCATGTTATTAACATGTTGGAGCTACTGTATAGCAGGAATTCACTTTATGCATTTTAGACACACTGGCAAGCGGTTAACTTATACTTTTTCCAGTGTTTCCACTACTTTTCAATAAAAGTCTTTTTCAAAATTACAGCTTTGTGGTTGAGTAATTTGGGTGTTGATATAAATCTTGATCAGCAGCTTTTTCACTTTAAAGCAACCAGCTGTACTTTTGAACTGTAGATAATCTTGGTATCACATATTCCCATGCATTTTTTAGACCTGGGTTCCAAGCATAAGAAGCTGTTTCTTCCTACACATCTTAAGAGCCAAGACAATTGCATCTTCAGCTCTTTTTTCACTATTGGTTTATGTCCAGTAGAGGAGCCCTCAAGTTTGCAAATGCTCCAGGAATTTTTTTGCTGGTGCTTTGGCAAGGCTGAGTGCTTGGCTCACTCTCACTACAGGCAGATCCCACGTAGTCTTTCTGCACAGCAGGTGTAAGACCAGCAGTCCTGCACTGACTTGTAACTTTGAAGTTCTCTTCTCCACGAGCTTCATGTTGGCTTTCATGTGAATAAAATCTTGGCTCTGCCATGCTAGAGCAGCAGCTGCTTACATTCAGTGCATTTTTCTCAACAGCCTTACCAAGAAAATGGGCATCTTGTTCTTGTAACCCTGAGAGCCATCAGCAGTGGCCCTCGTGCAGCTGACTATAGCAGTATGCCAATCCTTCTGAAAACTTGCTGAGTTTATTTTTCAGCCTCACCACCAACTGACTATAAAGCCAACATTAGTAGAGCTGTTGTATGGCAGCCTTATTTAGGCATAAGATAGTTCCAGACTTGATTTAGCCTTCCACTCCCTTCTGGTTGTGAGACACAGTAGCCCTGGCAAGGGTAGTAAAAGGATTAATTATTGAAGTGGCTTGGATTTCAAATGCAGTTCTCCTTTCAAGCTACTTTGAGACACATAAGCTGTTTACTTCCCAAGATTAATCTTAACAGGGGGCTTCAGTTGAAAGATTCCAGCACTCTGCATCATGCTGGCTAGTGCTGCTCAGCATTTATTTTTAAGGTCATTAGAATGTGATGCCATTCACTGCTGTCAGGATGCCCTTTTGAGAGCATGGGGACTTAAAAGGGTGAGGTGAGAGATGCATGTAAAAAAAAAGACTCATAGAACATAAATTGGTTTGTGTGGGAAAGGACCTTAAAGATCATCCAGTTCCAAACCCCTGCCATGCACAGGGACACCTCCCACTAGATCAGGTTGCTTCAAGCTCCATCCAATTTGGCCTTCAACACTTCCAGGTCTGGGGGAAGCCACAGCTTCTCTGTGTAACCTATGCCAGGACCTCACCACCCTCACAGGGGAGAATTTCTTCTGTGTGTCAACTCTAAATTTCCCCTATTTCTGTTTGAAGGCATTCCCCTTTGTCTTGTCACTCTATTCCCTGATGCACAGTCCCTCTCCAACTTCCCTGTAGCCCCTTCAGACACCACGAGGTGCTGTGAATTCTCCACACAACCTTCTCAAGGCTAAACAGCCCCGACTTTGCCCTTCTCCACAGGGCAGGTGCTCAGTCCCTTTATCAACTTGGTGGCCCCCTGGACCTGCTCCAACAGTTTTCTGTCTTTCTTACGTTTGGGGCACCGCATCTGTATGCAGTGCTCCAAGCAGGGTCTCCAGAGAGGGGTTACTGAATGCAGGAGACCTGCTGCCAACACTATTTCAACATTCATTTGATTGTTTACGCTCGAGTACTGGCCAAGGAGCACAGATAAGAGCAGCAAGCGCCGCAACAATCGTCGATCATGAGCTCCCTGCAGCAGGCTCATGGTCAGCCTCCCTGCACATTGAGTCTCTTGTGCCCACAGCAGGAATTGGTATGGGATCTCCCCCTTTAACTCAGCCCCCGAGTTCTGTCTCCTTCCTCAGCAGGAGAGTGTCAGGCAGCCAGCCAAGGGTCGGCCCCTCACACCCACAGTGGCGCTCATCCCCTGCACGTTCACAGATTGGTGTCATGCTAGCTCCAAATGAAGCGAGTCAACATTTTAACAGTGAGTACGTTTATTGAGGTGCTTGAAGTTCTGCACTCCACTGGACACTGCTGATAATTTAAAGGCAAGAGCAAAACATTGTGACAGGCTCCAACTGGGATATTAAAAAAATCACAAAGTCATGTCACTTAAGAAATACAGTTAAATTGTTCAATCGTTTTGGTCTTCATCCCAGTCTTTCTTTCCTGACGGAGGTTTTGGACCACCAGCTGGTTTTGCCATAATGATCTTGAAGAGAAGAGAAAAGCAGAAAAAGCTAATGTTAAAATCAGGCTCATACCCTTCTCCTACAGCCACATGATGCTGAGTGCCAGCATTCACTACATTCATGCAGTTTCCCTACTCTGAACCCAAGCCACTGAATATTCATCTAATTGAGATATTAACAATTTAGTTGTTTTTTTTTCTTTTCTTGAGAATGGTAGAGGCTGAATCCTGGCAGAGTAAAAAAAAAAGGTAATTTATCTGATTTTTGCATGCAAAGTAAGATTTCAGTTAGTCTACACAACGTGAGTGCTTAAATAGGCCAACAGCAGACTAGTTTCCAGGGTGCACACTACAAAAAGGTGGATTATCGTTTGGGGCACCGCTCAGATATTATCTCTAAGTAGATATTATCTCTAAGTATCACACCTTAAAAACCATGAAGTCTATCAGTCCGCCCATGTTAAAGATCATTCTCTGCACTGGCTACATGGACAAGTAAGGTAAATCAGAACCTGCACTTATCATCCCTTCCATGGAAATTTGGATTTAGGAGCAGAATCCATTTGCAAAGGGCACAAAACAGAGCATGTAGCAATCAGCACACAGCAGAAGACCAGCAGTGTTAAGTGTTCTCAAGGAGCATACAATCTGCCATGGGCTTGTCAATGAACTCATGCATGCAGTCACACAGATACCTCTCTGCTAGAGAAACAGAGCTTACTGCACACTAATTTTCAGGCTCATCTTTCCAGTCATCCTTATCCCAATGTCCTTGTTGCTTAGGGGCTTTTGGACCACCTGCTGTTTTTGCCATAATAATCTACAGAAATTTTACATGCAAATTCATTCTTGCTGAAGTTTCACAAAATAATAAAAAGATTTTTATCAACAAGACTGTAACCTCTAATTTTCCTAAAAATTTGATTTTCATGTAAAAATACGAGAGAAAATTTCTTCTATTAAAGCTTACCCTACAGAAGTTAGGGAAACTCTGAATACAATTATCAACTTTGTCTTCAAAATATCAACAAGATCTTAAAAAATATATCCCAACTAACATTAACAGTACTGCTACAGAAGCAGCCACATTCCAGATTACAAGCTCTTGAACAAACCACATTCTCAAGTAGCATTATGTTTACACCTTGCATTTCCAGGAGATTCCAGCTATTTGCATGAGGGTTCTGCCAGATTTTAATTTAGCCTAAATGACACATAAGCTTACCTGATCAACCCTTAGGACAGTTACTGCTGCATTTGTAGCTAGCTTGATACCCCAGAATTTTCCAAGGTATGTGTCTAACACACCAGCTTCCAACATGTCCTTCACTGCAGCAGCTTCAGCCTGTCAGACGGGGAAAAAACGTCATTCAAAACTTTCATTTCTCTAATCTCATCTTCTCCCTCCAGAAAACCTTCATTCCTAATCCATTAGCAGGAAGATAAAAGTCAGTAATTATTGAAGACCTACTTCCTGTCAGATTAGGTCAGTATTCCACTCCACCTCGGACACAAGGCCATTATACTATACTGAACTGAACTGCTTGCTGATAAAAGAACATTTAAGGATTTCAATTCCAGAAAGTTATTCTTCTAGACTGTGCAACATAGACCTTCCAACAATTTAAAATAATCTACAAATACTTCCTATTGATAGAAGTACTATTAAGTATAACCCTGCACTGCAGGGCAACAAGTAACATGAGAGACTATTTACCTCAATATCAAATCCAACATTTTTCTTCCCTTCCTGATGCATAGCATAAAGTTTGGATATGACCTCATTAGCCTTTACTCCAGAGTTTTCTGCCAGTGCTCGAGGAATGGCTTCAAATGCCTCAGCAAACTTCTTGATGGCATACTGGTCAAGATTAGGACAAGTCTAAAATGAAATTGAAAACCATGTCAGCATTTCAAAACCTGTAAGATAGGGAGGCATTCCCCCCCCAACTTGTTTTTACACACATCTATATATATGTATGTTGGTATGAAATAATATTTCTCTTTTTTGTAAGATGTGTGGGTGAAGATGAGATGCCAAGAAGCCCGTTTGCTCTACCTCTCCATAAGATGTGATCTGCTTGGCCAATTCAATCTCTGTCGCACCACCTCCAGGAACAAGACGTTTATCCTGTGGAAAGACCACACCAAAACACAATGTTTTGCTTAAAGCATCCATTACTTTTGATTTTTTTTTAGGGTTTTTCTAGTCTGTCAAGAATGCAACAGGATTTTATTCCACACAGGCTTATTAAGAACCTACTTGAGAGCAAACATGCTTCCTAAGGGAAATCTACCAGAATCTACTCATTCATTCCAGTGTCTTAGAAGAAAAACAGCTTTTTTTTGTAAAAACAAAAAGAATAATGCATTGCATTTTGTGTCTAGGATTTTTTATTGGGTTTTTTTGGTTGGGTTTTTTTTTTCTACTCCTGGCTAACTGTAACAGCATTCCTAGATTTTCTCATCTTTTCTATTACTTTGGCAGGAAATATCATAGAGGAAACCAATCCACTGTACAGTAATTTTAATATGTCAACAGGTATTACAAGGTGTTGGGAGTTTTTGTTTTGTTTTCTTTCATTTTAAATTAAGCATTTTGTACATCCTTTGGCAAACCAGAATTTACTTATTAACTCTGGTCTCTTAACCCACGAAGTAATCATCATAAATCATAAAACAGGACAACTCCTGGAGACAATCATAAATGCACAGCATTTCTGTACTCAGAAATATTGTCTTGGTATGTAACTGAGATTAAGATTCTAACAGTTGTAACAATTTTTGCATGCTATTTTCCAAGGAAATACAGTAACATTTCCTTTTGTATTAAAAAAAAAGAAAAATGAAATAACAGTATTTAAGACCACATCAACTGCTCACAAAAACAAAAATCTTCTGTAAAACCGAGTTCTTCCATCCATAAAACCCACCTGCATTATGCAGAGGAAGCATGAATCATCACCAACGAACTAGAAATTGAGTCTGTAACTAATCAGTTTTTCCTGATCCCCAATGACAAAGCTATCTAGCTTTTCTTCTGTGCCTGATTTCCAAGGAACATTACAAAACATTTAGGGAGTAAGTCAAGAAAGAGCTGACTGTCTTTCAAAAGTGGTAAAGGTAATCCACCTTCAAGACCTCCCTCACTACTGGAAATTGAGTGCAGTCCGTGTTGAGCACCACCTCTGATGTACCTCATGTTCCCAACAGCCATCTTCTCTCCACAGCCATCTCCCCAGCCCCAGAAGGAACCTTTGCAGAATAATACCTACAGCCTCTGGAGCAAACGAGCACAGAGCAGGCTCAAGCCCTGCCTCAAACTGATCCACTTCTCACTTTTGATAACTCAAGTGTTCTCATTACATACCCTTGTGAGTACTTTGAAAGTATTGACACCATCATCCACTGCTCTCTCTATGTCATCCATCAGATTGTCTGTAGATCCACGAATGAGGATAGTAGAAATGGCACCATCCTCCTTTTCTGTTCAGACAGGCATAACTGAATTAATTCCTTCATCTTACACCCAAAACATACAAACACACTTTAGAATAGCAGTGTCAGCAGTTCTACAGACCATACATACCATGCTTAAACACCACAACCTGTGTATCCCCAACCTCTGATAAATACACACTATTGCAGTGACCCATTTCTTCAAGAGTGGGGGGAGTCTAGAAAGAAAAACATGAATTAAGAACTGAACGTGCTCATCAGTTCTCACCCTCCTGCACCTCATTTGGGAAGTACATACCAGTCTGGGTAGGGCTGTTGCACCAACAGTTTTGCACAGTCTTCTCAGGTCCCACTTGGAGTTCAACCTTTAAAAACAAGTTTTCATAACAACATTAACACATACAAGAGTATTCTCTTAACTTAGCAAGTACATTTCATCAATCTGGGAGTCCAAAAGTTTTCATGCTCTCCTAGTTCTTACCTGACTAACATAAGATTGTACTTGTTGGCATAATGAAGAGCCATATCTGCCACTTTGCCACCTGTTACTACTACATTTGCACCACTATCAGCAATAGCTTTGACTTGCAAATCCATCAGATTTTCTTCTCCTTTACTGAAATTCATCAGTTCTTCAGCATTCTTTATTAGGACAGTGCCCTAGTAAAACACATACACTGTTACACTTTAGCATTAAACCACATGCCTACAAGTTTCTTACAAACCATTTTGTCTCCCAACCTATCTATAAACCTCAAGTCATCCTATTTTGTAATGCTGGCACCCTTCTCAGCAACAGGGTAAAACAAGAGTGGAAAAAATAAAAAGGAAATCACCAGGCAATTCCAGACAACCTTGAGATTCAGAAATTCAAGCTGTAGTTTGGCTCAAATAACCCAACAAAACCAACACCATTTCCCCTATCTCAAAAATCCTGTGAAGCAATCAAGGCTCCAAACTTTTCTATTAACTTCTTTAAACTAATAACATCAATATTCACCAAAATATCTCAATCACCAAGTGTCAAGAATATTTATAGCTAAGTCTAAAAATAAGAGCCCATATGCATAAATAGAGATGTAACTTATTTTGAGCTTTAACATACCTTAGTTTCAGTTATCATACCATCAAAAGGGCAGGAATACACAGCTATTTTTGCATCTTTGACAGAAGTAACATCTCCTTCAGTTTCTTTTTTAAAAACCATGCCATGCAGTACTGAAGAAGCAGAAATACCAGCACCCTGAAAGGAAATAAATGGAATCTGAGACTTTTTACAAGGGCAAGTAGTGATGGGACAAGGGAAAATGGTTTCTCACTGAAAGAAAATAAGTTTAAATATCAGGAAGCACCCTGTGAGGGTGCTGAGACCCTGGCTGCCCAGAGAAGCTGTGACTGCCCCATCCCTGGAAGAGTTCAAGGCCAGGCTGGACAGAGCTTGGAGCAACCCAGCCTAGGGGAAGGTCCCTGCCCATGGTAGGGGGCTGGAACTGACTTATCTTTAATTCACATTAAAACCTAACCCAAATTGTTCTTTGATTCTGTGAATGGGGAAAAATCAAATGACTGACCATTTACTGTCAGAAAGCTGCACTACTCTCCTGAAACGCAGCCCTTACAATCATTTGGATGCTACACCCTAAGTGTAAGACTTCAGCTTATTCAGCAACAACATTGTCAAACAGGTTCCCATTTCAGATAATTTTCAATATTAATTTTGTTTCTGAATGCTGCTACTGTGCACTAAACAAGGTAAGTAAAGACTAATTTCCAAAATTCAGTACACATGCCACAACAAAATTAGAGAAGACTCTCTGGAAGTTCAAAGATTAACCCTCACTTCACTGTTTCCCTTAATAATTACAGTAAAGCCAGCTACTTCAAACTTACCACAATTTTGCACACTCTGATATTATCAACGTTGAAATGACCAGAATCAGGAAGAATAGAAACTGGCAAAAAAAAAGAAAAAAAGAAAAAAAATTATTATGTCTTACCCAATGAATAAAGTAGAACAACAGCATAAATAATGCCTGGACTTTTTCTGAACTACTAAATTTCAGTGGTTTGAGGTATCTGCCTAAATTCAAGATAATTATAACCTGCTAATAACTGGCATAAAGAGAAACAGAAATTTTGTTTTTACAAAATAATGATCCAAAAGAAAAATTTATTCAGGCTGCTCAGTTAATTAAGTTCAGATACGCACTCATACAGGTAAAGTCAAGAGATAACTCTGACCCAGAGTATTTAAAGAAATCACTTGAGCCAAAAATGAAGGTTTTATCCTGGAAATCTAAAGGGAGAACACCTTAACAGAACTACAGTCTTACTTCCATTGTTTTGTGTCTGTGCCTAATAACAACTTATGTGAAGCGCAATACGTCCTCCTAATGATGAAAAAGAGGGAGAAAATGGGTTTCTGCACTAAAAGGACTTGAAAGCTATTTCCAGAAGCCAAATGTCTTCTGAGCTACAATGCAGAGTTCAACATGAGGAAGATGACCCTCATTTCAGAGGTAGAGTGTTCCAACCTGCTAAACTAACCGTACTTGCCATCCTACACGAAGGTGTGAGGGACAAGCAAACCCACCCAGTTCTTCAGCTGCGTGCCCACACCTTTTCCTGCCCACTTACCACAGGCCTGAGCAATCAGCTTTGCCAAGAACTGTTCGTTGCCGTATTGTTTGCTCATGACTGACGTGTGCAACAAAGATGCCACTTCTTCAACGTCTCGAAGGTTCTTTGCAGAACAGCACACCAAGTCTGGAAGAATTTCCAGGGCTTTCTTGGAAGCCTTTTCATATCCTTCAATCACCTGTGCAGCAAACGGTAAATATTCACTACAACACTTCAAACTGCTTTTATCTGCTTTTCAGAGAGCCATAAAACATTAACAGATGCAAAAGTTTACAAGGGAAACAAGCAATCACAAGCAACAGAACACGTAATTCCCCTTTAAACATCTAAAAAATTAGGTAAGAAGGAAGCAGATGATTCACAGGATTATGGCCCAAGGATACTGATCAGTGGCAATCTGGATTCAAACTGTGTGAACTGTAATGAGAATATAACTTGCCTCCGAGACAGATAACCCCATCCTCAGAAGGTCTTCTGCTAACTCCAGAAGAACTCCAGCAAAAACAAGAACGAAGTTTGTTCCATCTCCAACTTCTTGTTCTTGCATGTGTGAAGCCATCACAAGCATTTTTGCAGCAGGATGCTGGACCTTTGAAAGAAGGTACACATCTTGGTGACTAACACCCCACCTAAGACTGCAGCTTCAGGCTTTTCTACACATCTTTCTAAGCTCTCTTATTTCAAACTGTACCTAAAAATACTAAGAACGCACAAAACTGGAAAAGAAAGAAACACAGATAATCTTAATTGGCTACCTTTCCTAGTAAGAAAAAGCACAAACATATATTCAGAGAAAAAAAAAAAATCAGAGAACTGAACATTGCTGCTACAACATGCATTAGACATCCTTGATATTGGTTCTGAGCTAATTTTATGGGATGCATGGCTTCACAACTGAGTTCTGCAACAGGAGAACAGTCTGGAGTTTAGATCTTCAAACTGAATTTATGTGTAGCACACAAAGTACATGTCTAAAAGACAGTCTCATTTCTGGGGGGAATGTGGGAGGCTTTTGCTTAAAGACTGCACTGCTTCACTTTTATTTTTCTTTCAAAATAGATGCCATAAAACACTAAATTATTGAAGATTTATAGCTGACATTTTATACCAGAAAGTAATATGCAAAACGTATCTGTACTAGTATGCAGATTATATTTTTTTTAAAAACAGAACTGAGACTTCCACAGTTTATCTACTCATACTGAACACCAACAGAATGCATTCAGTAAGGAAATGCTTCATACTTACATTACTTCTATCACTAAGTATAAAATTCAGTACAGTACTATTCATGTTGTGCACAAATATCCCTTTGATGTTGGAGGAAGGATTAGGAGAGGACAGCCTTTTCATGCCTTTACAGCATTTACAGAAGGATGCTGCTGCAGCCTCAGATTCTTGAATTCAACAGATGGATGCTAAGCAGGCAGGAGAGCATGGCAAGCAACAACACTGGGAGACTGACCCAACAGCTATGTCATGCAGACTTTTCCAAACCACTGCCTTGCTGGACAGTAAACCTACTGGTTTGGGGGGAAACTAGGGAATTATTTATTAAGCATCCCTTACAACTATTAATGCTGCTTCACCAAAGAATTATGTTCTTAACCGTGGACCTCAAATTCAGTGAAAAAAGTAAATTACTTCCAAAGTGACGTATGTAAATCATCTGGCAGACTGACATTTCCTTACTGACAGTCAGAACCATCACAGCCCATGAGCAGAAACACTGGTTCACAGCTGACATCACCTGAAGCCAGAAAACCTACCTCTAGCTCTCTCAGGATAGTGGCAGCATCATTTGTAACAAAAAGCTTTTCCAGATGATTGATAACCATTTTGTTCATTCCTAAACGGGGAAACAAAACAATTTATAAATATCATTCGTTATGCAAACAATATTTTGCACACAAGACACTGTTCACTGTTCAGGTGTATCTTGCACATTAAAATGTGTGTTTGTAATTTAAGAATGCTAAAACATTTCTGTGAACTAGCACTCCAAGTCTGAGATATTAAGGAGAAATCAGTAATGTCTGAGTAAGCAGTTTTCTGTTCAGAAATACCAGCACATAATTTACTTAAATGACACAGGAGAATATTTTGTTTTCATATATCTGACGGAATAAGATTATGTTTACTATGACTACCTGCCACATAATCATGTTTCCTTTAATTTTTATGCTTTTTTCACATATTTTATACCATGTTTCAAAGAGAACACACTAACTGCTACAAAAACCTGGTGAAAGTAGACACTGAGCATGGACTCAAGAGCTGTCAAAACAAAATCTGATTTCTACAGTCACCAAGAAATAGCCACATATTTGCAGTTTTAGGGCAAGTCCAACCTGCTTCCCCCAGAAACAAACAGCTGCTCCTTTGTCAAGGTATGTTTGGCCTCCAAACATAGCATTTGTCTCCAAAATGCAGCAATAATTTTAGGATTTATTTACCGTTTGGTCCATACGCTGTACGGGTGGTTTGAGCAAGCTCTTTGCATGCCTGGATGTTTCTATAGACAGCTTCTTCTAGTCCTGAATAATGCTGAAGAGAAAAAAAGACCGATCAGAATCAGGCTAACAAAAAAAAGTGATGAACCAGTAATTTCTGATCAAAGCAGCTTCAATCTGCTGAGTCCCCCAAAGCTTTTTATTAACATGCATTTCGTATTTCACTTACAGTGTAAACAGACACCAAACCTTACCCAAAGACAGCGAGAACTACTGTGCACACATTCTCAACTACGCAGCTCAGCAGGCACAAAAAGCTTCTACACAGAAAATCTGAATAGTCACTGGACTCGCAATACAGTTTGTACCCCCTCAGTCTTCCAAAAAAGTTTTGTGACATGCCAAAGAGAAAGAGAAAACAACCAAAACCCAGCTGGAAAGGGGCAAGGGTTTCTGTACAAGCTTTTTTATTCACAGCTCTGTACGGTACAAAAATTCATTTAACTCAGTTCTACGTTCAAAACACGTGTGGTTTGAAAATTCAGAAGCAGAATGATTAAGTAAAAATCTGTGCTTCAGAATGTGATCAGCCTGGCTTCAGTTTGGAAACCTTAAAGACAAGATGGGATTCCCAGAAAGGACCTCAAGAAAGAAAAAGGAGGATAAAAAGTACTGTGCAGCCCATAAGAAAAGCAGTAACAATGTTTACCCTCCAAATACAAATCAAACATCTTAGATTACCAAACATCTTAGCTGCCTCCTTGTTTTGGCCTTGAATTTTCTAACACTGAGGCCACTCTGCTTCCCTCTTCTGCCCCTGCCCTGAACCTATGCCACGACTGGGCTCCAAGAAGGATTCTAAAAAGAATCACAAAGGGCTTTCAGAGCTGCTACCTTCACTCTTCTTTCTAGCAAGTGGCAGCAAACAGAAATTCTTACCATTTTCCCTCTTTCTTGGAGAGAGGGACTTTGGACAAGAGCCTGGAGAGATAGGACAAGGGGGAATGGCTCCACATTGAAAGAAAGGAGGTTTAGATTAAGTGTTAGGAAGAAATTCTTCCCTGTGAGGGTGGTGAGGCCCTGGCAGAGATTTCCCAGAAGAACTGTGGATACACAACCCTGGAAATGTCCAAGACCAGGCTGGATGGGGCTTGGAGCTAAATTTTCTTTAAGGTACCTTTCAATCCAAACTCTTCTGTTGACTCTATGAATTAAAAAAAAAAAAAAAAACAAAAAAACAAACAACCCCAACCAACATACACCTGCCTGCTTTCTGTCCATCTTCCAAAGAAAGCTTCTCCTTTATTAAGGCACAGTCCTTCAGCTCTACCAAAATCTTTATAACGTTAACGTTAAATACAATGAAACCGGATTTATTGGCAAGGAAATACACAGAAAACATCCCATTGTTCTGCGCCGCTGACAAAGGCCAAGCGGAACGAGCCGGACAGTTCTGGTCAGCCTCAGCCACAGGGCCCGGCTGAACGCTGCCGTGCAGTCGCTCCGGGAGCAGCGCGGGCCGGGCCGGGCTCACCCCGGGGCGGCGGGATGGAGCGGCAGGNCCTCAGGCCGCGCGGGGCCGGCACCGCGCCTCCCTCACAGCCTTTTTTATTTTACCCCGTACGGTTCGGCAGAGCNCTAATAATTATTTATAACAGTCCCCCAGGCGGATCCTCAGTACGCCTAGCGATGGAGGTCCAGGGAACAGTGCAGAGTTTTCCTGGCCGCCGATGATAAACGCTCGTCATGAAACTGAGCGGACTCCAGTCAAGCGTTTCGCTTAGTACATGCTTGTCCAAATAGAAGCACAATGCACAGATAGGAAAGCTAAGTGTCATAGAACCACCGAGTGGTTTGGGTCGAAAGGAGCCTGTGCCAGGGCCTCACCACCCTCACAGGGAAGAATTTCTTCAAATATCCAATGTAAACCTGCTTGCTTTCAGTTTGAAGCCGTTTCCCTTTGTCCTGTTGTTGTCCACAAAAATCAGATTCGGTACCTGGTGTGCAACATGCCAATAATTAAACACTCAAGACAGTCATTGAAAATTTATTTCAGAGTTGCACATGCCTGGATGCTCCTTCCACAAATAATACCAACTCTGTTGCAAAATGTATTAATAGTAAAACATTTTGAAAATGTTTTACTATTAATGCATTTTGCAACAAAGCAAACAAAGGAATTAGTGTTCTTTGGCTGCATATTCTCATATTAATTAGTATTCTATCTGCTGTTTTTAATGATTCTTCATTTTAATGACTCTTCTAATTGGCATGGGTATCTAATTCTCATGACAATTAGTCTTTGAGTCAGTGGGTTTCTTGAGTTGGTGGTCCGTGAGTCATTGGCAATGATCTCACCCTGCCAGATTTATCCTTCATCCATTCAATTCGAGCTGATTTCAGCACAATTGCTGAGTTGGCTTTATTAGTTGGGGTTTTTTTTCTGCCAGATATCCTTGTTGCCCATAAATTCTGCATTCTTTGTGTCTACTATCAGTGGGTATCCTTCTTCCCTTTGTTTTCCTTCCCCTATATCTGAGCTCATTAAAGCATGTCAAGCCCTAAACCTTAACAAGGCAATTCTACCAACATGTAATTTGCTTTTCTGACAGCTGAACATCACTTACAACCTGCTTGTTAGATGCTATCTGTTTCAGGGATTAAATCTCCCTTCCTGTTGTTTTGTCTTGAAAGTATACAAAGACCAAACATTAAGGAATATCCTTTTTATGAGAATTTTAAATATTCCACATTTTGCAAAACTGTCACTTGCATGTCCTTATAAATAGTCTCTTTCCTGTCCTGCTTTTAGGCTCGCTTCAAGTGCTGGAAGGCTGCAATTAGATCACTCCAAAGCCTTTTCTTTTCCAAATTTCATTCTTTTTCAGTCTTTTTCCAAATTTCCTCACAGCAGAAGTGTTCCATCCCTCTAATCATCCTGGTGGCCTCCTCTGGACCCACTCCAAGAGGTCCCTNCCCTGCCAGATTTATCCTTCATCCATTCAATTCGAGCTGATTTCAGCACAATTGCTGAGTTGGCTTTATTAGTTGGGGTTTTTTTTCTGCCAGATATCCTTGTTGCCCATAAATTCTGCATTCTTTGTGTCTACTATCAGTGGGTATCCTTCTTCCCTTTGTTTTCCTTCCCCTATATCTGAGCTCATTAAAGCATGTCAAGCCCTAAACCTTAACAAGGCAATTCTACCAACATGTAATTTGCTTTTCTGACAGCTGAACATCACTTACAACCTGCTTGTTAGATGCTATCTGTTTCAGGGATTAAATCTCCCTTCCTGTTGTTTTGTCTTGAAAGTATACAAAGACCAAACATTAAGGAATATCCTTTTTATGAGAATTTTAAATATTCCACATTTTGCAAAACTGTCACTTGCATGTCCTTATAAATAGTCTCTTTCCTGTCCTGCTTTTAGGCTCGCTTCAAGTGCTGGAAGGCTGCAATTAGATCACTCCAAAGCCTTTTCTTTTCCAAATTTCATTCTTTTTCAGTCTTTTTCCAAATTTCCTCACAGCAGAAGTGTTCCATCCCTCTAATCATCCTGGTGGCCTCCTCTGGACCCACTCCAAGAGGTCCCTGTCCTTCCTGTGCCAGGGACTCCAGAGCTGGGTGCAGCACAGTCAGGTCCTTGTAATCCAGGGTCATGCCAAGGAACATGTCCACTACAGAACACGGTGAAGAGCAATTTGGAGGCCCACCTTGAACACCTCTACAGGTGGTTGAGGTCCTGCCAGGAGACAGTGGATCTGCTTTAAGTTTGACAAGTTTTATTAACTTTGCTTCTGTGCCACACAAAATCAAATGCACTGTTTAAAGACAAGATGTTCAAGGCCTTAGAAATAATACTGTAGTACCAGAGCCTGTAAGCCAACAGAGACTGTTACCTCACCTCTACAGCAGGCTGCCTGCAAGGTTCATTAAATCACTTGAAATGTGTTTCTTAAGTAACCTCTGAAGAACACAGTTTAGTTTTACTATCCTGTAATTCTTAAAATTAAATCGTTTTCCCCTGTAAAACAGGGCAAAGGTTTTGTACACTGCCCCTGGAGCTATCAAAAAAAGTAATGGTAGAGCAAAACTACGTAATTTGCCCCACAAACCAATGTCAAAAATTCTGTATGCAGTATTGCCAGAAGTATTTGGAGGTAGATGCCACTTGTAGCAGAAGAGGAATCTTAGTCATGTCTATTATGACCCAGGAATGTGGGCATTTCCAAAAAAAATGCTGGGGGTTGCCACAAGGGTCACAAGCCCACTTATCCCTGTCTTCTTTTTTCCAGTGTATCTAACACCACACTGCAGCAAGGGAAGAAGGAAATATCTATCCTGTTCTAGGGTCAAGCCACTTTATAAAGCAGGTTCCATAATCTAATGTTAGCCATGGAGAACAGAAGAGGTACTTACTTCTGAATCAGCACAGAAAACTTTAGATTCTATGAGCTGATACAGCTTGAATAACTCTTTATACCTTCCCCTAATTCTACAGGTCTTTGTACAAGTTGTTCTCATTATAATCTACATTCTCTCTGTGCCATTGCTGTCTTCTGCTCCAGGTGTTTCTAAGAAGTTTAAAAAAAACAAGTGCCAGATTCTGCACCTAGAATGGGGCCACCCCACATGTATGGACAGACTGGTGAACAAGATGCTGGAGAGCAGTGCTGGGGAAAGGGACCTGGGGATCTTGATCTACGGAAAGTTGAATATGAGTCACAAGAGGGCCAGCTGTGTCCTAGGGGGCCTCAGGCATTGCCAGTTGGGTCAAGGAGGAGATTGTCCTGCTCTGCTCTGCTCTGCTCTGCACTGGCACAGCCTCACCTCTAGTGCTGGAGGCAGTTCTGGGCACCCCAGTATCAGAAAGGTATAAAGCTATTAGAGAACATCCAAAGGAGAGCTGCAAAGATGGTGAAGGGTCCTGAGAAGAAGCCCTGTGAGGAGTGGCTGAGGTTCACTTGGTTTGTGCAGCCTGGAGGACAGGTGGCTGAGAGGTGTTCTCATTTAGGAATGGTACTCCCCAATTTATTGCTTCCATTGGATAATGCACTGCTCATTGTCCTTCCCTCCCACCCTACCCTGCCACACAGTGTGCTAGCCAGGAGAGCAGGCAGCACAGAAGGTAAAGGATCACAGGTTGAGGTAAGAACAATTTACTGGAAACACCAATGAGTTTAGGAAACCAGCACTAACAGCAACAATACTTCTGTCAGAAAAAATCATCAATCCACACAGAAGTCCCCAATAATAGACAGCACCTGACTGCTCCCTCTGCAGCACTTACTCGACTGGACTTCAGTGATCCTTGTGGGTCCCTTCCAACTCAGGATACTCTATGATGATATGATTTCTGAACTGCCCTCTTCGTACAGTGCTTTTATCAAAGCTTGTGCTACCTACATTTTTAAAAACCAGAATACCACTAAAACCATAATATATATGTATGCTTGTGACTATGAATATAGACAATATATATGTATTAAGCTCTATTAAATTAAGATTAAAACATCTCTTTGTGTTACAACCAGGATTTTTTTGGGACTCACTGTCTCATCATGACTTTGACTTGGCCTTGATCTTATTTTAGCTATGCATCTACACCATTTATTTTCTGCACAGACATTGCCATGCTAAAGGACCATGCAAAGGTCAGAGGATTGGCCATTGGCTGTTGGCTGCACTTTCACCACCCAAAATCTATAATTGTACACATGGAAATCCCCAGCTTATCTGTAGGCACTTGTTTGTCAAATTCTAGGATGGTAACATTTTAACAAGATCTCTGGAAGTTCTTAAAAAGGACAGAATATTAACTTATGTTTGCTTATTCAGCTGTGGGAACCTGAGCAAAGGGAGGTTTGAAAAGCATCTGCTGAGGTGTGAGTAGAACAATTGTGTTTCACCAATAAAGTTGGCCAGTGAAAAAAATGTGAGCGGCATCTTGAGGGAAGGCTTAAGGGTCATGCTGAATTTGCAGAGAATCATGCTTAAACCTGAAACAGAAAATTGTGAACCACATGGTGCTGAACATTCAGAATAAGTCTCTTAATAACAGTAGCAGCAGTTACTTTAGCTTTCCCCCAGACTGTACTTATATCACTTGTAACATGATGGGAAGGAACAGACTAATCAACTAGAGTACGTCCAATCAGCTAATTACTACTGAGGCCATTGCTCTGCAGGTCTGGGTTTAAACACTACCCTCATCCTGGGCTTCTCTTGCTTGTGCAGAGGATTGCAAGCCAAACAGGAAAGCAAGATTTTCTTACCATTTGGTATTCTTACTTCAGTGTATGCTCTCTCTGCTATAGCCAATCCATTAGTTTGAGTCACGGGAAGGCATTTCTGGGGACTTTGAAGGAGCACTGCCTTAGCATGGGAGTGTTCAAAAGACTTTTTCTTAGATGAGGCGCTGAGGGTCATTGGTTTAGTGGTGGGTTTGGCACAGCTGGGGAAACAGCTGGACACAATAGTATTAGAGGTCTTTTGAAACATAACCAATTCTGTGATTCCACTGGCACAAGTGACAAGAATTCAGATGTTCCTCAAAACAAGCAAATTGGAAAGGATGATAGACTCAGAAAGGAATCAGTTCTGTTTATATTGAGTTTGTATTGCAGATACAGTCAAGACACGTGTTGTGACACTGGTACAGTACTCAACAAAATACAATCCAAGAGCCTTTATTTCATGAGAGAATGCAAAATTGTTGCGATTCTTCTTGTTTTGTTGTCATAGGAAGAAAACATATTTGGGCAAAAATGGCATGTCCACTAGATGGTGTGTTCTGTTTTGCTTGAAGAAATGAAATGCAAGATCAGATAAGGGCTAGCAAAACACTTCAGTTTTCAGCTTGGTCGTATGGGAACTCTTGTCCAGTGCACAGAAGCCTGGAAATACCAGGAAACGCATGCCTACTGCTACTGAAAGTTCAGCTGTTCTTGTCAGGTGGGAGGGACTTACTAGGACCTACCTATGTGGTGATGGAAACTTGGAGAAGACCAAACTGAGGAGTGAGGGAAATAGGCGTTTTAGGCTGTAATTGGAAAATACTGGAAATAGTGGAGGAGAGGGGCAAACTCAGCATTGAATAAATGATGACTTCTGCAGAAATAATACCCAAATGAAGTAATGAAGAGTAGAATAAATAACATCGATCTGCAGCCTCCTGGATACAAGCTGCTACCCCACCTGATTCGCATTTCTTTCAGCTCTGAAAACACTAAGGAAAAAAAATGTAGCTAAAGAGCCAGGATTCTGAGATCAAGACCACAACTTATGCTGTCTAGTGCCTGAACCACTGACATCTGTGATCTTCTTTCTTCACTTTGTCATGTCATTATTTTGATGCCCAATTTGGAATTTTCTAAGGATGGTCTAAACCAATACTAAATCTTCAGGATAGAGACTGAGCCTTTCCAATTTTTATTACTTTGTTTCCCTGCCTAAATAATTTTAAAAGCCTTCCCCAAATGACTGAAAAATTTGTTTCTCACATTGTCCCCATTATTATTTGAGGATTAATTTTAGGATTGTTCATCCTGTGTCATCTGAATATACCTGTTGAGAAATTAATTAATTCATTCTCCAGAACTCGGGTCAGTGGGAGTCTTCTGGCCCAGGGTCTGCAAGGGCACTGTCCTTCTTGCTGCCAGCATGGAGTGTGACCCACCAGCATGACCTGAGGAATTTCAGCATGTCCCATTCTTTCCTGGCTACTCTGTCAGCCCCATGTATCTGCC
The DNA here is from genome assembly GCA_013396955.1 of Regulus satrapa. NCBI lineage: Eukaryota > Metazoa > Chordata > Aves > Passeriformes > Regulidae > Regulus > Regulus satrapa. The sequence goes on along the minus strand of VWZN01016982.1, from coordinate 185,051 downwards.
AGCAGCTCAGAAATTGGCCTGAGTCTGTGCCTGGTAGTGAATTAAAAGAACTCTAAAGACATCCCTGCAGCCCTCATTTCTGCACTGCAAAGCTTGTCCAGCTGTAACTAAGAACCACAGCTCACACTATGGAAAATGCATCATCTTTCCTACATGGTTCTTGAGGTTTTTTAAGAAATGTTAATGAATAAATACTGTGCACTTATGCAAAGCAGGAGATACTACACCATGTTGCAGAAATAAAGGAATCATGCCGTAATGGAGTAGGGGCCAAAAGCCATGGAATGGATTCATATCAAAAGTTCAGACTCGCATGGGATTTGTTCTCGCACACTGAAACCCCAAAGTGTGATCTTCTGCTTAAACAGTAGATACACACTGCCTAAAAAAAGACCTGTTATGTTGAAGACAGTGCTATTTATTTTTAAAAATAAAGTGACATATATATGTATATATAAATAAATAAAATCATTACAGACAGTTAACCAAGGTATCATTTAAGTAATGCAATACATATAAGGAATTAGAAGAAAACATTTTCGAATATACCTTCAAAACAGGCAATTATGAATGTGCCATTGTTGTAAAAAGTACAACAACTAAAAAGGTAACATCCTGCTGCTAAGCCCCAAGCTTGCTGTTATTAGCTAAAGGATGTCATCAGACATTGAAGTTCAAGGTGAAGGTGACATGGTGGTGTTCAGTCAAATGTAGGACTCAATGATCTTCGAGGTCTTTTCCATTCTTAATGATTCCATGACTCAGTAGAATCATGCAGATTTAATTTCAAATCCTGTGTTGGGGTTAAGATGCTTGAAACAGTA
>VWZN01016982.1:135583-184215 GCA_013396955.1 Regulus satrapa | reverse complement strand
TAAGATGCTTGAAACAGTAATCGAGCCATAAAGAAATCTCTGCCTTTTTTCTTTTTGAAGGATAATGGTCCAAACAAGTTTTCATCATCAGTATTGCTTATCTTAGTAACTCTGCAGGCTAGGTGTCCATTGCTTATAAAAAAAAAAAAAATTTTATCCATTATGTATTTGAGCATCCTTTCTTTTCCTTTTTTTTTTAATAGTACAGTAAAATAAATGCCTAAATGTTTATTATGCATCTTTATGACCCAGGTTCTGAGTTCTGTTGACTAAAATGTGGGCATCAAGAAGACTGAGGGGAGACCTCATCGCAGTCTACAACTTCCACAAATCAAGGGAAGGTGGAGGGGCAGCAGCAATCTCTTGACTGGTGATTGGTGAGAGGACCTGAGGGAACAGCATGAAGCTGTGTCAAGGAAGGTTTGGGCTTGATAATAAAAAGTTGTCTTTTCCCTGAAGTTGTGCCTCCATGATTCTAATTCTCTACAATACAGTGTAACCAGCAATTTGTCTTCAGTGTTGAATTTCTATTACTGCTGGCATGTACAAAAAACTACAAAAGAAAATGCTCTGTTCTAATGAGACTCACAAAGGATTATGAATTTGAGAGCTAATAATTTATACTGTATACCAGAATCACACTTCAATCTGAAACAGGGAAAGAGTGCCATGTACAATATTTTTACTGTTAATTTTTTAAATTTATTTTACCCACTTATGATATGTTAAGTTACTAATAACAGTGTGGTTTACTCAGTTAATCTATTGTCCGATTTAGGAGTTACAGTAAACTATCCCAGACCATCAGTAGGATGAAAATAAGGGAATTCTTAGAACAAGTGGGATTACTGGTTGAATGACACCATTGTATGATGTATGGTTCCAAAAGGTTGAAAATGTCTGCAGACTTCTTAGTAGCTCTAAAGTATAGATTCTTTTCAGTTGGGCATGTATATCTACTTGCTTGTGTTAGAGGATTCCGGACACATGCTTTCAATGTTTCTCCCTGAAATCCAGAAGAAAACAATGAGTCTTTTGCACAGCATTGTAACAGTCTCACAGAAACCTGGTGCTTTCACTTTTTTTGTCTATTTCTTAGTTTAAGGAAGTTTAAGTAAGATTATGGTGAAAATTGTGAATGGTAGTATGAAGAGGAATAATAAAACCTTCTAATATGTGGGTAAACAGAACTTAGAAAGGGGGTTCATCAGCAAGAAATAAATCAGTGTTTCTTATTTTCTACCTTTATGTAATCATTAATGGCAAATTATAGCTTGTAAAAAATTTTGTAGAAGGAAAAATATTTTAAACTGTTTTCTTTTTTAAAAAATTTTTAGAATTCAAAACCAGTCTCTCATATCTGTTTGCTACAGTTTTTGTAACTTTTAAAAGTAATGCTTTAAAATTCAAATATCATCAACTGCTAAGCTGTGGTAATACAAATGATCAGTTCTCTGCGCCAACAGCACTCTATAACTTTTCAAGAACAGTGAGCTATATTAATAGCTGGCTTAGTTCGTTGTAAACCACGTTGATTTTATTTATAGCTGTAAAACTCTAAGAACTAGGTGAATGGGATGGGAGGTATTTCTCTTTTAGCTAGTTCAATAGTAATTTTCTAATTTTGCGTGGTGTTTGAAGACTTGAAATTCTCAAGTAGCAGACAGTTTGATCGTCTAAATTGTTACCTGGAACATACAATCTTTCCCCAAAAATATATGTGCACACTTTTTTTTTTTAATCAGGGTTTAGATCCCTCAAGCAGGAACTACAGCAGCCTGTCTCTACTTTTAGCACCATTTAGTTCATGGTGCTAAAACAATTAACTGGTACTACCCGTGGAGAAAAATAATAAAAATTATTACAGGTTTAGTTTGGAGATTTCATTTTGCTTTTGGATTATTAAGGATGATAATATGAAGAAAATCATAAAATCAAAACAAGGTTGTCACTAGGGGCTAGCATGAATGTGGAATGGGGCATCAAGGTTCTTGTTTGGACAAAAATTTCTGTAGCAAAAGGGATTAAGGAGTTTTTCATGAATGTGCCATATTGTTGAAGAGTCAGTAGCAACATAGTCAAGAGGTTTCAAATGCACAAGAGGGACATAGACCTGGTGGAGTGAGTCAGGAGGAGGCTACAAAGATGACCAGGGGGATGGAGCACATCTGTCGTGAGTATTCAGTTTGTGAGTGTTCAGTTTGAAAAACAGAAAGTTTCAGGGTGACCTGATTGTAGCCTTCCAATACCTGAAGGGAGCCTGCAGAAAAGATGGAGAGGGACTTTAGACAAGGGAGTGACAGGGCAAGAGGGAATAGCCCCCCACTGACAGAGACACTCTTTAGATTGGATGTTAGGAACAAATTCTTCCCTGGGTGAGGGTGGTGAGGCCCTGGCACAGGTTGCCCAGAGAAGCTGCAGCTGCCCCATCCCTGGAAGTGTTCAAGGCCAGGCTGCCCAGGGCTTGGAGCAATCTGGTCTAGTGGAAGGTGTCCTTGCCTATGGCCTGGTTTTGAACCAGAGGATCTTTAAGGTCCATTCCTACCCAGGCCATTCTGCGATCTTGTGAATTTCTAGAATGTGCCCTCTGAGGGGCAGCATTGAAGAGCAGGTTTCTGTAAACAGCTGCTTTCAGTCCTACTATGGATTAGGTGTAAGGAAAGTATTAAAAAGTTAGGGCTTATTCTGTGTTGTCTGGAATTACTGGTTTTCAAAGGTAACTCATATGTTTGAGAGTATTAATGCCAAAAACCCTGTAGTGAGCTTTTTTCAGTTTAAATAATAAAACCATCAGAATTCTTTCCTGTGGAGTACTTGAAATAAAAAAAAAGGCGGGTATTTTGTTAATTTGGGGGTTTTTTTGCTTGATGTTTCATGGAAAACAAACATGGCAGCATTTCTTTATTGTGAGAAATATCAATATCATGTCATTTTAAGAAACATTGTCATCTTGAATAATTAATTAGATGATGTTGAGTCTTTCATGCCAGTATTGCACTTAGTATTATATGGGTGTGATGAGCACCCTTAAGGGGAAGTACCTGAGATTCATAAATGTCAAAAGGAAGGTCATAAAAGTCAAAAGGAATTACATAAGTCTGAGGGTCTGCAAACAGAAAGTTTTATTGGTGAATTACACACTTGGTGTGAAAATGAGTCTTAGTCCCTGACCTCGTATATAAGCACATAGAAGTGGAGTTTGGCTAAATGGGTAGGGTAAAAGAAATGAGGGAACTTAAAGAGGGAGGGAGGGAGGGAGGGAGATCACCAGTCCTGATGCTGGCACTGATCCAGCAGAGAGGATGGCGATCCTGGTTTCAGTGGGGAACCAGCTGTGCCAATCTGGCCTATGAGATGTGCAGGGTCCTGGGGCACCAAGTGGGCTTGAGGGGGTGTTTTTCTATGAACACATTTCTTCACCCTGAAGACACTTTCACTTTCTGTGTAAGTGAATAACCATGCACAGTCTGTTTTTTCAGGCCTTTCTAGAAATGGGTTGGAGGGCTTCAGAGGTCTTTGGTGGTCTTAATTCCACCCCATAGTCCATGCCCATTCTCATCCCTATGCCGCACTCCATGTGGTTCTTTCTCATGGAAAAGTGCTGCCCTATCTCCACCTTGCTCCCTTTTTCCAGTCACATCTTGTTCTTTCTGATGGCGTATTAATACCAGCCATCCTTGTGTATTACCAGCAATTAATTGTTTGCTCACCAGCCATCTAATTTTCCATGTTTAAAACATACACCCTATCTTCTGGGAATAAAGAGCTCAAGGGGTCTCACTTTGGACTGCCGTTTATAGAGTATCTTTTTTTCAAAGATAGGTCCTGCCAAGGAAGGCAGGAACCTCTCTTGGAATGGAAAATATGACCCCCCTGCCCTCCAAATTATTATAACTTCAAAATTATGGGGCTTTCAGGCAAATATGTGGGAAAATGAATAACAGTTCTTTAGTAGAATATATATATAACATATAGTAGCAGGTGGGGACACCTTCTACTAGGCCGGGTTGCTCCAAACCCTGTCCAACCTGGCCTTGAACACTTCTAGGGCTGGAAGTTGATTTGTCATGGCCTGTTTTTTGGTAGTGGGAGGGCCACCCAAGTGGCTTCTGTGAGAAACTGCTAGAAGCTTCCACCATGTCTGACAGAGCCAATCTCTGATGGCTCTGAAGGTGGACATGGTGCTGACCCAATTAGAGAGGTTGGTAACACCTCTGTGGTTACATGTTAAGAAGAAAATCAAAATAGCACAAGGGCAGTTTCTTTTCCAGGAGTGGTGAGGTGCCGCCGCCGTGGCATCCTGGCAGCACGCAGCGATGCATTGCCGTGGTTGCCATCTTGGCACAGCCTGCATTGAGCCTCGCCTGCCTGGCTGTCCCTAGCCAGTCGCTGCAGGCAGAAGGGCAGGGGTGGTGGTGGCAGCTTCTCCTTTCCCAGTGCCCCGCATGACAAGAGGCGTTCAATGGCGCCAACTCAAGCAGCTGGTGGGGCCGCCTCGCCGGTGGTGGAAACATGGTGAGTGACTCTCCAGTGTGGAACCTGGACAGATTGAGATTGACCTCTCAGTGCTGTGGGATCCTGTAGAAATCCTTGAATTGGTGGAACTTGTTGGCAATTGAATTGTTGGAACTGAATGGAGAGAGAGGGCCCTCGGTCCCAAACTAGAGTAGCCTATCCTTACAGGACTGTACCCCATGGACAAGTAACCCACCCTACAGCAGTTTTGGAATGATTTTTTTTCCCTTGGGTGGGACCCCACAGCCAAGCAGAGAAGACTCCTCTCCCTGAGTGAACAGAAAAAGGTCTTGGGTAACAAACTGACCAAAACCCCCAATGCCCTGTGTCCCTGCACTGTCAGTGAGCGAGAGGGGCTTGGGGGAGGAAGGTGTTTTAAGGACTTATTTTACTTCTTATTATCCTCCTCTGACTCTGTTAATAATAAATTTACCTTGTACTTTTGATTTTGAACCTGTTTTGCCCTTACAGTTTTTTTTCTCCCAATCTTTACATCAACTCATGAGCCCTTCATTAATTTTTTCCCTCTCCTCTGCCCAGCTATAACAGAAGAGGGTGACTGAGTGACTTCTGTGCCTGGCATTTGGCCAATATTAAATCACAACATGCAGCCACAGCTTCTCTGGGCAACTTGTGCCAGGTTCTCCCTACCCTCACAGGGAAGAATTTTTTCCTAATATCAAATCTAAACCTCCTCTCTATTAGTGGGAAACCATTCTCCCTTGTCCTGTCATTCCAAGCTCTTGTCCAAAATCTCTATCCAGCTCTTTTAGACCTCCTTCAGGTACTGGAAGGGGCTCTAAGCTCTCCCTGGAGCCTTCTCTTCTCCAGGCTGAACACTCCCAGCTCTCCCAGCCTGTCTCCAGAGCAGAGGGGCTGCAGCCCTCAGAGCCTCTCTGTGGGTTCCTCTGGACTCCCTCTGGCAGCTCCATGTCCTTCTGATTCTGGGGGCCCCAGAATTGGACACAGCACTCCAGGTGGAGTTTATGAGAACAGCGCAGGTGGGGAGAATCTCCTCCCTTGACCTGTTGATTATACCTCTTTTGATGCAGCCCAGGATACAGTTGGCTCTCTGGACTGCAAATGCAGATAAATATCTAGAGGTGTGAAGACTTCCTGGACTATTATGAGCTGCATTTGCTAATGAGCTCTTTTTGATAATAAATATTCTATATTTTGTTGTTTCTAAACTCCTCTGTGTCTACAGCTGGCAGTATTACCAAAGGCAGTTTCAGTGCTGAATCAGTACTGAGGGTTGAAGTATTGCCAGAATACCAGCTGCTGTTTGGGATTTTGCCACATTCTTCTGCATGCTAATTTCTTCCAGAAGCAGCAAAGCTTTGTGAAAGAGTGTGCTATCTTGAAAGTCTTGTGCATGTACCCATGATAGCATGATGACCTCAGCCATCATCAACAAGTGAGGCTGTAATATCTTGTAGTGTCCTCTTCAGGTGAGCTCCTGAATTGGGTAAGGGAAGCATTTCCTTCAGGAACACGACGTCCAGTTGCAATGGAGTGATTACTCTGTTTTACATGGACGTGAGAGAACTATCTTCCTCATCTAGGACCAAGCTGAATGTAATTTATCTGAACAATTGTTAAGTAAAATTGATTCATTTTTGTTTAAATGCTGTTGTTTCCAGTTAGCTAGTGCTAGCCAATGCTGGCTTTGAGCAGTCAGCTGTTGACCTCCCAGTGAATTGCTGCACACTGTCTAACTGTATCCTCCTTCAGCGTTCCCTGCTGAGATGACCCACCATCATTCTTCCCATAATTAGCCTCTAAAGGTTATTATCATCTCTATGCTGGTGTGAGTAAAGTGTGTATATTTGCACCTGTTGATTTCTGACAATAGTGAAGCTTTTTACAGTAATATTTCTAACTTCAGCTTTCATCTTGTTTTCCATGCAGAGTTACACAAGGGTCTTTGATAGCATCCAATCTCAAAGGATTCAGCTTTCTTTTTCTCAGCAGAATTAGCTTTTCACAGTTTCTGCATAGAGTTTGCTGTGGAAGTGATGGAGTTTTTCACCAGTCAGGTTTTCAAGTAATTCACAATATAGTTATTTGCAGATGATCTCAAGGCAGGTGTAAAAATTGCTGGGTCAGCTCCTGTAAATCCAGATTGCCTTGATTAAGTCAATCTCTAATTTTTCAGCAATGATTTCCTTTATTAAACCTGTGTGATCCTATGTAAGTTAATTCAGCTATTGCAGATCAATTTACCATTAATTATAAATTTGCTTATGCCCTATTTTGTAAGTTGGCACACAATGTATTTTTCCTGCTGGTGTTAATGATTTAATTTAATCTGATGGGGTTCAGTCATTCATTAGAATAGAGATTTGGGGAAAGTGCATTATTTTACCTGTGTTAAAAGACTACTTAGGCAAGGAGACCAGAGGTAATACCTCCTAGGAACACTAAGGAAATGCTCTGTTCATTGCTCCAGTTGTCAGGATATGGGACATTGGTTTGTGAGTAATTTTGCTCTGTGTGCAGTTTCAGGCAATACTTTTTTTCTTTTTTTTAATTTCTTCTTAGAACACCATCCATATGCTAGAATATTTAAAGTGTATTTTTAAATAGTGACTGGCAATCTGCAAAACACCATTTTAGCATGAATGAGGTCATATGCTACTAAAATACTGCTTATACTAGGACATTGAGATGAATTGAAAGTAGCACAGCTAAAAAGTGAAGGCAACAGGTGTTTTATTAGATTGCAGATATTGGCTTTTATAACATCTGTAGAATAACTGATACTTCATTCTAAAATGTTTTGAAAATTTGCATATTTCCACTACTGAATATCAGTAAGTCCCAATGTTCTTAATTTAAAATATATTCCTTTTAGGTGTTTTTGACTAATAAAATGTGATATCCTCTTCTAGCATATCACCAGTTTCATAATGTGATGCAGGACTAAAAGGATTTTGGTTGGATACCAGGCACCTGATGACTAAGAGTACTCCTTAAAAGGAACAGGGCAGGCTTTGCTCCTACACAAAAAAAAAAAATCTGCCATGGAGTTATCAATATTCTGTAATTTTCACAGAGATGACCATAAGGTGTATGTGCAGTCTGTCAGGGAGAAGTATTTCTTGTGTTGCAAGAAATTGCAGAGTGATTTGTTTTGGTGCAATTATTTTAATCACCTCTTTAGTAAGGAAGAATTGTGGGATTTATCTCCACCCAAATGCCTTGGACTACTAACTTGAGCAAGTCAATTAAGTGAAGCATTCTAGATTTCAATTTCCCCCTTGTTTAAAATTAAGATCTTTCCTAGTTTACTCTTAAAAATTAATTTTAAGAACTTTTAAAAATATGCTGTATGAGTCCATGCTGTTGAGAGCTTTAGCGTAATCATCCTACAAATAGATAGATGATAAAGCAATTACAATTTAATCATTCATCCTGATGGTTCAAATTTGATCTTCTGTGTGCAGAATGCTATAATAGTCTCACATTTAAAAATACACCACCTCCCATAAAATAGTAGTTTTAGGTGACTAATAATTGTGTAAGGCACAGAGCTGATATTTAAACATAAATCAGAGGCATTTTGTGAAGTTTTGGATCTTAGCGCACAATTCAGAGGCAGCACACTTCACAGAAGTGTGAAACTGTGTCCAGTTCTGAGCTCCTCAAGACAAAAAAGACATGGAGCTACTGGAGAGGGTCCAGCAGAGATGATGAGGGTTCTGTAACATCTCTTATGAGGAGAGACTGTGGGAGCTGCACCTGTTTAGTCTGGAGAAGACTGAGATGAGATCTCAATAATCCATACAAATATTTCCAAGGAGGGTGCCAAGAGGATGGTGCCAGACTCTTGTCAGTGGTGCCCAGTGACAGGACAAGGAGCAGTGGCCATAAACTGAAACACAAGAGGAAGAACTTCCCATGGAGCTGGGCAGAGCACCGGAACAGGCAGCCCAGGAGTCTTGTGAAGTTTCCCTCTCTGGAGACATTCCAAACCCACCTGGATGTGTTCCTGTGTCACCTGCTCCAGGTGACCCTGTCTGGGCCGGAGGGGTAGGACAGGGTGATCTCCAGATGTCCCTTCCAAACCTAAAAACTCCATGATTCCACCATGAGTCTGTGAATAATACAGATTTAACTAGAAACAGTGAAATTTTAAAAAGCATGGCTACAGAGGCTACAAGACATAAAATGATTATGTACTTAATTTGCAAATGCACGTGCTATTTAAACTGAGTGCAGCTGAAGTGTCAGTCTGGAAATGTGGGGTGTCAGAGCTATCTAGAAAAAAATACCCTGCACTATTCAGACATCATTGCTGTCCAAGACCCTTGCTGTCATGGCTACTGGAAATTTTGCCTGTTTTAAGATTTTATGTAAAGAGACTTAGGCTTTACAGTATTGGCATGTAACGAAGATATGAATACCATCTACATACCATCTGTCCATACAAAGCAATATCTTAGGATTTGGGGAAAACCCTGGCTCCATGAAAACTGATGCAGAATGTTTTTTATTACTCCATTGGAGCCAGGATTTTCTGTATCTTCCAACAAATACTTTCAAAGTAATTGGATGTGGGGTTGGAGATCAATACGAACCGCTGATAATATTGAGCTGTAGAATGTTATTTGCACTAATGATTGTGATCAGAAGCAAATCTGTCTTCAGCCCCTTCCAAAGGAGACATTTAGGGAGGAACCCTCAATCTTTCCAGGAACTCATCGAGAGAAGAGAAAATTGTTAGTGTAGTCATAGGTGCAATCCAGCTTTCCACTAGCTGTTTGGGCTAGAGCTCTGAAGTCCCCTTGCAATTAAAAAAGCCTCAAGAGATACCTAACTAATGGTGTATCTGTCTGATGCCTTCCCAGGCCATTGCTAGGGTAAAGGTAGTGTGGGTAAGATATTTTTGTAGTTTAGTAATTTTGAAGTATTGAAAAGGTCTTTTGAGGCCACAAGGGCAACTGCTAGCTTCCAGAGTTTTGCCCTGGTGAGATCAGTGTTGGACTAGGGCCAGAAGGTGAGAGAGTGAGGAAGGATGAAAATTTGACTTCAGACCTTCGTGTCTTTATTTGTCTTGCAACCTCTCTGTATCTCAGCTGAGCCAAGGGAATCCAGGAATGTGTCTATACAGATCTGGGTTAGATAAGCTCTTTCCATTTGGAATTTAAAAATGAAATACACCCTCAAATACATGTGAAGGAGACCCCTCCCTTTTCAAGCACAAAACAATAAAGATATTCTGTAAAATCGTTCTGAAATTGTTCTCCATTTTTTCTCCATTTGTTCTAAAGACAGTGGTAGCACTCAGTCAAAGAAGTCATGTAGGTAGTATATGTGTGTGATAGGGATTAAATTTTTATTTTCTGGAAAAAGAAAATAAAACTATAGGCTGAAGAAATTAATGTCTTGTAATACTTCAAGACTCATCTATTAAATTGCTTGCCAGTAGTTAGAAGAAAAAAAAAAAAAGATATCTGAAATCACACTAGGAAATCCTCTGACTTCAGGCAAATGTCTGATTCTGATTGAGACAGCTTCATTTATCAGCGCCATCACCAGCTGATCTATAAATACATCTGGTTTTACAGCGCACACACTCTGAGATTTTCCTGTTATCTCCTCAGAAGAGAAGGGCTAGTGGCTTCTCTTGGACAAGCCTGGCTTAGCCAAAGCCCACAGGAACGTAAGCCTAAGAGGCCAAGCCCATCGGTTGTTGTTAGCTTTGATAGTCACTGCTATCATTTGAGAGTGTGCTTGTAGCCAGTCCAAGTTGGCAGCGTCAGCCCAAGCTGATTGGAGCTGCAGACATTTTTGCTGACTGGAGTCATGCTATCTTTGCCAGTTTGCTGGAATAGACACAGACACTGATTGGGTCATGCTGAAAACATTCCTGTCCTATGAAGCAAGTCTGTTTGTATTTCAGGTTTGCCAGGACTAATGAATTAAAAATCTTGGGCTCACCACAGTTTGCTGCTTAATAATGCCTGTGACAGAAGGATTTTTTCCTCCCTGAAGTGTGACAGCATCCTAATCCCTCATCTCTGGCAAGGAGAGGAAGGAAAAGCAGAATTGTGGAGAAAAGTGGAAAAGGGCTATCTTTTGGGACAGCAAAGCCTATGGGAAGTGCAGGTAGCAGCATGTTGCCCTGACAGCTGTCTCAGCTTCTCAAACCTTGTCAGTTTGTTGCTATGCAGCAGGTGCAGCCTTTTCTTTTATTGAAGCTTTACTCCATAAAGGCAACGACAAGCCAAGGCAGTGGCTGGCCCTGGATTATACAAGTGCAGACACTCCGCTAAGTGAGGTAAGGCAACAGGTGTGAAAAAAATCCATAGAGCTGTAACAGCATTAAATCTGAGTTCTGCTGCAGGTTTTTTACAGAGGAACAGCAGCCAGCCAGCTCTACAAGCAATTGTTGGGAAGAAGAGAGCTGCTCATTAAATCTCATTAAGTTCCAGGTTGCCCACTCACTCTCATCCCTGTCTACAGAGATACTATTCTTCATTCATGGAGAAAGCATGTGGGGGAATTTGGGGCAGTTGGTCTGCATGTTTCCTAATACCACCTTGTTTCCACACAGGCTTCTTCCCACCCTCTCTGTTCTCTTTGATTGCTTTTTGTGATGAAGAGCTTGAGAATTTCGCAGAAAAAAGGAGTGAAGGGATAAATGCAACATAAAAAAATTATAACAGGGTAAATGCTGTGTATAAAGATGAGATTTCTTTTGTTCTGGTTTAGAATAAAATGAAAATTTTCTTCTGTGTTTCAATAGAATTCACCATTTCTTACTGAAAGAGTATTGATTTTTGTCCTCTCAGAGAACATGGTTAAAAGAGTTAATTTTAAAACATTGCACACCACAGAGTATGTGATTGGGATAGAATAACAGTCTTGTAGCAATATTGTTATGGCAACTTTTAAAACTCTATCAGAATGCATCCTTTTAATTTCTTAGGCTGTGATGTGAAATGTGAAGTATACTCTTATGTAGAGGACCACTTGAGATAGTCAATGTCAGGGAAAGTGCACGAACAGCACAGAACAATGAACAGCCTTGTTTTAAGGACTTGCTTATCACTCTCTTTATTTTGAGGGGTTTTTATTTTACCTTGTATTGGGAAGTAAGGAAGGGAAATATATTAAAGAATTTTGCATTGATAATTCTGTTGTGTTTTAAAAACAAGGAGATGTATCAGATGTTTCTTATGAAGTGAGGGTGGCAAAGAGATCAAGAATGCTCAGAAGGTAAAAATCATTTACTCTGATGCACTTCAAGATAAAATATTTCAGTTGACTCCAAGGGTCTTTCTCTGAATCTAAAACATACATGGCCGCAATTTATTTGTCTTTTCTTTGCCTCTGCTCCATAGATAACAGTTCCATTTTTGTGGGTCTTGAATAGTAGTACTGGGGAATTTAGAGCAGTCCCTGATATCTTAATCCATTGTATACTAGCAGTAAGAGACACTTTCAGCTTCAAGTAAAATTTATGCAAAATAAGGATTTTAGATTATTTGTTGCTATTGTAAGAAAAGATTATGCACTTCAAATAACAAGTAACAAATAACAATATCACTCTGCTAGCTAAGTATCAAGAGAGACAAAGCAAATAAACAAGAAATGCTGAAATTAATGGACCAAATGCAAATTTGATCCTCTTCCATTGATTGCATGGCAGTGATGCCAGAGAAGTGTCTGATTCACTTGTGTGCCACCAAGGAATATTATACTCCTGAAATCGTTTCTGTTCTATTGACTTTTTGAGACTGCCAAATAATTCAGTATGAATTAGAATGACTTGGTAGAATTTTCATGCAATACAATAACTACTTTACTGAAAAACTGCAAGATTATTGGCTTAGGAAACTGGTTCTTGTTTTCACTAGCTGAATGCTCTGTTGTCTGCTGACAATTAATTAGTAAAATCATTGTATTTTCCTGATGAATTTGGTTTCTAATTCCCTAAGAAGTTTTTATGGTCATTTAAAAGCATAGCTGTCCACATATTTGGTATGAATACAATGCATGCTGGAGAACAGTCCAGACTCCTAAAATAATTTTTTTATGGGCAGATCTTTTGCATGCACCAAGTCCCACTGACTTCACATTCTCCACACATGGTGCTAATCAGAAGATTAATATCTTTGAATTTTAGCAGCTATGTGCTAGATAATCAAGGGGATTGTTTGCTTTCAGCTACCTAATAGAGTTTAACCAAAACTGTTCATTCAAGAGGTTAAATATACATAGTAGAGCTCAGAGTACAACTTTTCAAGGCACCGAGATGTTTTAATTATGCTCTTAGAGATAAAAAGTAGCTAATTCTTTTGTTGTTCATTATTCTTTAGTGCCATATTTGAAATGAACTAGCAGTTTTCTTAATGGACAGGGTTTCATCGCAGTAAAGTCACTTTTTGGAATTGATGGTCTCCGAAGAAAGACGGAGGACTGAGTAAGGTCCCGACGCGGGAGCCAAGTCCATGCGGACAGACCCCTACACCTGCACAGGCTTCCACTGAAGAATCACCACCAAGGTTTGGAGATCCCATGAATGTTTGGTCATGAAGTGCGTGCCTTGCAGGCGCGGTTGGCCTGGGGGAGCATGGGTGGAAGGTAGGAGGATGAGTGCCTCCTCGTTGACACCATGTGGAGTGGTGTGCCCGGTTCCAATCACAGGGCAGGCTTGGGGTCATGTTACTCTCAACTCCCCACCCCTTCTTCCTTCTTCACCTTCAGAACCAGGCAGCATTGCCACGAGTCAAGGCTTGCTGAAGGGGCAATGGCGGGGAGCAAGCAGGTGAGAAGAGAGGCAGCTTCCTTTGCCATCGTTCTTTCTAATCTATAAATAGCAAAAATAAAAGCAGTCTCTGCACTGAATTTCACTTAAATTATTTTTAAATGGAAAAGAGAAATGGCGCTCCCTTGACTTTGATTCTAAGCATTGCTTAGCTAGGATGGGAAAGGCAGCTGTGAGTGCATGAAAAGCATTAAAACTCATTTGTAGAATGATATCACATGCTCTGTAATAAATATATTTTTTGTATTATTGCAGCTGGAACAAACAAGTAAAAGCATTGATTCAAGTGCCCACATGATCACCACCGCCAGGGTACCTGCTGATAAGCCAGTACGAATTGCCTTCAGCCTTAATGATTCCCCAGGTACAGTTTAATTTATGGAGGAAAACACAATGCCTTTAAATTTAAACCACAACTGCTTTAAAATTTTACATTAACTTACCAGTGTTTGCAATATCAAACCTAGTCCAGTATAATGGACGGATTTTTTTTCCTGAGTGGTAGCATGTGATCAGTTTTCCTGTCTGATAACTTTTAGTGTTTCCATTAACAATTTCATTACGCTAAATCCACTAAATTGACAGTTTTGATCTCTACTTTCTTTCAGTGGCTTGGGTAAGGCAATTAGGACTGTAATTAACTATCTAATTTCTCTGCATGTGCAGTATATCTGATTTGGAGGAATAGTAAAACAAGAAAACTAAAAGGAATTTGCATGAACCTAGAGCAGGAAGAGACTTTTTCCAGGGGGAAGGCTGGAAAGTGCCACACATGCCCAGCTTGGTGAAAGGTTTCAGGAAACAGGTGCCCCACATGGCATGTTCTCTGAGACAGCAGCAGAAATTTCATTGATGTTTATCCTATCAGCTCCTGCTGAGGGAGTATTACTTTCCCCAGTCATACCCTGTACACACACGGACCCTTTGGAGTAGATAAATATTATTGGTTTGCACCTTTGATATTATTAAGGACCAGAGAGCTGTTGCCAAGCAGTGAAAGTCAAATTGAAATAAATCAAAGAGGAAGCTGAAAAGCATCCAAAAAAGGTCAGCTGTTGCTTTAGCTAAAGGTGAGTGCCTGGAGTCAGGGCTGAGATGTATTTATGGCATGAGACATAAGGACAATTGAACCGTATGCTTTTGAGTGCTTTATGGGACTCAGTGCATTGTAGGATAATGTGTAAGGTCGCCAGCTGAGGTTAGTGTGAACAGAATCTCAGCTTGAATGCAATTTTCTATTTTAAAAGTGTTTTAGAATATACAGTATCTTTCCTAATTGTTGTGTACTATTAATTTTCAGCAACAATACTGAAATACAATCTCGTCCCCTAAGAAAGGGAATTAAAACCCAAACATCTTCATATATTATTGAACCTAATTTTCAATTCATAAAGATGAGTGACAAAGAAAGATCGGGACAAGGAATATAAAGAAACACGTGATAATCTGTGTGTAAATTAAGATAACCTGGTAATTACATTTTTATTACAGAAAGCAGTAAGGAATAATTCACATCTCTCAAGATACAGTCACATGGTAAATTTCTTGCAGGAATTATGGCGTAAATGTGTCTTGAAGACAGATGTAAAAGAAAGGGGAGTGCTCTTACAAAGTAGAAAAAAGGAATGCTGAAGTGAGACTCTGAAAACAAGTCAGGGAAAGCTGAGACCATGGGAAAATCAAAGAGAGCAGAATGGTTTGTGACAAGAGATGGCAGTAGGAAATGACAAGGTTGTGCATAGCTTGGAAGAAGGGGACATGAAAGGCAGGAAGCATAACTTCCTTAGCATTGCATCATATTTTATTTTTTACTTTTTTATCCTGCTAATAATTCCAGCCTCTCTCTTAACATTTACAAAAATAAACTCAATTAGAGAAAGGTAATATTTTTCTTCTACATATTGTTAAATTGTTCCAAATGTTAAAACTGTTAAAATTTTTAATCCTTGATTGTATATGTACAAATACTCCTGCAGTATGCAATCCAGATTCTTCATGGGTACTGATAAAAAAAAAACAACAACCAGTAGACTGAGTGCCATGTTCCCCTCTGCATTACATCCCTTTTGGGGGCTAAACCAGGAGGTCTAAACTAATTATTGACGAAACATTATTGGTTTACTATGTCATAAGAATTTCAAGTGGTTTTATAAAAAGGCAAAGGAAATAAGGTTTTAATAGGTGTGAAAATTTCCAGCAAACCATAGTTGAATCAAGAGAGTACCAACAAGTATGTAACACTTTTAAGATGAGCTACAAAAACATTCAACAGGTAAATCTTAAGGTATTTTGTAGCAGGTGCTTTTTCCCCCCTCCCTTTTTTTTTTTTTTTACTTTTTTTTTCTTTGATGAGGATATTTGTTTTCAGTTCAAACAGGAGTTACCTGATGTGTGATAGTAAAGCATGAGCTGAAGCTCATGCACTGCTAGGATACGTAAGTTCTTGGCAAGGGCTAAGTGGTGAGGAAATCTCTCTGACTTAAGCTTTTCCTTAAATTCTACCTCACTTGAAAGGCACAGTGACACATTTCGCCAAGAAAGGCTGCATTCTCCTTCCGGGGGCTGTGCAACTGCTTACTAGGAGGAACTGACAGCATAACTGGATATAAAAAGAGGAAATGGAATGTTTCTTCTGGGTGGTGATTATCTCACTGGCTAGGATTGTAACCAAGCAGTGGGTGTGAGGAGCAGTGAAAGGAAAAACTACTCTCAGCTTATGAGAAGAAATTACTTTGTGTTAACTGACCTACAAAACCGGAGCTGGCCTATCCTGAGCATACAACAAATAATGTGTGTTGCATTATTTGTCAGTCAACACCTGATGACAGAAATTCTGGCCAGCTTTGTGAGGTATTTTTAATGTGAAAGTAGAGCAACCAGTTCCTTAAAAGTCTCAGGAGCAGCCCATCAGCGGGTGCTATATAAGAAGACAGTTTTATTGTGTATCTCTTGTTCCTGTATATATAAATGTCTATGTTTGGCTCTTTCACTCAAGTTCACTAAGACCCGTTTCCCAGGGCGTGTCTGCTCTCAGTATCGCAACGATTTAACTTAAGGTACCATTTTAAGGTAATTCATTGGAAACATACTGTTTCAACCTACCTTACATCACTTGGAAACTAATGCAGTTTGTACTGAATGTGGTGTTCCAAGATTCAAATAAGTGTTTCAGTGTTGAAAATTTATTGTGGTTTGTCAGCGTCAAATTTCATTTAACTGGTGAAATTCAATATGTCCTGATATTTAACAGTCTTACAAATGCATGAACTTCATGGAATTTAGACAGCTGGATTTTTCTTGTGTAATAGTTCAAAGAGAAGTTTTATAGGTTCATATCTCTTCACCTTGCCTCCTAGAGTAAAAGCTTAAATCTAGCTGAAAAGTTCTGCTCATGTTTTGTGGGGATAAATGTCTGGGTCTGAAATTGTTAGTCAGTTCTTTAATTTGAAATTAGTCTACCTCTGACAGGACTTTCCAGAAAGGTCACTGACAACAAAGGCAAAACATAAATCTTCTAATGAGCCTGACAGACAGTGGATCAGTGTCATATTTTTGCAAGCATAGCAAAATTACTTATTTTACTCTTCTTTATGCTCATTACCCTGGTGACTACAAGGAATTTTTTGCTTTTCTAGTTTCTCGTGCAAGACTATTTTGCAGTGGTTGCTCCTTCAAAAGCAACCTTCGAATTCCTACCCCACCCCTCTATTGGTTGTAATGGTCACAGAGGTTTTCCAGCACATTGATTGACAGCCAGTGAGGATGGCTAAAATATATGGTTAAAATTCACAGAGCTAATTTCCTAAATTTACACCTGCAGGGCTCAGTTCTTGGGGAATTAGATGGGAAATAGGTGAGATACCCTCAAGGAGACATTCATCTGAGGATGCTTAGGCTTGAGTGAAGGTATATGAAATAGAAGGATTTTGCTCGTACCGCTTCCGTTATGGACTGTTCCTATTTTTGGGAGGTCCACAGCCCTTATTATTGAGCAAGCCTTCACATCCTATTCCTGGGTGGGGCAGTGACCGTTCCCCACTATTTTACCAGTGAGGTAACTGCGAGGTTGTGTGAGGTCGTGCCAGGCAGGGCTGTGAATAGAAGCCCTGGAGCTCCACGCAGCAGTGCCAAGTCGCAGTCACTTAGCCACACAGCCTTCCAGGATGAAGCTGATGAGTCTATGCTTGTCTGTCAGTATTCAGGCCCAGAGCTGCTGGACCTCACTGCCCTCCCGGGGCCAGGAGTGGGTCCTGACGGGCAGTTTGCTGCTGTTCTTGGTGCAAGTTGTGCTTGCAGTTCAGTTTGAACACTTTTCCTGTGCAAGGGCTGATCCCCTTACAGGATTGCAACCTACTTATGTTACCAATTTAATTCTTTAATTTAGAAGGAAGAGATCTGAATACATTGGCCCACACACGTAGGAGAAAAAAAATAGGACCTGACTGTATAATTAAATATTGGATCATAACTCAGTTACTCAAGGAAGCAGAGCTGTGATAGGCATTTCCTAAGTTTCAAGTGCTTGATTTAGCAACCTCAATGTGCTTTCAACACATTTAAATTTTTAATATTCTATTTCTGTCTATCTTAGTGATGATCATAGAGAAACTAATTTTCAAGATTATTCTGCAAGTGAATCAGATGTTGTTCTCATAGGATTTGCTGCCTTTAGCTCACATTTCAGTTAAATGGAACAGCCATATAGGAGAAGATTTGAGTATTACACTTAATTGTGCCAGACACTGTGTCAGTCAGACAGCAACATGTGAAGGATTTCTCTCATTTGACTACATGATGGAGGTCTGGGATATTGGAATCTCCAGGAGGACAGAACATGATTAAATAAGTGAAGCTTTCCAGAAATCAAGCTTCATTCTCAAATGTGCAATTTTAGCATATGTCAGCTGCCTCAGAAGTGAGCTTTTCGGACAATCAGTGTTAATAGAGTTCAGATGCTCTTTGTTACAAATGACAGTTTTAGCAGCAAGACAAGTGAGCATGTGAACCTGATGAAACAAACATGAAAATCCCACTATTTCAGGTCCATTAACTGAGTCTTTGGTTTAAAACACCTGGGTTATAAAAGCAGGATAAAGGTCTTCAGGGCATTTTTAAATATAGATCTTCAAAATTAGATTTGGGAAATCAGGAAATGCTACTCATTTAGAAATCATATTACAGATATATTAGCTTACAGGTGGCTGTAATGAAATCCCTGGTCTGATTCTTTCATATCACAGGATAGTGCTGTTGAATTTGCCAGGACAGCCATAATATGCACATATATGTTTTTCTTATTTTCTTTTGACCAAAATCTTGACTCATTTCCAGGTGCAATGAGTTATTGTCTCTGATTTTAGAATATATATTTTATTTTAAACAAAATAAGTTTTCAACATCCAGCTTGAATTATAAGTAATTTTTCTTTATTTATTTCTTTATCGTGACTATAGGGATGAGATGCTGTTTGTAGTTGGTGAAGAATCAGCCCAGATATTTTCAGGGATTTGTGGTAGAGAAAAGCCACTATTATAAAAGGTGTCTTTGATTTTATCAGTGATTCCTTATCATAATCTAGATATTCATTAAAAATTGATAATTAATTGAGAAAAGAGGGGAAATAGGTATTTCAGAGGTTTGTTTTCTAGTTAAGGAGAGGTAGAGTAGAAAATAACACAGATCAGGAGATTGTTTTGAGAATGTTTTGATCTTCAGAATAATTTCATTGGCATTTCAGAATTTCATGTGTCTGATTTTCAGAGTCAATAGATTTTTAAGGCAAGAAGTCAATGTGATTTTGACTGGTATTCGGCATGTAAGCGCAATAGCAATTCTTCAAAAAAAATGCAAGCATTTATCTTTCCTCTTGACTTCTTGAAAACATCCTCAAAAAAGTTTTAGGAGGTGAATGATTGCCTTCACTTGCTTTCTCCTTGTGTGAAATTTAAGTTTTCATTATTACCGAGTGGTTTTTATTGTTACTGTTGTGGTTGTTGCTTTGATAACAGTGGAATAAAGACTGATATGGGGCAATAATTTATTTCACCGAAAGCTGTCAGAAAAGCCTTTTGTTGCTCTTTTTGTGAAAAACAAGATTGCAGCTGGCTATGATGATTTATTTTCATTTTTGTAAACTAAATAATACAGCTGAAATTCTCAAAAGAGCCTAAAAGAATTAGAATTCAGTATAATTTCAAAACACTGAAGTCTGTAGCATTTCTTGATGATGTTCTGCACATCAGATGATGATTTAAATAAGTCTTAAACTAGTACAGCTAAAAAAAAACCCCTAGCAGCTGTTCAATAGATGCTAGGGCAAGCCCATTATAAAATGTACTATGGTATGTCATAATGGTTAGGATACCAGTGCATTCTATTTTTAGTACCATTGACTCAGTCACTTGAGTTCAAAAAATAAGCAGGGAACATCTGTTTATTAAAAGGATTTCCTCTACATTAATTTCTCTCTCTATTCCATCCTTTATAAAGTATTTCCAAGATTTTTAACCGGTTCTTTCCAGAGTATGATCCAATCTATTTTCCAATATTCTGACACTGCATTAATTATATTTTCTTATTAATAGCTGATGCTGTGAAGATGAAATTACTGTCTGATGTTTCTTCAAATTTTTAAAAATCATTTGGAGTGTTGCTTTTGCTATGTTTTTCTGAATTTTAAAGGTGTTTAGGGTCCCTCCATAAAGCTACTATACCAAAGATTGTACTGCTGAAATTGCCAAAACAAATAGCAGTTTAACTGCCATCCATGACTCTGGTCCAATATCTCTGTCAGAATATTTAACAGCTATTCAGCCAAATACTTGTAGAGCAGCTGTAGCCCTAGTCAGACTGAGTCTTATTCTGTCCTTCCTTTTAGCCATGCCATGTGATTCATCTTTCTTCTTTTAGAATATTAATCTATTTATATATTGTACAAGAAAGCAATAGCAAATTAAAGGTAAACACTTGCATATCAGCATGATACAATTCTATACAATTAAAGCAATTTAAGTACTTTCCAGAATGGACATGCTTGACTTTTGGCGTGAAGAAAGAAGGGGGACACTCAAATGACATGGGTATGACTTTTTGATAATGCTAGCAAGACAACTACTCCACAAAAATATAGGAACTTCAGTTTGTTTTCTGAGGAAGTTCAAGAGCTTTTGCTTTCATATCACTGTATATTTTTTTTATTCTCTGAGCATCTCTTCCCAGGGGCTGTCCAGCTCTAGCTATGTTATTGAGTAAGGCTGTGACCATGTGTTAGCCAGTATGTTTATTTTTCATAGGATAAGGTGACTTATTTTACTTTTTCCCCCCAATCTCTTTGGCTGTATAACCACAGAGGCCAGGAGAAGGATATCAAATATTTGACAAATAATTTAGATCCTAGTCTGTACTTTTTAGAATCCTGATTTGATATGAGGTCCTCTTGATCTTCTTTGGGTTTTGTTGCTGTGTTCAAGTCTACAAGTATGCAGCAGATTGCAGGATCTGAACTGTGGTATGGATTTTCTCCTGTAAGAGCCATCCTTATTCAACTTTGACACATTACAAACAACTGACTGTAAGCTAATAGTAACACTCTCCTCACCTCCCATAACCTGTAGTAAGATGAATAAACAGTCATCATAATCCAATGCAAAACTGAGAGTGTGAAAGTCACTGAGAAAGAAATATTGCACTGGCACTACCAAGTGTGATTCATTTCTGATCTCAGTCCAGCTACTAGTGGGCAGGTGTCCACGTCACAACCCTGACATGACTGGCACAATCTGTCCCACCTTTGCTGGAAGCCTATACTAAAAATAAACCAAAAAAAAAAAAAAAATCCCAAACAAATAAATAAAAACACAGCTTGGTTTGTTGTCATGATTAAATTAACTCTAGCCCATAAGGATTATAATTGATAGGTTAAAATCCTTTACTTAGCAGTGTAATGGAGAGAGCTCAGGAAGAAAAACAGTTTCTATTTATTTGTTTTATTAAATGATCACATATTCTGCTTTGTTTCTTAATCACTGCCATGCAAAATAGACTTCCTGTATTTCCAGAATGTAAACTTTTCTTATTATCAACCCACTGGTATTTTCAAGGATTCTATTGAGGCATCTCGAGTGTAAAATATAAGATGTGGAGGTGTTTTCAGGATCTTGACATTACTGTCCATATATACAATATAGAATTTCATCAAACAGATTACTTGAAATGCCCTCTTTGGTAGACAATGACTTTTAATATCCTGTTTACCTTTTAGATGATGCTTCCCCGGAAAACTTCCCTTTGGCATTTCCAGAACTAGATCAGCAGCTGCAGGTAAACTTTTCTTCTCTTATGACAGTTCTACTGCACATTCATTGTGTTTGTTGTTATAAAAAGACTCTGGTTGTTACACTGTGGTGGAAGTTTTTGTGTTTTTTTCCACTTTTCTTGCTTATTAACATTTAGTAAGACTGTATATACCCATAGAAGAAAACATTGTCTTTTCAAGATCTACAGAAAATTCTTAGTCCAACTGCAGGCAAATTGCCATTTTAACAATTTTGCTTGCTTTTAAGATTTTCTATCCAATTCATGCAGTGCTGCTCTGCAATGAGGAGAGCTCTTGTTCAATTGATGGGAGAAGGAATGAGATGGACATTATACATTCTAATGCCTGCAGGCTGTGCCGTGACTGATGTCATCAGTTTTCTCAGAGGCATTCAGAGTGATCAGTCTGATTTGTCAGCATAGGATGATGGGCCACCAGTATACTGGACAGTGAGCAGTTGATGGCAGCTCCATGGTTCACCGGGCACAAAGCCAGTTCTGCATCCAGGGATTTTTTTCCCTTTCCTCTCTGCTGGTTCTGGAGTGTTTGCTGGCTTTTGTAGACTACTTCAGATCATCTATTTTCCCAGAAGCATTTAGACTTCCTCTGATATTTCACATGAAGGCAGTTGTTTCCTGACTGCAAGTTGAGAAAGGCATTGGTAAACCATTTATTGTGCAATAATGTCATCTTTCCTGTACCCATCAACTCATGAGACAGCACAGGAGGGCTGCTGACTTCAAGGGCTGATGCCTCTGTCCTGCAGCTTGCATCAAAAGGATGAGTGAGAAAGGAATGGAGGGTGACAGAGACTCTTCTTGCTCTCTCCCTCTCATGGATATGGGCAGGTCCTTTAGGCGTAAGTAGGAATTAATAATGGCTTAAGATTTGGGACAAAAGGAAATGGGTAGTATGCTAACCTCTTTATTCCACTAACCTTCCAGTGCAGCAAATGTGATTGGTATGTTTTTTCCTTAGAAGAACTCAATTTGAGAAAAGCAATCATATTTCATGGCTGAAGCACTGAATTGAAAGGAAAGAACCTGCATTTTGTTTCCAGCTCTCTCAGTTGGAAACATCACCTAATCCTGGAGTTGCTTCATCCTGTTCATCTCTGAAATAAAGTTAATAATTTTTACCTTTTTTTGTAAAAGAGCATTAAGAACAGTGGGTCTTTGTTGCTATAGAACAAAGTATGATTATTATTGCTGTTGCTATGGTTGATACATAAAACCAAAATTACTAGCATTACATATAAGTGCTCTACAGGACAAGCAATGATTTCTTTATTAGGACTTTTATGATCTATATTTCTGGAACCTATAATATATTCTAAATATGGAATTACATGATAGGCTGAAAATGCTCCTCTGGAAGCATTCAAGTGTGCTGGATAGATAATAGCCCTTCAGTAAAAGTTTTTAAGTACACACGAGCACAATCCTGCTAAGTGTACCCAACTGGTCTGTTAAGTACTTGACATTTGTTTCAAAAAAATTTTCCTTTACTCTCATGATCTCAATATAATAACAAATTCAAGGAAATAATCAAAGGCTTTGATTTGTATAATGTTCTTTTTATTATCCTTCATAAACTCTCTGATAATATCAGGATAGCTGAAAAGATAATTTATCAGAACTACCTGTCTGAATCAACCAGTTAAAAGTATTAAATTTGCAGTAGCATTTCATCTTTTAGCTTTTCAAGCTTATGTGCATATTTATATTTTGATGCCTTTATGTTCATCCAAGGACAGTGAAGTCAATCCAGGGTTTTGAGGTGATGGAGAGGGAACATTGCATTCAAATTTAGCTATAAAAATTTGAATTTCCTTGCTTTTGTCAATCTGGATCATAGCTTCATGTGATAACTGTTTAATGTAATTACAATATTTTTAATCTGCTTTAAAATTTCAAACAAGCAATAACTGTTACAAAGTTATCACTTACCTTGCTACATTTCTTATTGTGGTTTTTTTTTTTCAACTACTACAATCCAAACTGCTGCAGATTTTTCAAAACTCTATGACGTGCTTGCAATCCATGCCAGGTTTGAAACAGGTAGCTCCCGTATTACAGAAACAAGTAAAATGGGCTTCACCAGGACCTGCAGAAGTAGCGAATGATGGTGTCCCTTGTCATTCCATCCATGCTTTTTTCTGTCCCAAAGTGCATTAATATAAAGCACACACATGAAGGATCATGTAAATGAACCTTTTAATCAGCTGTGGCAATAGCAGCCTGAAATGCTGGAATTTGTAAGAATGCTGGTACATATGTTCATAATAAAAATATCATATCTTAGAGCCTCAAGATTTTCATCAGTGTGCCATAAATACAGTCCAAAACATTTGAATTTTATTTAAAGAAGCAAACTATAAATGCAGGTTATATGGCTATATAGTAATAGACACCTTTAAAAAAAAGCAATAACTTTACAGATTTCAAGCATATGAAGGAAAAATTTAAAACCTGTTTTAAAAACAAACAAACAAAAAACCTAAATTAGCTGATCTTTAAACTGGATTTTAGAAAGCTGCTTGAAAGCTATGTAAGTTCATCAAGTCACTTGGAAAATCAGAGCCTTAGAATTCTATGCATGCAGGCAGCCGACCACAGCCTGAGTACCAAGCAATTTGCACCTCTGTTTTAGGCTTCAAGCCCTCGTCCTCCTATGTTAGGCCTTGGCAGACAACTTGGCTATTTGAGCAGAATTACCTAGTGGTCCCACTTTTCCTCCCGCAATCCTTCCATACCTATTCCCTGGGCAGCAGTATCAGATGGCAGGGCAAAGTTCAGCACAGCCTCCCCTTGGCAGGGTAACAAACCCTGCTGTCCAAGCAGCCAGCTTGGACCACAGGTGGAGGTGGGATTGCCTGGAGAGAAGGTCCTTCTAGGAGACTTAGCCAAAAAGCTGATTCTCTGTAAGGACTCCTATTAAAACACAGTCCTTGCAGCTTCTTTCTGAAGAATAAAAATGATCAGTCTGTGTGTTCTGATGTACCAACTAGATTCAAACTGTTTTTTATTTTCAAATTGCTTTTTGGAATGTCACCTTTTTCTACACATTCCAAGAAGCAATTTGTAAGAAAATAACTCAACCACTCTAAATCAAAATTGTTCTGTGGCCAACCAGACATGAAAGCCCTACATATGAGAACAGATCAGTTTAAGCTATATTTGCAGCTTTACTATTAAAAAAAAACCAAAACGCACACCACACACACATACACACACACACACACACAACTAAAATAATTCCTGCTAAGTTATCAGTGAAACAAAACTTATACTAATAAACTTCTTGCTTTCAATTCCTCTTGTTTGCAAGTATTGGAAATTATTCTCTTCTCACTGATGAGCAATACCTGCTTACTTGAGCTTTGGTGTTTCCTGCCCCCTCCGTGTGGTGAGTGGTGCAGCGAGGACAGGCTGCTTTGCAGCTGTCACTCTGTCCCTGGGAAACTTCAGCCTTTGCTCCGTGTAAAAGCTGGACAGGTCCTTGGAAGGCACCTCCTTGATTAGCTGCATAGTGACCACTCTGACAGACACTTTACTGCAGGTTATCTGCCGTGTTTAGAAACACACATCAGCATCCCAGGCCTTGCTGTTCAGGTCCCTGCAGGGAGAGGAGGAATCTGGTGCTCAGTCCCTGCATTGCTGTGCCCTGAGCGTTGCCTGTCCAGTTCCAGCCCTTCCTGTGACTTGCTCGGCTCATCTTTCTGTTCTCCATCAGAATCTTTATTCCAGCTGAGAGCTTGATCCTGAAGAGGGAAGAACACAAGTCACATATGCATAAACAAGATGTTCTATAATTCTTTATCCTTCAAAACCAGGTTGGATGGGGCCCTGAGCAACATGGAGCTGGAATGAGGTGATCTTCAAAGTCCTTTCCAACACAATTCAATGGTTCTATGATCTTTTCTCAAGAAATTGTGAGCTTGAGAGACATTTATGTCATATTTTGTATTACAAATCTGTGTAGTTAGATGACTATAAAATTGCTACAACAGAGAAAAAGCTCCAGCCATTTCTAATACCAGCTTTTAAAGTCAACGGATAGTCTTTCTTGCTTTAGTGGAAAATGTTCATATAAAATAAATAATGAAAATGTTAGAAAGGGGAAGTGTGTTGTGAGTGATATAAGCACTTAGCAGAAACCTTGTTTACTCTGGAACTTTAATTGCTTCTACTGAATGCCAGGATTCTTGTTAGACACATAAATTTATTTTAGAAAGCTTAAAAGCATACTGTGTTTTTAAAGAGGATGCTGTAATTTTTTTTTTACTGTGTATTGATTTCCATGAGAATTCCTAGAGCACTGAGTTGCTCTATAATTAGATTTGATTGCCTATGAACTTGATAAGTCTCCTGTAATGCTGCTGTGATAACTTTGGTCTTAGGTTATGTAAGACCATTTTATGCATGTATGCATGCTCACCAAGTCAGAGCATCATACTAAGGTTAGAAAAGAATGGAAAATCTCCCAGGAAGGAGAGTAAAACTCACAATTCCTCTCATCCAGTTGACCTGAATTGTTTGGAGGAAAGAGAACTGTTTACTTTTTTAGTAAAACTAGACTAAACTAGAAGTATCCTAAGATGGGTATCTGAAACTGGTGGAAGAGTTCCAGTTGCACAACAAAAAGTAGCTGTAACGTGCTATTTTTGCTTGGGCAATGTGGATTTTTTTTTCCATCATAGAAGAGTGCACAAGGCCATATGATGAACATAGGCCACATTCAAAATATTGGCATTGGTTTTTCCACTTTTCCAGAAGAGTTCAGCCGAAAGTTACCCAATTTACAAAAAACAAGACACCACTCTTTAATTAGAACAGTGCTGAAGACTTCTAGACAAGTTGATGGAAAAACTGCCTGATACCATTTTTTCTTGAAACTTCAACTTTTTCAGGAGAAAGTTTAAATTTTTTTTTCACAGTTAAACAAACATGTAAATGCAAAGAAATGATGGTGAATTAAAAAATCAATGTTTTAAAGTTTTAAGTGGCACTGCCAATTATACAGCTTTTGTGGATGTGGAATGCTGATTTTCATATGGTAAGGCAAAATAACTTGTCATGTGAGTGAAGCAAAAAAAACCCCAAACCTGAAAACTTTCATTCTGTGTCACCCCAGCAAAGATTTTATTTAGAAGACCTCCTTCAACTTGCCTGTAAAAGCAGACAGAGAGGAGGCCACCCAGATGATTAAAGTAATGGAGCATCTCTCCTAAAAGGAAAGCAGATCCCTTCCAATCCAAACCATTCTGTGATTTTCTGTTTCTTCATTAACTGCTTTGGCATGTCCTCTTCCAACATCTTTAATACCTGGATTCTGAAAAAAAAAAAAAAACTAAATAAACAGTGCATATGTTTTGTAAAGATCTACATATATGTGTGCAGTTACAGGATGATCTGTAAAAGATCTCTTAGTGTCTACTTGCTGAATTCTTTAGAACATTTGCCAATATTACAGTG
The DNA here is from genome assembly GCA_013396955.1 of Regulus satrapa. Lineage (NCBI taxonomy): Eukaryota > Metazoa > Chordata > Aves > Passeriformes > Regulidae > Regulus > Regulus satrapa. The sequence continues at coordinate 157,130 of VWZN01016982.1, read as the reverse complement.
AGTTACTCAACAGAATACAAGGAAAAATCAGACGTTGAAAATCAGGCATAATAGGAGAGATCACCAGTGTAACTTACAGCTGCAGCTTTTTTACTAGCTTTGTGAACAACATCAGAGATGCTGCAAGTGCATGTTTGCTAGCACAGGTAAATGAGGGTGAATGACACTGAAGCCTGAAATAAACAGAATTAGAAGTAGTAACTGTTTCCATTAAATGTAATTTACTTTGGCAGGGATGTTTTTTGCTTGTCTAGCAGGTATGATTTTATTTATATTAATTTATGGATAGGCGAGGTACTTCATGAAGTAGAAAGCTCAGGCTATCCTAAGAGGAAGTTAAAGCATGGCTGTTTGCTTCTGAGTGGAAAAAAAAAATATACTGCAAATTGAACTTTATTAAGGCCTTCTGAAATTAATAACCTCAGTAAACTAGCAATCTCTTAACATAAAAATGTTACAAAGACTTCATTAAATGCCATTGGACATTCTGTACTGCAGTTTCTGCAGTGCTTCCCATTGCCTGGCCACAGACAGTTTAAAAAAATCCTTCCAGGTGTCCTGGAGGTTTGTATCTCTCCTCTTCCCATGTTACTGCAGCAGAAGGTGTTTGCTAAATAACCCTGTTTCATATCCTACTGACCAGAAATTACTCATGGGTGCTGTAGATAATATCTCTGAAGCTTTTCTTAGAAGTCTCCAAATTGCAGAGGAGCAAACCCAGTTCTCCAGATCTGGCTGCCCCACCCCCTGGGAGTGTTCAAGGCCAGGTTGGATGGGGCTTGGAGCAACCTGGACTAGTGGAAGATGACCCTGCTCATGGCAAAGGGGCTGGAACTAGATGCTCTTGAAGGTTCTTTCCAACCCAAACCACTCTATGATATAATCCAATGATATTCTATCTAGTCATTTGAAAACATAATCATATTTATGTTTTAGAGAAAGATACACTAATAATTTAAAAGATTTTTGATATAGTGCTTATTACCATCAGACAAATTGAAAATAATTTTATGAACAGAAATTAGTACTTTGATTGTAGAATTTGTTTTAAATTTAAATTAAGTGCTAAAATGTCAGTGGGAGAAAAAATGTCACTGAAGTGGAAACAATTATAGGAAGGGTTTTAAAAGTCAGTAACTGGCTCTAAGTGAGACTTAGATACTAAGTTTCAGCATGACTAGATAATTTTTAGCTCTCTATATATATCTTTTGAGTGGGAAGCTGGAATATAGAAACTGAACACTATTTTAATTTTTAAACTGGTTTAAACCAGCTAGATTAGGAGAAACTAAATTAGAAGCAATTCCAAGGTGTTTTTCACTTTGTTTTGTTGTGTTTTTCTTTTGAAGTATCACTGTTTGGGGACTTTCCCCTTGGTACTGCTCAAAACTGTTTTATTGTTGGTGGCTGATCTCTGGTAGATTGCAGAGATGCTGCTTTGGCTCATCCATGCATTCTTGGATTAGAGCACTGAGACTTCTATATTCAGTCTTGCTAAATTTGTGCTTATTAGTTGGGTGGCTATATGAATGGTGTTATTGCTCATCCACATTGAAATGCAATTAAAAGCCCTTTTCTAGGGATTAGATTAATCAACTATTGGGCTGTCCTTTCCCTGGGTTCCCAAAATCTCCAAGATCAGGGAAAATGAAGCAGTGTGCTGTGAAACAATTCTGCTGCAGCAGTTTTACATTTCAAACATGGAATATGAGTGTCTGTGTTAAAATTTCAGTGAGGAATCACATACCAACTACGAGCACTTGCAACCTCCATACATTACTTACATCTGTGTTTCGGGTTATGTCTGAAGCCAGCTTACCCCGTCTCCTGACAAAAAATGGTTTTAATCTTTGTCTCTGAATATGTTTAGTACAATTTAAATTTCCAGTTTAAATAAAACAAAGGACTATGAGATCATGAATAGGAAAAGTCTGACTACTTGTGCTTTTCTTTTCCTAATAATGTCATTAAGGGAATATTATACAGCACAGAAGAGCCAAGGTAGGACTGCAAGAAATGCAAAATGATCTACTAATATTGTGAAACACCATTGGATTTTATTTAACTAGGCAGTAAAGGAACTATTTTAAGTGTTTCCTTTTACTTCAAACAGGTGTCTCAAGCATGCTATTTGGAGTTCATTTACAGTCAATAGATTCATGGCTAATAACTTAAAAATACTTTCTGAAAGTGTTATAACCAAAATGTGATCAGTCCAGCCTGAAGCCTGAATTGAGATGCATTCTTTTTTAAGGAGCAAAAAGCACCTACATTTAACCAAAATGTATCTTCAATAATTTTGATGGAATTCACATAAGATTTCCTAGAATGGCTTAGTTTTATTTGCCAGTATTATTACATTCAAGTGTGCACTGGAAAAAAGTTGATCTTGCTGCAATGATATCAGTTCCTGGCAGTGTAAAGATGCATGTGATGGGTCTGACCAATGCATCAGCTTTAGCATTTACATATCACTCTAGCTGAAAAAGAGGGAGGTATCCTTTGAAAAATCTTCAGGGATATTTTGCAAAGCTGACAAGGAGAGTTCTGGAGTTCTGGACATTCTCACAATGTTTGAAGTTTTACACATATTCTTATGCAGGGAACTGTTCTGATTTTTTTTCTTTCTACGAAAGGCCATCACTAGGAATAGTTGGCCATATACTGCAGTTAAGGGAAAAAAATTCTTTAGATATTCTCACAGGAATTTAGATATATATTGTATCTTTCAAAATATGTGGGGTTTTAACTAATATTTTGTTCAAAAAACAGTGGGTTTTTCTTCTTCTTGTCTTTTTTCTTAAAGCCTCTGCCTCCTTGTCATGACTCTAAGGAATCTATGCAGGTGTATAAACAGCACTGCAAAATAGCAGAAGAGTACCATGAGGTCAAGAAAGAAATTGCTCTGCTGGAAGAAAGAAAGTGAGTAACTTTCCCAAAGGATTTACTGTCCTGTATTCTCTTTGTAAAACCCTGTTTGAAACATGCAGATTTAACATTGTATTTTCAACCTTATATACATATACACTTATAAATATATATACTTATTTATGCATATATTTTAATTGTTGCCTTCCAGTATCTGGAGGAAACCTACAAGAAAGATGGAGAGAGAGACTATTTATAGGGGCCTGGAGCGACAGGACAAGGGAAATGGCTTCAAACTGACAGAGGGCAGGGATAGATGGGATATTGAGAAGAAATTCTTCCCTGTGAGGGTGGTGAGGCCCTGGCACAGATTGCCCAGAGAAGCTGAGGCTGCCCCATGGCTGGAAGTGTTCAAGGCCAGGTTGGACAGGACTTGGAGCACCCTGGTCTGGTGGAAGGTGTCCCCTGCCTGTGGTATGGGGTTGGAACTGGATTATCTCTGGGGTCCCTTCCAACCCAAGCCATTCTATGATCCTATGATTTCATGCCTCTGCCTGATGGTCACACTAGAGCACAAGTGTGCCATTGCTCCATAGGACCAACTGAGGCCACTAAGGGCTGTCACAGTTTTGGACCCTCAGTTTTGTGGATGTCCCTTGAAACCTTCACTGACAGCTTCCAGGTCACATAACAATCCAGTTCAGCTGGTGCAGGTTCCTTTTCAATTTTAGTTTTTGCAATAAACTTTGCAGGCTTCAGTGAAGAGCAAAATGGATCCTCATTTAGGCTTAGAATATTGACAATAGCAGTAAACATGTTTCTGTGAGGTGCTTTGGTTTTGTGTACGCTGGCTCAATATACATTGGCATTTCAGGTGTCCCATACCCAAAGTGAATAAGCTGGAGATTTTTTTTCTTCTCTATGGCCTTTACTCAGAGCCCTGTCATCTTTTGCCTGACTGTTAAATGGCAAAGTGCACTCTGTGTCTGTCGGTCCCTTTCAACAAGAAACCTGAAAAAGAAATTCACAGAGGGGAAAGGTGAGTAGCGAAATCTCTGCCCAGCTGAGGTGTCCCTTGCAGTTCAGCCAAGTTTGCATCCATGGGAATATTCAACTGCAGAAGCAAGATGATGGGAGGGAAACTGTTGAAACTCTGTAGTCTTACAAGACATCCAAAGAACTCCTCAAATCCAAACTATGCAGGGTAAGAAAGTGAGATGTCTTTATCCAGGTTGATGGCTGTAGGCACAATATAGTTACTTTTTGCCTAAAGTGTCAAACCTAGTTGAATTTTCCCACTGCAAAACCCTTTCCACTGAAGGATCTGTGTGGCACTCAGATGCTGACAAACTGGAACAAAAGCTAAAAAAGGAGATGTCCAGTGTCATGGGAAAGTGCATTTTGCATTTGATTTGCCATTAATTGAACATGGCAAATTAAAAGTAATTTATATTTTTTTAAAGATTAGAAGATAAGTAATTTTTTTTTAAATTTCAATGATTTTTCAAATTTGGTTATCTGATATAAGCTGCTTACATATGTATTTAGCAATCAATTCAATGGAAACCACATCTCTGTCTACTCTGAAAATCCAACCACAATATAAAATATTAAATTAGTGTTTAAGTGCTTGACTTTAGTAGTATAAACACCAAAGGCAGCCTTCAATCATTTGGGTTTTAGAGTCTACTAATATAAATCCATTATTATTATTAGTAGTAGTAGTATTAGTATTAGTATTAGTATTAGTATTTGTATTAGTATTAGCACAACCCTGAATCAGTTATGCTTTTTTTCTAATGTTTGGAGCCATGAAAATGAGACATTCATGTATATTTTTGCACTTTATGGAATTTTTAAAAAAATTGCTGTTTGAATGCAATTTTTTAAATCTATAAGTCTGTGGTACTAGCTAAATTAGAAATGGTTTGCTTCTTGAGAACAGCAGGTACATGCACAAAATTGTTTAGCTGAATTCACAACTGTCCTAGTCAACCTCTATGCTCAGAGGTCAGCCTCTCAGTGGTGCTTATCCTGGATGAATTAAAGGGCTTCAGGCTGGTATTTTCCTTCATTCCACCAGTGGATGTCAACAGTGGAACAATGTCAGGAAGCTTCCACCACTGCTATCTTTGCCAAACCTGTTCTGGGAATTCCATGCTCCAGTAAACATATGTTATGAGTGGCTGTATAAGGCAACAAATGGAATTATATTATTGATACTCATATGTACTTTCTAATTACATATTTGCAGCCCTTTGTTCATGTGCTGAATAGCTGTGAAATGTTTAAACATGACAAATATCAGGGCAGCACCTTTCACACCTCCCATGTGTCTCAATCTGCAAAAGTGATCCTATAGCACTGGGATCAAAGGTATTTAATTTCCTACAAGCTGTGCACTGTGGTTGCCTGATTCTGAGGTTTAACAAGCTATAAGTGCCAACTGAAAATATTTTTTCACCGGATGTGGGTGGTTTATAACTCTTTCCTCCAGATGGATTATCCATTTTGTAGTATTTTGGAGCAGGTCTCACATGAGACTGCCTTCCCCTATTACTTATCTTTCCTTTCTGTAGCAATTTGTTTTTATTAAACCCTCCAGAAACTAATTGGGACCTCTTTACCAAATGAAAATTGGTTGAAATTGAAAAGTGGATTAGAAAGTTATTAGGACACATGTATCTTTACACACATGTAAACAAACAATCCTGAACATGATAGCCTTGATTTTTACCTAAAACTAGATAGAAGGGAAGTGTAAGTGTGGAAGCAAAGGAGTAAGCAAGAATTAAAAGAGAGTTTTGCTCTGGTGTTCACTGATTTATGTCTAAAAACATTCTTAGCACTTACAGTAAGAGAGTTAAAAGTAGTTTAGGGGCTAGCATATACTGAAGGAAGAGTGGATTATAATGGCTGGTGTGGCATGCATGTGTACATATATATATATATATATATATATATGTGTGTGTGTGTGTGTGTGTGTGTGTGTGTGTGTGTATGTATGTATGTATGTATGTATGTATGTACACATGTATATTCTTATATATGTATATACTTACATATGCACCTTATAATTGTGGCCTTTCACTGCCTGAAAGGAGCCTGGAAGAAAGATGGAGAGACTATTTACAAGGGCATGTAGAGATAGGACAAGGCAGAATGGTTTTAAACTGATAGAGAGTGGGTTTGGACTGGGTATTAAGAAAAAATTCTTCCTTGTGACGATGTCGGGGCACTGGAAATGGTTGCCCAGATAGCCCTGGCCACCCCATCACTGGGGGGCAAAAGTCATACATATTTCAAAGGGAAGAATGCTTTGACTTGTCTAAAAAGTCTGATGAGATGCATGAGCCTTTAGCCTCAAAACCAATTACAATCAAATTCAAAACATGGAGTTTGCAGTTTTCTAAAATTTGCCTCTGCTGTGGGTGTCTTCTTCTACATTTGAATTTGGATGAATGGAAACAGAGATTCCCAATTGTCTACTACACCTGCTATCTATTGTCTATTTCTCTTAAATATTATTTTTATAAAATGGATAATGATCAAGTCGTATCCCTTGTAATGGGAGCAAACAACTTTTATAGTGTTTTTCAGTGTACATTTTTATCAAAGGCAATCACAAGTGTTGTTGGATGGAACCTTTGCCAGTGCTCCCAACTTCCTGCACAGATGAATTCACCTGTGTCATTCCAATGAGAAGTCTCACCTGGCAGTTTCTGTACCTGTGCTGCCTGCTGATAGTACACACAGAATGCTGAAGGCTATGACTGACAGAAAAAAAAACAGAAAATGGATTGAGCAAATATTTTTTTACTTGTTGGCTAAGAGGAAGGAATAATGTAAACCTGACATAAATATCTATACAGGTATTAGAGCTTTTCAGGAAAAAAAAAAAGAGTTAGTTCTACTTTAAACAGTTTTTGTTCCAAACTCCAAAGTTCAGTACAACCTTTCAGACACAAAATAATATATGAAGGTATATCTTTATATTATTTTATAAGAAATAGAAGGTTGTAAAATGTTGTTTTGACAATAGTGAAAAACATTGACTGTTTTACAGCTTTTCAAAGGCTTACTTCTGCTTAGCTTGAGGTGTAATGTGAGCATTGAATATGGCTAAAGTAAAAAGTCAGTGAAGTGAAATCACAGGGGCTGCTTTTCATCAAGGCAGGAACAAAGCTTACTTACTTTTTCTCTTTTGTGCAATATAGATGGCAAGAGAATGTGCCAGGCAGGCAGTGGGAGAGAGGATGACAAGTATTTCACAGGAAAACAGGAAATGTGAGAGAGAAAAAGAAGTTGCAGTTTCAAAAAAGGGAAAATCAAAGTACAAAACATAAAAGGTTGGGAAAAGAAGTTACTCAAGAAAAAAAAGGAAGCAAGAATTTAAAAGAACATTGGGTAGATTTTTTTTTTTTTTCTAATTTAATCATAGCTTTGTTTGCTTCCTTCACTCAAAATCTTCACATTTATGCCAGCAATACGTAGTACAAGGAAAAGAACTACTCTGGAATGGGAGACATGATTGAAAATAAAGAAAAGGGTGTGGAAGCGAGAACATACCACATTTAGGGCACAGAATGTAATTTAATTTATGTTCCAGAAACACACACGTATTTCCATAACAGATGGTTTTGGGTATCTAACTTTGGGTGAAAGGGATGAGATGGCTGGTTATTTTGAGCACTTGTTATATTGCTATTACTAGATAATGACCCTGGATTATGTAGTTAAATATTAGAGTTGCCATGGTTGCTAGCTGTATCTCATATTCTTAGCACTGGATGGTTATCTCTTTTTCCTCCCCCAGACAATTCCAATATAACTCTACAGAAAATATAATTTGATCACCACCTGGTTTAGGATCACTCATTTTCTTGGCCATGGATATGACTTCTTTTCCTTCTTTTTCACATTAGAGTAGTCATGGAATCATAAAATTCTTAAGATTGGAAAAGATCTTTAGGATTATCAAGTCCAACCACCAAGCCAGCACGACCTCCCTGTTCACTATTAAACTGTGTCCTCGAGTGCCACCTCCACAGGTTTTCTTAACAACTCCAGGAATGGTGACTCAACCACTTCCCTGGGCAGCCCATTCCAGTGCTTGACAAAACTTTCAATTTAAAAGTTTTTCCTGATACCTAATCTGAACCTCCCTTGGCACAAATTTAGGCCATTTCCTCTCACCCTGACCCTTGTTCCCTAGGAGCAGAGCCAGACCCCAGCCTGGCTGCACACTCCAGTCAGGAAGTTGTGGAGAGTGAAAAGATCCCCCCTGAGCCTCCTTTTCTCCAGGTGGGCCCCTGCAGCTCCCTCAGCTGCTCCTGGTGCTCCAGACCCTCCCCCAGCTCCATTCCCTTCTCTGGACACTCTCCAGCCCCTCAATGTCTCCCTGGTAGTGAGAGACCCAGAACTGGACTCAGGACTCGAGGTGTGGCCTCAGCAGTGCCCAGCACAAGGGAACAGTCCTGCTGGACGTGGTAATGATGATAAAATCCAGGATCCCAGTGGCTCTCTTGGCAAATGACATGCAGTGGAGATGTCTTCCTAGTTTTGTGGGAGTCTTTCCTAAGTTTTAGCTTGCTCTCATGACCACAGGACTGCTTCTATGCTTTTTAGTCCAGAAGATTTCTCCAGGGACATTGTTTCCTGAGTGTCTTTCCCAACACTGTGAAGACAAGCAAGTTTGCAGACTTCCAGGTACTTCAGAAAAAGATTGGTGTAAACCTTAAAGGCAATGTTTTAGCTCAATCATTTTTTCCATCTTAGACCTACCTGTTTTTTCATCATCTTACATGTATGCAAAATATACGTTACTTGCCAAATACTAGAAATTAAATTACAGCTTTTCTAATACAATAAGAGAATGTCCTCTTCTAGAGGAAGTGTCCTTGCCTTTGGAAGGTCCTTTCCAACTCAAACAGTAATTTTATGTGTTCTGAGACTCGTTTTCATTTATATTAAGGCAGACTTTAATGTCTTTAACAAGGTTGTTTTTAAATTAATTAGTAGACTTCAAACATGCAAAGACAATCTCCTCAGACAGCAGTTACCTTACAGGGCTTCATAATTTCCCCTGATGGGAAAGCCATGCCAAATGTGGGGAGAGAAAATTACCTTAGGGTCACTAGTACACACCAGTTGTTGGAGATATCTCACTGCCATAGATGCATGATCTCTCCACAATGAAGGAAAGATAAATCTGATTATTTGTATTCTGGAAACTGTTTTCCTTGTGTCCAGTCCATCTCTAAACTCACCTATCTCCCAACAGATTTATCTGCTTAGTCTATCAGTTTCCTTTGCATTTATTCCTTCTGAATATGAGTGTTGAGGAGCTCTGTTCTCTGCATGTTTAGTCATTAAGACAAGAAAATGAGAAATAATTTCCCTAAAACAGTGCTGTGTTTTTCTCCTGCTTGTGGTTTATTGGTTTATTATGCAAATCACTAATGTTGCCTCCCAAACCCCTCCCCAAAAAACAGCACTTCAAGTGCACGTTACAGATTGTCTCAAAGCTTTGAGTGCCTCAGCATTAATTTAGAAAATACCTTATCAATACTGTTAATATTTAAACTTGGGGTAACCATTAACAGAAAACACAGATTACACAGTGATACATCTATTTATTAAGCATCCACAGCAAAGTCTAGATGGTGCAAGAGCTTAGTATGGTGTTCTTTAACCTCTGGAAGCTAAGTTCAACTCTTGGATTAGATCAGATGTAAATGTTAGTTACTGTCCTCATCCTTTTGTGAGCTCCGTAAACTACACCATTCATAACATTTAGCAATTCCCTGGTACTCTAATTTTAGATCTGTGGCAGGCTGACAGTATTAGCCTGAAACATCACCCTATCCTGTAAACAGGTGTTGATCCTGATGGGAAGGGACTAAGTAGGTTCTGCTGACTCAGAAGTGGGCAATTTTACTACCCCAGTGTGAGGAAACTGCTTTCTGTGAGGGAGGTCCAAGAGTGTGGACTACAGCAATGAGTATATTTTGATTTTAATGCATTTATAGTTTGTTTGATAGCAAAACCAAATCCTGGGGAGGGGCAGGGAAGTTATTTGTGCTGTTTGAATATTACTGGAGAGCTGCATGAAAGCCATGCCTGCACTGAATGTCATCAGATCAGGAGTGACCTTCATTACTAGAGCTGTCTGGGTTTGCACGTTGTCTGTCTGTGCCACTCCTGGCTCAAGTCCAGCTTAGTCAGTACCATTCCTTTTCAAGTACTGGAAGTTCCCACAGAAAAGCTCTACCTGCTTTTAAGATACTGATTACCTAGTAGTATGTTCACTGTATCTCCCTTTTAAGAAGCTCATGAGTGTAAGAAAAGTAAGGAAGAATGATTCTGAATTCATTTGTTTGGACACTTCTGATTTAACAGTCTGTAATTTGAAAGAGCTTAATTTAGCCTTTCAGTCCAGCATTGCACCAGAGAGAAATTGCAAAGAAATATTGCAGAAGTTCTCATTTGGTCTCCAGAGATAAAAGTTTTCTAGAGAAGTCCGGGGAGACTGAAAAGAAAAGAAACCAAAACAAATGAACAAACTAATCAAAAACAAAAAACAACCAACAGAAACAAGCATCTGGAATTGTAAAACCTCACTGTCCCTGAATGTATTTCTCACAAAAAATCACTCCTCCATGGCCTCTGGAGCTGTCTAGCTAGATTGTCTTGACTTGTTTGACAACTGGTTGATCTAGAATGGCCAAACCGCTGAGAAGTGAACCTGTTAGTGGCTTGCTGTGTTTGAAACGTGTACAGCTATATTGTATTAAATGTAAACAGAATTCTACTGAAAAATACCCTCTTGATGTTTCCTCTCAAAGGCCTGATTGAATGCACCTGTCACCTGGTGAAAGGCTTTGCTGCAGCATAGCTGTTCTGCATTATCTCAGTAGTATAAAACAAATATATCATATAGATATAGGATGCCTTTATGCTGCCTCTTTGGCTGCTTTAAAAATTCTGTAACAGCTGCTAACTCTTCTCTCTTTTTTTTTTTTTTTTCTTTCTTTCTCTCTTTTATTTTATTACCTGCGGGAAGCGCAGCTGGTAGAAATGGCTGTACCAAGGGTCTCTTCTAACTTGTGACTCCTTGAACTGCAGCAACTGTGACTGTAAACAGTCAAATAAACCATGGGCAAACTCTGCTATCACTGAAAGCTGCAGTAAAGACAGAGGAAGGTTAAATTGATCCTAAAAGAAGGCCAAGCAGAAGTGTTTTTCAAAAGGCAAATTTACGATTTTGCTGCTCTAAGTAGTAGCTTTTTAGCTACAAGTAACATAAGTGATCAGCAAACACAGAAATGTAATATTTTTGTGAATACTCTGACCTGTGGGAATAGAATTCCTGATCTGTAGGAATTTCCTGTCTGAAAGCACTGGTCTAGCCTGACAAGTGGGCTCCTTTACGGACTGTGAAAAGTGAAATCTATCCTCTATGAAGGCATTAACAACTTCCCGCTGATGATCTACAAGCATGGTTCCAACATGACTGAGAAATAAAGTCACAGGGCAATGAACAATTAAAAGATTAACTAATCTCTGTGATAGAATGATCAAAAGAACCTCTTAGAAGAGACTTCCTGTAACGGGTGAATTTTTGACTTAAAGGGAAAAAGCCCCAAAGCCAGGCTAGCCTGGTGGGTGACTAAGGAGAGAGCAATTAGATACTCTGTGAGTTACTCATGCCTTCAGTGTGTTTTAAGACTCCTTTTATCTTAACTTGTGCTGAGGTAATTTCAGTTGATACTATACAGGAAACTCCAGCTCCTGGCCTGCTCTGGGAATACAGGGCACTGTGTGACTCCATCCAGAAGGAGTCACAGCTTTAATCCTCTTGTGTCTGTACTTAAGAGGACCAGGAGGGGTCAGATTTGCAGCTATATCGCTCTTCCTCAGCAACAGGGCTAAGGTCTGAGCCTAAACACATAATAAAAACAATAACTGTAGTTCAGATTCAGTGCCTACTACTTACTGGATCTGTTTGTAGTAGAGAAAAGGAAACCAGACACACTTCACAGAACTTGCTGATAAATCTAATCAACCAAACAAAAACACCTCACTGTCTTTCAATGGTATCTGGTATTGAGAGAAAAATAAATTGTTATTCTTCTGGCAAAGAATTAGCAAGTCATCTCTAGGAACTTGATTCACCATGAACTGTGTGCTCATCTCTTACTGAAGTTAGAGATCGCAGTATCATACAATCAGTAGAACATTTGGATTGGGAAGGATCTTAAAACTCATCCAGTTCCAGCCCCCCTGCCATGGCAGGGGCACTTCCCACTAGCTCAGGCTGCTCCAAGCCCTGTCCAACATGGCCTTGAACACTTCCAGCCATGGTGCAGCCACAGGTTCTGGGCAACTTGTGCCAGGCCCTCCCCGCCCTCACAGGGAGGAATTTCTTCCCAATATCCCATTTCCTGTCCTCTTTCAGTTTAAAGTCACTCTCTTGTCTTGTCACCTGTTAAGATTCCCTCTACAGCTCTTTTGGAGCCCCTTTTGGTACTGGAAGGGGCTCTAAGGTCTCTCAAAAGACTTCTCTTCTGCTCAACTGTCCCAAATACAGGCACATGAGCACAGCATTTTTCAGGTTTGGTCACTGAACAGCAAACCTATCTGAGGTTTTGGAAGCTTAGTCTTTTAAAGGGGAAAAATGGGACTCTAAAAAATTAATTTTTTTTTTTTTTTTTTTTTTGTGTGTGTGTGTTTCACACAAGTTCAAGTAATAAAAAGTAAGTAAAAAATCCACAGCCCATCTTTGATCTAACACACGACAGCAAATTTTTGCCTACTGCCATTTTTAATATGTGGGCTTTTTTTCACAATCGTCAGAAAGGAGCTGATTGCCAGACTGGAACAAGTGGAAAAAGAAAGTATGGATGCTGCTCATCTGGCTAAGGAGTATGCAGAACTGACAGAGGAGAACCGAACACTGAAGCTGGCCCAGACACAGTGCGTGGAGCAACTGGAAAAGCTCAGGATACAGTACCAGAAAAGACAGGGTTCCTCATAACTCCCAGCTAGCTCATGTGAGGCAGTTCATACAGGATTGGTCCTGTGCTGGAAAGAGATTTTAAAATAAAGATCTGTTTAGTATGTTACAACACTTTACTACAGATACAGAGTATGTAGAAGTCTATATTTGATTTAATGCTTGACACCCAGTAGCTTAATATAATGGATATTTCGTCCATTATATAATGGATGTTTTATTTCAAGTAATGTAATTGAAGTTAATCTACCCCCATTATATGTTCTAGTGGATCAGGTTTCTTTTCTAAACATATTTCTTCCAATTTAAGAAGATATGGACACACTAGAAAATTATATAAATAGTCTCCGTGTTGGAAATTTGGATCATGCTAAGGCATACGGCAGGGACAATGTTAATATATGGAATACATGTATGTTAATTTTAGTTTGGTGAATTCTTTTAAAATTATTTTCTTCATGCCTAAAGCATTTGGAAGTTATCTTGAAGCAGATCTCCTCACTAGTAAAAACTATTCTTCATGTCATCTTCACGTCGTTATATAAAATCTGAAAAACTGCACATTAAAAATTGAAGTAACAAATTTTGATCAAACAAGTGCACTTCCAGTGATAATTTTCAAGTTATAAAATTAAAAGGAAAGAGATGAGATCAAACTTTCCTTCCTCAAGGGTAAAGATTACTTGAGTGTCTTTTTATTGTACTTTTTGGCATGCAAGAAATTAAAAATTAATGTAACAATCATAGTTTCAAATGAGACTATGTCAGTAAAATTATTGTGAGAATCTTTTGTGCTTATTTTCTGGTCAGAAGTGGCTGTAAGTAGGGACAGGAATTCTGTGATACACAATTGACTGGGAAGTAAAATGCCAGTTTTACTTGCTCTATTTATTCCTGTATTTTCTTAGATCAACTTTTAAATCTTCATTATACTTCCATTTCTATTCATACAGCAATGTTTTTCATTAAAACTGGATGTAGAAAAGCTCTTTTATATTCTGAATGTTGTCAATCACCTTTTATTTTAAACTCTGCTTGACAGATGCGGCATGTTACATCTTCATGAGCTTGGAATTCAATTTAATGTGTTGTTAGTACTGAAGTGTGTCTTAGTAATTGAAAACTATGAATGCACCAGGACTTTAGCTTTGATTATTATCATTAATCATGAAAATGAAATTTCATGTTAATCAGAACAATTCCTGGCAGCAAAGGGGACAAAAAAAATAATAATAAATTACAAGCTGCCTGTAATTTTTCTGTGCTAATTGCCTACAGTATTCCCTGCAGCACAGGTGTGAAAACTGTCTCTGCCTTACTCCAAGCAGCTGGCACTGCAGCAGGAAAGCATGAAGAGGCAGCAGGAGAGGACAACCTTGTTTCCACTTCTCCTCCTGAGCCACCAGGGCACCGTCAGCATCCAAAGGTGGCACTGCTTCCTGCTGTACGCGGGAAATCACCACCCTTGAGGATGCACTTCCTGCTGGGATGCTCCCTGAGCAGTGGAACACAGTACTTATCCCTCTTCCCTTATTATCTGAGGATCCGATTTTCGCTGTACCTTGTGGAAATTGAAGAGGAAAAAAAACCATAGTTAATAAAAACCACTTGGAATGTCGGGCCTGGAAGTGCTGGAAAAGCCTTGTTTGAGTTTTGCACTGATGGGAAACATAATGAAGAGAAATCAGAGCTTTGCTTTGAGCACAGAACACTGCAGAAGCTAGAATGTACTTTTTTTCATCCTGTGTTTATGTGTTGAACAAGAGAATTCTCATTTTAAAATTCTCATTTTAAAACTATCATCCATCTCTTGATTTGTTTGTCTAGAGAATAATAGTGAGAAATATTTTCACATTCAGTAAGTCTCCAATTTTGACATGCTGAGGTTTTTTTTAGATACAGTGGAGCTCTGCTGACTAAATAGCTGAAATTAAGCTTTTTAACAAAGCATTTATCATACTGATCCTGTATTTTCCATGTAGGCAGTATGGTTTGTGTCCTGGTTGAAGTGGTCTGCATGTTAGGTCCTGTTGTATGTATCATACTATAAAAACAAGTTTTATACAATTATTTCCAAGATGGTTTTACATTGTATTTCACCCAAGAACTTAGAAGCCAGTTTTTGAAATGAAGTACCAGTGAAAGGTTCAGTTCTATAGCATGGGACTACAGCCTGTGAGAACTGCAGTTGTACTATAGACAAAGTGTATTTCTTGCTGCTATCCAGGTTACTCAAGTTAGCAAAAGTAAGCATGCCACTACCATGGTAAGAGCATTTGCTTCAAACCCCTAAAGGCACAGCGAAGTACATGGTCTTAAAATAAAAACAAGACCTGTACTTTCAATTTTCTATCACTGCTAACTAACTTCCTTCCATCGTAAAGAATGCTGAACAAACCAAATTTAAGGCTTCCAGTTAGCAAGGATATGACTCATGTGGTCTTGAAACAACCAGAGCCAAGGGTGACTTGACGCTTGGAAAGTCTGGAAGATGAGGAGCTGTGAGTTTGAGTTTGCTGCCTTTAAACAAAACAAAACAAAACAAAACAAAACAAAACACCCCCCCGAAAAAAAACCAAAAAAAGTTTCCCTTTCCAGGATTACCTCTATTCTGTCTGGTTTTCTGAATTAATGATCTTTGGAAGTGTGTCACCTTTCACCAGAGGCTTTATTGCCATCTTGGCCTGTGTGAGGGTTACATGCTGCTAAGGGTGGGGATGGCTGGGACAGAGAGGGCTTCTGAGCCTTCCTTTGGGTTGTGTGGTTAGGGAGCTCTGCCACGTGATCCTTTGCTACTTCTCCAGTCACAGGACACCTTGCAGAAATGAGCCAGTCACAGTAATAATCATGAAGCCACTTGGTGTTTTTCCCTACCTAAAATTCTTTTCTTGATCAACACACAAAGTGGAAGTGTCTAAAGGAACAGGGAACACTTGTCTGCAGGGGTTTTGCCTCTCTTTCTGTGGGGGATACAAGATGTGCAATGGTGGAAGAATCGGGCTGCAGGGAAAGGAAGTTTGGTCCAGGCAGTGATGCAACAGGAAGAGCACTGGGCCTGTCGAGCAGGATTGTGAGGAGAGTTGACAAAACCTGGGTGCTGCCATGACTTTTCTCTCCCATCCTCATACTTCCACAGTCATACCTGTGTACCCACAGCTCTGAGGGTCTTCTCCCTCCTGGTGGAATGTCACGGCATGCACATGCATGGATGGTATGGTGATACATGTCCTTGGAAAACCCACAGTGAAACTATTGACTCTCCTCATGACACGCCTGGAAGGTGTGCAGCAATGAAAGACTAAGGCTGAAGAAGTACCCAAAATCTGGGCCCTGCTATCCATCCTGATGTACTTCTCTGGGAGCAGAGCAGACTCGGGCTGTGTGAGTGCACGACGGTGCATGTTGCAGAGGGAGGGAGGGGAGCAAAGCAGAGTTGGAGGGGCAGCCTCCACCTCAGCATTTCCTTCACCGAGTCACTTGGTTTTGCAATTTTAAACTGGGAGTTATCAAGATGATCTTTCAGATGCACATCAAAACTGTGAGACTGACGCTTTAAATTCAAAGTAGATTATTTTATAAGAATGAAAAATCTACCTTGCTTGGGACAGTGACAGTCATCTCTGGGTTCTTCAGTACTCCTAACAAGTAAGGTCATGTGTTACTCATACCAATATGAATGAAAGATTTCACAAATCACTGTTATCCTCAACCCAGGCTTCCTCCACTGCATGGTTTATTCTGTAGAAAGCACAAGGTCTAACATATGAGTCACACACAATTATCAGTTCCCCCTTCCAAACCTCAGTTCCTTTAATCCCCCTGACCACAATCCATCCCCACTGAGTAAGCAGCATCAGCCTAGAGTTCAGATCCAGTTGTCTGACGATCTTATGACATGGTCTGATGATCACCATATGTTCAAGGTGGTTTCCAAATGCTACTACGTATGATGCTTTGTGGTTTTGCTGCTGGTTTGTGGCTGCAAGGAATTCTACCGGCCTGCAGGTGCCTACTGTGAGACATGCTTTGTTTCCTCGAACTGGTTAGAAAATATGAGAGTCGGTGGTCTGTGGATTTAGTTATTTGTCTGAATCTTATACTGAATTTTAATGCAGGAATTAGGGAAATGAAATGAGGATGTGTGTACTGATGTAACAAATGTGCATCCAGATGCCAAACTGTGCTTTGGGTGCTTAGGATGAGTTAAGTGATATGAGAACTGTAATTGATGGAAAGGAAGTAGGTACAAAAGGAAGAGGAACTGGTGAGTGAGCTGTTGCCTTAACTGCTTGCTTTCTGGCTCCTTATGGATTGCACCAATAGAATGTATAGCCCAACATTAAGGAGCTTTTATTTGGATGTGTCCCAACACTTTTCCAAGTCTAGTTTATGCAAAGTTTTATACTGGAATATTTTCTTCATTAAGGCTGTGGTTTTTTCAACTCTGTCTAGAATTAACAGAGTTATGATGTGATACAGATGTCAGAGCATTGCAGATGTTTTGGTTTTTTTTACAGAAAGAGGAATAACCAGTATCAGGATATGACTATCCTGCTAATCACAGAATCATAGAAATTCTTGAGTTAGGAGGGTCCCATAAGGATCATTGAGCCCAGTTCTGTGCCAACTGCTGTAATTGCATTAAAGATAAATAAAAACTTGATAAATAGCCTCTGTAGAGTGAAAACTGCACTGAAGCCAGAGCCCTTCAGTACTAAAAGAATTGCAGCCCCACTAATTGTCTTTTGCTGCTTTCACTGCACAAGTAGAGTTTGGCACTTTTATGAACAAGATTCCCACATGAAGCAATAGCAGCAGTGTGATGTCCTGTGATTGAAAAACTTTCACCTCTGTCTTGCAACTTTCCTACAAGTGTGTGACAAACCCCAGTGCACAGCCCAGACAGCCTTGTGGCCACTGACTTCTCCACAGCCATTTCATCATTGTTCTCTCCCCAGCTTGGGTCTTTGACTCTCACATTCCTCTGCTGTGTGTGGACAGCTGAAGTAAGTCAACCACTCTGAACTTTTTTAAGCAGTCAGAGGCAAATGCATCATTTAACATTACCTGCTAAGAATCTTGACTGTCTTGTGGTCAGACCCTTTTGTAATCCTGGTCTGCATGTACCAGGAACAGATCAGTATATATGTTTACTGATTAGATGTCAGTACAAAATATGCAAATGTTAATATTCATGGAAGACAGACACACATTCAGACATACTCCTATGAAAGCTGTTCTAAATAATAGACTTATTCAGGGTGTTCCCTCCATGGCTGTGAAAATAAAAGCCAGCTACTCCATATGAAGAAATACTTCCTGATAAAATCATTTTTGCCAAGAATGTGAACACTTCTTTTTGAAATTATTTTTTTTTAAAAAAGGAGTGTTCTTTCAAGCAAAAAAACCCAAACCACCCACATTACAATTCCCAGCTAATATAAATTACATCCAGCTATGCACTAACTGCTAAAATTGTACTTAAATCTATTTATAACCCTTCAAATAGCTCTCACTAATTTACATTGGTGGAACAGGCCCGTACATTTGACTGAGCTCCCTCTGGTGGGACGTTTTTATTACAAAGCAGAGATACCTCTGAAAGCATACAATTATGTTTGTCCCAGTAAACTTTTATTTATTTGTTTATCACAAATAATTTTTAATATAAATTGGTAAAAGTCAGTGTACAAATGTACCAGCGTACAAATTTATCACTACCTAATCACATCTGAAACTACCTAAAGAGTGATATCCAATATTTTTAAGATACTAGAGATACTTCAACAGAGGTGTAGTTTTCAACAACAACTAACACTGAACAGCTAACAGGAGCACCCAAGATAAATGAGTTCGAGCATCCTGAGAGAGCTGTTAATTAAAAATTATTAATGAAACCACAAGAGGGTAGGTTTAGGTTAGATGTTCAGAAACAAATATTCCTTGTGAGAGTGGTGAGGCCCTGGCACAGGCTGCCCAGAGAAGCTGTTGGCTGCCCCATGCTTGGAAGTGTTCAAGGAAAGGTTGACAGAGCTTAGAGAAACCAGGTCTGGTGGAAGGTGTCCCTGCCCATGGCAAGGGGAGTGGAACTGGATGATCTTTAAGGTCCCTTCCAACCCAAATCACTCTATGATTCTATCACTTATATAATAAAATCTCTGCTTGTTCAAACTACTTTTGTAGTTCAGCTGGATTTATATGCCTAGAAATTGGGCCTGTATGGCTTTGGACAGTACTTACTGACTACAGGCACTTTGCAGTGCTTATTTAATGGTATAATAACTAAGAGTCAAATATGCTTTAAATAACAGTACAGAACAAATGATGAACCTGCCTCTTCTTTACTGGTAAATTTCAATATGCCTTAAATCTCATACACTCTAGCATTAATGAGCTCATCTTTAAAAGAAAGGACAAGTGCTCTCTTCCTATTTTTCTCTTTGTATTTAGGTTAAGTAATCTGAATAGGGGAAGTGTCAGGCTTTGGAAGAGTGTCCTAATGCATGGGCAAGGTTCCAGCCACAGTTTGAGTTTCAGTGACCCAAAGTTGTGCTGGAATATTAGGACTGCTTTACCAGTAATGAATTTAGTGGCTTTTGCACATCCCACAGTCTACTTGAACAAAGTTGTTTCTGAAAAATTTGGGTTCCTAGAATATGCTGGAAGGAAAAAGAGCAGAAAAAGCTCTTTAGCTGCTTCAGAATTCACCTTCAATTAATAGAAAGAGATTTATGTTTCATCATTTGGCTGAAACATGGTAAGAGGTAAAATTCTAGTTACATTGTATTTAAAGGTGAGACTTGAAGGCAAAAGATAGGGAGGATTTTACCAAAGACACCATTTTTACTGGCACTTTTTGAGACTTTTGTATCTCCGGAGTATGACTGTATGTGCAGTGTTTTCAGATGCTTATGATATTCTTCTAATCCTGTAAATTCTGTTCAAGGGAATTTCAACTCAATAGTTGAAGTAGGGAATTTCAATAGTTTGATTGCCAGAGTAAATCATCCACTGTATAACTGTCCAAAAGAAAATCATCACTGAATGTTTATCATTAGAAAGTGGCATTTAAAATGCTTAATACTGCTTTAGAAATGAAGTCTTAGTTAGAAATTTAGTCCAAGTCTAAATGAGCAAGACTGCCTGGTAAATAATCAGCAACGCCAAAAAGGCATCTCATGGTAAATTGGATTTAGGCTCTGGTTCAAACAGCACTTACCATGGGGCACTGTGGCCCCATCAAACAAATCTCTTGAACATATACCTGACTTGCAGCAATGAGTAGTTCCCACTGATTTGCCAATAGGACTATTCAAAGGAGGTTTATTCGTGCACTGAAGTGTTTTGCTGGATTGAGGCCAGAGAGACCAGTGCCTCAGCTTGAACCTCGACTGTTTTGGGATTCATTGGTATTTAATTACATGCTTGGAGTTTTCAAACAGTGCTCTGCAACAGGGCCTTGCCATTGAGCTGTCTGTCAGGGTACTAAAAAGATCTTCACAGCATCTACCAGCAGGGAGGACCTTCATGTGGTGAGGTGCATGCAAAATCATCTTGCTGCAGCACCATGAGCTGGTCTAGATCCAGTTGCAGCTGCCAGACAAGCCAGATGCTTGTAACACATAAGTGGTGAACAAAACAATCTCTTTGTCATTCCTGGCAGGCACATTTGTTCCCACTCACGCAACTGCAGCCATGCCAACCCATATGAAGTGACTCTGTAGGGTCATTACATGAAACTATATGAGTTTAAAAAAGAAAAAAAAAAAGCAAGCACAGAAGAAAGGTCAAGTATTTACAAAGCACTAGAAAATACATTTAGAAATAGTTCTTAACTAACAGACTAACAGCATAATACTACTAAAAAATTTAGAAATGCTCCTCTTCTTTTCGTTTTTTTTCGGGGAAAAATGCAGCAGAAATACTGGGCTAGGACAAAAATGTCATGGGCGTCTGTCAAAGAGGCCCCATTGCTCCTTTTTTCCCTCTTCATATACCCCTCCCTGTCCCTCCAGCAAGAGGAGATTTCAGCTGCTTCAAAGCTGAGATAGAGAAATAAAATGTTTCCCACAGTTGTGGTTGTGGCACCCTTCTGTTGGAGAAAGTACCTTCTGGTTTTGAAGTAGGAACTGGGCAGAGGAGGAGTGCTTGGGTTAAAGGTGGGTCCTCTGCTCTCCACATGAATTGCTACTCAAATTTGGATGTGTGATAAGCAAATGAAATTTTCAGTTAGCATGTGGTAAGTAAAGAAGTAGAGCTAAAGTATTTCCCACCTGAATTTACTCTGTAACCCTGAAACTTTGATGCACTGGGAACAATTCAGCACACAGATCTCTGTCCTCACAAATACACACTTCACACAGGCATATGTGGCCACAGGCAATTTTGCTTCTGATTTCATCTTGCAATTTGATTCTCCCATGCTATCAATGCCATTTCTTTGGTCTTTATAAAATGTGCAGGGAGAATATATCAAGTTCAAACACAAAATAGTCCAGTATCTGTACCTAGGAAGGAAGAAGACTGCCTTTAAATTTGGCTTGAACCTGTTACTTCTTTTCTGATTTGCTAATCAGAACCACCAATCATTACTAGCCAAAGCCAAAGCTTTGCCTTCTTTTTCCCTTCCCTTCCCTTCCCTTCCCTTCCCTTCCCTTCCCT
>VWZN01016982.1:121595-135488 GCA_013396955.1 Regulus satrapa | reverse complement strand
CTTTCCCTTCCCTTCCCTTCCTCCTTTCTTACTTTTTCTTTTATTTTTTTTTTAACCTAGTCAAGAGTATTAAAAGATATGCCTACAAAAGAGAAGGATCTTTGAGTGCCTTTGTAAGATGTCAGGTAGCATTGAGCTCAGACCTATCATGACATGTGCAACTGAACAAACAAAATTACTATTTCAACATTTGGAAGTTTTTGCCAGATTATGCACTTTCCTGTTTCAAGAGAAGGATTTACTTAACATCTCTCTGCTGCAAGCAGAGTATTTATGAAACACATCATCTTCAGCAACTACGCAGCCTTTCTGATGAGTAATTGAGGACTTTTATTTTAAAACAAACAAACAAATAAATCTTTCAGTCCCATTTAAATATTTATTAAACATATCTCTAAATACCATTTCAGTTAAAAGAGTCAGTGCCAGCTAAAGGATGAAGTTAGAAGTAAGGAGTAGTCTACACTGGGCTTAGATTGCTCACTATGAAGTTTGAGTTTTCAAAACTAAGTAGTATTTGTGTAAACAACATGCTGAGTCTCTTGGGACTTCATTCTCAGGGACTGTGTAATAGGGATTTCTGAGAATCTTATTTCTCTGAAATAAACAAAAATTGACATGTTACATCATGCCAGACTTCACCTTTGAAAAGTAAGACTGTATAAAGATCTCCTCTGATATCTTACAAGAACTTGGACAACACAAAAAATGCTCCAGTGAGATGTGAGCAGCTCAGATCATATGTGCTCTGGGGCTGATGCTGCCCTGGGAATGGGGTCAAAAGCAGGCAGTAAATGTTTGTTCAAACTTTAAGTGCCTGGGATAGAGTCTTTTCCTTCTACATTGGCTGTTTAGGGATGTAGGGGTCTAGTCACCCACCAGCTGGGTCTCCATGCCCCTCTTCCTTGGCTGTGAGGGTGGTGGGGCCCTGGCACAGGCTGCCTGGAGAAGCTGCACCTGCCCCATCCCTGGAAGTGTTCAAGGCCAGACTGGCCAGGGCTTGGAGCAACCTGGTCTAGTGGAAGGTGTCCCTGCCCAAGGCAGGGGCATTGGAACTGGGTGATCTTTGGAAGCCAAACCGTTCTCTGCTTCTATGATTCACTTAAAACTTGGCTCTCTGCACTCAAGTGCCTTCTTGGACTGCCATTAAGACTGAGATTCCTGGTATTCTGAGTCATGTTATATGGATATAAAAAGTACCTAAAACTCAAGTAGTTTGAGTACTTGAGTAGCATCAGCACCATACTGGTCTGGCTTTGTTTGAAAAAGCTGTCCCAGAATCTGACTACTTATCAACAAACTATTCTACCAACTGCACAGAGGTGGATATGGCACAGGCACAAACACAACACAGGACAAGGAATTTCAAACCCTTCAGCTAAGTCTTTGAAGCTGCAAACATTGTTCTCTTGAAGTTGGGTGTCTCGTGTAAAGCCCCACTGTGGGCCACACACAGCACAGCAGGTTTGTGTGACCTCTGTTCCTTGTGGAGTCACCTCCAACTTTTGCAGGGCAAAGCAGAGCAAAGGGACTCTCCACAACCTGAGCTGCTCATTCTGCCTGTTGCTCTTCATGTAACCAGCAAAAGGCATCAAAGTTTGTAGAGAACAGAAAACATGGCCCTTTGTCACCAGGGCTCCAGAAGCACTATCAGGTACCAAAGAAGCCAAAAAAAAATTCAAATATGCAGGGCAAGTGTTCCTGCAGCTTCAGAGAGCTCTACTGCACTCAATAATAAAAGGAAATCCAAATGGAAAATGAGAATGAAAATACAGTGGAAAAATTCCTGTTTAAAAACAAACAAAACAAAAATGCTAAAACCTTAAGCAACAACTATAAAAAAATATGTTACTGCAATGAAGAAGCATGAGACAAAAACTGACAATTGTCTATACCATATGGACAATTATATTCAAGAAGAACTTGAGCTTTTTCAGGGTTCAACTTGCAGTTTCTTCCAAAAAGTAGAAATCCTGGAGAAAGACAGCTGATCTGGGGCAGGACACTGCTTTCCTAACATGCTGAAAGAATGTTATTGCTTGATGGTCTGAGCTAAGAAATGCCAGAAATGTACCCTAGAAATAAGTTTGCTCGTCTGCACTCTTTGACCTCCAGAAGGTTTTGATGATTTCTCAGCTTAAGAACAGACTTAGCAGAGTAATAAAGTTCTGGAAAAATGTGCGCTACAAATTTTGTGACAGTGTAAGTGGGTCTCTTGGAATTTCTTTGGAAAACTGTTTGGGACCATTTCATTCATGTGCAGCTAACAGGAGGAGAAAAGTAAGCAGTGATTTCCTGCCAATCCTCCTCTCCAGAGCCAGTCTGTAGGACCAAAGAAACCCAGGACACATCTGCTGATTCCTCCCTGGTGCTGCAGGAACTCCTGGAAACTCTAAGCAGGAACAGAGCCCCAAGGAAGGGAGGGAGGAAGCAAAGGAAGACGAGAGGCAGGCAGGCATAGTGCCTGGGCTGCCTGGCATCCTTTGCTGTGCCCACTTTGCCCACTTTGCCCATTCACACTGGACAACTGATCTGGATTGCTATTTTCTTCAGTTGCTACTCCAGGTGATTCCTTCCTTGTTCTTGTTACTCATTTTCTTTAATGTTAGGCTGTTCACTCTGTGAAGCCAGCTTCAGTTTCATCCTTCCTTCTGCCTAATTAGTTCTGGAAACCCTGCGCACAGTTTAATAATCCATCGTTGGTCTGAGCCAACAGTGCCTTTTGACAAAGCCAAGTGTTTAATTTTAATGCTGTTTACTAACACTGAACTTTTCTGTCATTTGTTCTCTGATAGAATTTTTATCTCTCATTTCCTTTTTTCAATGGAACCATTTGCATTAGAACTGCTCTAACCTTCTGTCAAGTGACCCTTTCTATAGAAAAATTAACTTAATACCCACACCAATGCTTTGTTAAAAGAAGAAAAGGATTTATTGGTAGCAACACAACCGTCTTAATTCACTAACAGCCAATTAATTTTCTTAATTTTCCCTGATTCTAAGTCTGTTGCAATTAACTACTTGTTTTATAATTAGTCCGCTTTCCAAGTTCTTATTTTTCTTCAATGCTCTTTTGAACTCCTTTTTTTTCTTTTCTTTTCTTAAGTAACAGCAGCAGGTTTTGTAAAAGTTTATTTCTCTCTCACAGCCTGTAGGGTAGGGAGAGGACTCTACCTCTGGTATGTCTGCTCTGACACTGATATGGAGGCACCTTTCCTTTCTGGAACTCATTTTCATAGAAGTTTGGCTTCTGCTTTTATCTAACAATACAAACATATTCTGTAGTTCAACAGCTTCTATAAGCAGGCTGACTTTAAACTCAACCACAACTTTTCTCAGCACTTCTCATTTGTTTTCCAGAGAAGTTTTTGGTTAATTCTAATTCATTCTATCAGTTAAACTTTGTTTTCATTGTAAGGATATTCTAGGGTTTTGTCTGCCTAAATAATGTTTTTCCCTATTTTTTTATGACCTGCTCCCTTTTTTTATAACTCATTAATTCCAAACTTAAAATAATGCACATGGATTAAAATAAAATCCAGGTGATGTCTTCAGAAAAGCAGTGTTTGATCTACATAAACAGGCTAATATCTGGAGAACAAATGATCATAAGATGAGAAGAACTAAGGAAAACTGGTGATGGCAGTTTTGGGTTTTGTGGGTTTTTAGTAATTTTTACCAAAATAATTCAAAGAATGTAATGGAGTGTAATGGAAAGTCTTGTCAGCTTCAATGACAGTGTCCCCACCACCAGAAAATAGGCTGAGGAAGTCAGAGGACACATGCAGAGGATGAACCCTGATCCTGTCACGTTGCAAATGGGTCCTTTTCCAGCACCTTTTGCAAAATTTTGTGAGGGGGAGGGGGTGGGTGGGGAGGAGAGCAAACAAGAAATGGAACCCTGGTGTTTGGGTACTGGAGCTCTCCACCTAAATTTCATACTTCTGTTTTTGAATATAATTCACAAGCCTGAGGTGAGGGGCTCAGTGGAAGTTTCCAGCAAGGTACCCAGGGGAAGGCAAAGGGCGGCATTTTTGTCAGGCTTCACCTGCGCTCACAGACGGAGCACATTGGAAATGCCACTTCTGCACCTCAAAACTCAAGCATTGCAACTCAAAACTTCATCAGAGACGAGGCAACAGCTTTCCTGGGCTGTGGCTGGTCTGTGCTTGTGCAGCTGGGGGCACTGAGAAGATGCTCAGGTCAAACAGGGAAGGATGGAGCAAATCGAGCCACGTGCAGGAGGGGAAACAAGGAACATACTGCTTAGGTTTGCATTTTGGATATAAGTGGAGGTCAGTTTTAGCAAACCAGGTGTATTTGTATACCTAAATATACCCAGGCACATTTCCAAACTCCTCCCACAGAGCACTATTTGCAGTTGTGCTACTCTGTCACCAGCTCAGGGCTGCTGTTTGAACTGCTTTATCAAATGCAGTGCTTCAAACACGCCAGCTATTATGAAGTTGCCTCCCTCCCCTTTCAGTCCAGTTAATATTTTACTTCTTCTAACTCCCCAGAAGAATCACCGAAGAGCAATACTTGCAAATAAAACGTACGCTCTTTAACTTTGCAACACAGGTTTTTGCTGATGTCTTTGCTAATTATTCAGCTAGAGGCCCTGCCTAACCTTAGGGTAGAAGTGAAGGTGGGTCCACAGACCCCAGCTAAGAGAGTGACCTTTGCAAGGAAAGACAGTGCAGCAGGCTCCCCCAGAGCTGAGCTGAGCAAACCCCTGGAAAGTTCCTGGGGTGTGCTCTGCTTTCCCAGGGGGCTCTTGCTTTCACGTTGATGTTAAGAGCCTTGAAGAGCAGGCTCTCCAGGGCAGTGGTCATATTTCCAAGCCTGCCAGAGCTCAAGGAGTATTTGGACAACACTCTCAAGCACAGGATGGGATTCTTGGGGCTGCCCTGTGCAGAGTCAGGGGCTGGACTTCAAAGATCCTTTTGGGTCGCTTCCAACTAAGAATATTCTGTGATTCTATGATCATGCTTTTCTTTCTCTGAGACCTTCATCACAGACTTCATCTGGTGAAAATGCTGCCTTTCTTGATTGAGAGAAATACATCCTTTATTATCATTTATCAGGGGATTTATAGCACCAGTGGCATTGTGTCACCTTGCACATTAAGTCAGGACCTTCTGGTTGTCCATGTGTTCTGATAAATCACAGTTTTCTGCAGCAACAGCAGCCGACTGCTCTTCAATACACATTATTCTTTACACTACTCTTAAGATACATTGTAATTTAAGAAATGTCATTAAAATGGACATTTAAATATAATTTTACATTTAATACTGGAAATAACAAGATTTTAATTAAGAAGTTGCTCCTAATGTTGAATTCTCTATTCTCACTAGCATCAGCCGTGTAAAAAATTGGCAGCAGTTGAATTCAAACAACTGCACTTGTGATAATTGATAGTGGTATTTCGAAACCAGAAAGTACCTAGAAAATACAACTGACTCTTCAGCAGTTTTTTCTGCTGCATCATTTCCACTGCAATTAGCAAATAAAAAACCGCAAGCAGGCTGTTCATGTCCTGACAGAAAGAAATTTTCCTTTGCCCCATGCAACTGAGAACCTTTAAACCCAAATTTATACCACAATGTGCATTTGAGAAGTTTCTAAAAATTTTTAAGTGGTTATCAAAAGTATTTCTCACTTTATGCAACAGCAAGTATTGATGTCAATGACAGCCAACTTTATATTAACAGAAACCTGTGAAGCTTATACATCATGTCCTTACAAATACCACTGCTGGCAACATAAAACCAATTAAAAGCTTCTTATTGGAAGAAGAACAGCTACTAATCCAAATCAACATGCCTGTGATGACATGAGGGTAGAAGCTCAAACTGTGTTTTATCTATGTATCACTTCACATTTCAGCTAATCTGAATTAATACTGACAGACAGGTTTAGAAGCCTCATATATAGAGCAGTTATGAAGAAAGTAATTTTCCAAAGATGGTGAAATTGATCAATTATTATTACACAAGGGCATTTTCCCAAAACTGGTTTTACACAAAATATTTGTTACTCCTTGTTTTTTCAGACTAGTGTCTGTAGGTTTCCTTCTCATTCTGCTATATTATTTCAGTTTGTTAAATCACATTATGCCACCAAATAAAGTGCCAAGTGCCAAGTCTATTAAAATAGAACAGATCAGAATGATGGAGAAACATTTCTCTGACATTTCCTGATATGCAACAGAACAGGGTGTGTTTTGAATAGATTTTTAAAGGCTTGTTCACTCAGATCTTAGTGGGACTACTCTTCTACTTATGTACATGTGCTCTGCTAAATGTCTTAGTCTTTGCAGAAGAGGGATTAAGCCCATACTATATTCCATTTTACTCTCTCTTTGGAGTATTTAATTCACATCCTTAGAATTGTATAATTTTGCATAAACATTCCTTATAGATGCTATAAGTGCCAGTTCCAAAGCCTACATTGCCAGCTGTGGTGGCAGTTGATTTGCATTCCCAGATGCTTCTGTTATATTTGTTATTTTACTTCAGAAACACTGTTAAAAATGTCCCTGTATTGTTCACCCTTACCCACACCACATGATCTATTAATAAGGCAGGAGTCACTACTGTGTATTTACATGCAATTTCTTCATGTATTTATTAAATTCATATTCAGAGAAAAAAAAAAGTAATTTTGATTCATCTAAGGCACAGAAGGGAGGACTCAGAGCTGAAGGCTTGTGTCTTATCAGGTCCAAACCTTATTGTACTCTGCCATGGCTGCAAGTAGAGATGTAAACAAGTTGACCCTAACTTGCAAAACTCCACCCAAACTCCAGAATCCCAAATTTTCTGAGTCATTCTGAGGAGGGAGATGAGAAGTAGGTAATATGCACAGGTACAACACACTATGGAGAACATCACTGCCCCGGGGCATTTAGTCAGCAGCACACTGCTCTGCCCAGCACTTCCTCTGGATGCCCCAAGAGTAACCGTGTGCTTGGCATAAGCAGAGAGAGAAAACTGCTCTGCAGGTCCTATAAATGGTCACATCCTCTTAGAAAGGCTGTAAGGGTCTTGCCCTCCTGGGGAGCACACCCGCTCACAGACAACAGTCAAAAAGAATCACAGTGGCATGGGAAATAGTGAGAGAAAATTAATCTCCCAAGCAAAACAACAGTCGGGAATCACCTCACAGGAAATTCAAGTTTTTAAGTCTCTTTATCAGGAAGTAAGTGGGCAAAGAAGGACCCACAACAATTGGATTTACTCCCAGCCTTTTGGTATGGCAGCCCTTCACTTCCTCTGCCTTTCCTCCTTTTCCTCAACCTTCCAAATACTTGCTGAGAGGTAAAGCAGCCAGCACGTAACTAAGCCAGTCTCTCCTGGGGACTGAAAACCCTATGTGAGCTCTGCAAACAAGAGATAGGGGCCAGTTTCAGGAAAGACACAAAATTTGCCAAGAAACTATCACCAATATACTCACAGGCTGCTTTTCACCATGCATTCAAGCCTAGCATATGTTTGACCATTTTGGGTATCAAACCAGCTCCAAGGCACACTGTAACAGTAGGCTGCTACACAGTCCAGGATCTATTTTAAAAGCCTTCATTTACTTTTTCAGGTGGTTTTTGCAGAGTGTTTTGAAAAGGTCCCAGGCTATGTAAGCTCTGGCTGGAGCAGCACCCAGGCTCCAACAACACTCAAGACCTGCACTGTCATTAGGAGAGATATTTACAGGTTTTTGTTTTTGTTTTTGTTTTTTTTTTTAATTAAAAAAAAAAGCTTCAAAATTGTTTGAATCATGCAAGAATAACACCAGAGACTTTTGCTGAGTAAATATGTCTCTCACTAGGCATATTGGCCTATTTCAGCCTTCCTTTAGTACTTCATCCCCATTAAGCAAAATCTGAGGGAGGATCTTAGCAGGTACCAGAAGGGATGGTATAAGATGATGGACACAGGCTCTTCTCAGTGGCATCCAGTGACAGGCAACTGGCACAACCTGGAACACAGGAGGCTCTGTCTGGACATCATGGGATCCCTTTTCACTGGAACAGTGACCAAGCAGTGGCACAGGCTGCTCAGAGAGCTGTGGAGTCTGCATCCAGGAGATATCAGAAAGTGTCTAGGCATGGTCCTGGACCCTGTGTAGCACTGTTTGAGCAGGGGGTTAAACTTTGTACCTTGAAACCTCAGCCATGCTGTGATTCTGTGAAGGGAAAGGGAAAGAGAAACTGTGTGCTTCTGAGATAAGCTTTGACACTGGTTTCAAGAAGCTCCTACTTGCAGTGGGAGAAAGCCAACTCCAAATGGTTTCTAAAACAAGGTTGTGAGTCTCCTCCAGTCCTGGTACTACCACACTCCTGAGGAGTGCATCCTGAGCTGTGCAAAGGAGGGAGAGGAAAAGCACAAACAGTAGGAAATACGCTGATTATTGTATGCCAAGCTGTACCTCATAAGAAAAAAAAACATAGCTGAGAACCAAGTTATCAGGAAATTACACTGTATAATCAGTTCCATCAGTTCTGTAACAAATTCCAGATTTGCAAGTGCACTTTCCAATTGTCAGCTTGCTGTTTTCAGCAACTTTTATCCTCTGGCAAGCACCAACCACTAGTTCGTGCATCATCCAATTATCTGGTTTTGAGAAGCTATCAGAGCCAGTAGAGAGAATTGTAGATTTGTGTCTCTCTAGCTCTCTTTTTTTTATTTTTAAATTTTTTTTTATTTTTAATTTTCATGCAGATGGCAGTGTCTCCTTCTGTGTCTGATTTGCACTAAGTTACTTTTTGCTGTGTGTAGCAGTTTTGGTGACTTTCACAGAACTAACCTGGAGATAAAATCAAAAGTAGAGTTAAAATTGGCCGCATTTGCCCTTCAGTAGAGTTGTGCACTTAAACCATGACTCATCATGACTTGCAGTCACACCCAGGCCCGTGATGAGCTGACTGGCCAGTCTTGAGAGCAGAAGGCAATCCGGATAGACACAGCAGATGGGTGAAGGTTGGCTCCCTCCTCTTACCGGATCACCACTGCGACAAACAAGCCAGCAATCACCCTGGTTTCTCAGCTGAGGTTCTAGCTTGATAATGAGTCTCAGAAACTGAACAGCCTCTGTTGGACATTTTAATGTGCAGCTCTAGACAGAAGTAGATACTGAATCATTTTTTCCTCTGCTATGACAAATGGGGAAATGTACAACCTCAGAAAAATAAATCAACTTTTCTAAAAGCTGCAACAGGAGAGTGATTTTGTCAAACAGTCAAACTATTTTCCTGACAAGTCATTGCATGATCAATACATTAATACCAGGTTACAATAAGAACCTTATTCTGTGAAATTAAAACTTAGCCAAGTGTTTGAATGCACGGTACTTTTTCCTACTTTTGGTATGCTTTCCAGTCTTAGCTAGGTCTTCAAATACATCGTTCACTTTTGCAATCATTCTTTGCAGCAAAAGCAAGGTAGATGATCATAAAGAAGAATTTATTTGAGGAAAAGAGTAGCTTCATAAGGGCGCTCTTAAAAATTATATCATCCTACAAAAGATGTTTTACTTTATGTCAATGTCAGAAACCTCCAAAAGCAAATGCAATTTAATTGTTCTCTATTCTGGTTCTCATATATTCCCAGTAGCCTTCAGACAACCTAAGTCCTTCAGAAACTTTCTACCAATAAATATTAAAATTAATATTTCAAAGAAAAAAAGCTTTATTTCCATATTTTCTTTGGAGTACTTGAAGTGTTTCAGTCTGATGCCTGAAAACCTAACCTTTTGAGTCATTTAACCAGTGTTTTTGTTGTTCATCTGTCTGTCTTGGTTGCGTCTGACCTCTGGGATGATTGCAATAGAAAAAACATTCAGTTTTTCTTTCTTTCCTTTCTTCTCTATGACTCAACATCCTTCTCCTCTCAGGGGTATGACTACAGTTCATAGGGAATAGGTCCAAAGTTTCAACATTTCAAGTGTCTCACCCACAAATACTTTTGTCATATAAGAAATCTCATGTTACGTATTTTTGCAAATATACCAAACATTCCCTGGGTTATAACCTGGGGTGGGGAGGGTTAGCATTTTTCTAGAGGAGCAACAAACCAGTCCTCCAGACAGCCCTGATAATGAAGCACTAAGGAATAGACTACTGGGTGAAAGCAGTTCAGAGCGAAAGGAATAACCAGATATGTGTGGGAATATTGCACTACCAGCAATGAGTTCTCCTAAACTAAGCATATGCAGAGGGGTCATCTCAAATTGCTACTTCAGGAGACTCTCAATAGACTGTATTATAAATTAAAGAAAACAGATGGGTTCTTCCCATCCTAGTAGTTTATTTTGTGAAGAAATGACTTCTCCCCAGCATGACCCCTTCACAGAGGGACATCACATATAAAGAGTGGGGTCTGTTATGAATTCAGTCTGCCGTCAAGGGCGCTCTTAAAATCAGTCCTGAGCATCTGCTCAGATCCTGAGCATCAGGTGGTTCACCAGGTCCCCCTCCACCTTCCCAAACTCCTAGTGTTCCCATCAGTTCATGTGTGGATATGCATCTGGCTGGAAATGAAGAGCCTGCTGGTTTCAGGCTCAGCAGTTTTCTCCTGTGGGGTTTTTTAATTCACCCCGAGCCCTCCCGGGTGTGATCCCACAGCACTGCTCTAGGCTGGGAACACTCACCGAGCCCTGCATGACATGCTCTGCTTTTCCCACCACGTACTTGTGTTTCCTCACAGGGCTCAAGAGAGCCACTGTGTGAAAATGCCTGGACAGACTGGCTGCGGTAATTTTACTTCACCTCCTGAACAGCTCTGGTCTTCTCCCAGATCAATCAACTCAGGCATTGCTATCTGACAAAATTACAGCCATTGACACTGTTTACTCCAAGCTTCCAGGAAGGCATATCCATTATTCATCAATTAACCATTTCCCTCTTTTAAGTTATGTACCCTTAGGAAGCTTTTTTAGCTGTCCTGCTGCAATTTTCACTCTTCAGTCTTTTCATACAGCTCCCCCAGCCGATCTAAGCAGACCTCTAATTTTCCACAGCTAGACACTTGAATTTGCTTCCCACCTTTTTGCCATTGTTTACACATGGCTTGTATCCCTTCTCATAGAATCAAAAATAATTCTCATTCTATTAACGAAAATAAGTCCCTTTTATGCCAATGGAAATGTTACTGCTTAATTTAAGGATGATGATTTCAAAAATTATATCTGGGGAAAGAAAAACAAAAAACAAACAAACAAACAAAAAAAAAACCCCAAAACAAAAACAGATTTAACCTAAACACCAGTTTTCATTTCAAGAAGATTTGATGTGAATCTGGACCATATTTGCTGTAGGTTCAAGAGAATCACACTTACAGTTGCATTTTAAAAGATAGTTTACTAGAATAGGATTTACTTCTTGATAGAAAGCCTTTTTTTCTCATTTTTAGTAAAGAGGGGAATGTAGAAATATTTTCCTATGATTAACATCAGGCTTTCCCAAGACGAACAAGAGACTTTTGTAATCCAGAAACCACAAAAAACAAGCATGTGTGTTCCCAAGGATTAGAACAGTATTACACACATGCAGCAGAAGACGGTATGGAAATAAAGTCTAAAATGATGTATTAAAAGGCTTCAAACCATTTTAAAATAAGAGATTTTCAGCTCATACATATTGACATAGCCCTGAGGTTTCGATCACTTAGATATATACCACAGTAGCTCCTTGATAGCTCAACTTACAGTTAGAAAATGTTATCTAAACGTAGATTACAAAACAGCTTTTGTGTTTGCAAGTTCACAGGAGGGAGTGGTTTGGCTTTCATTTACTGGAATGTAAAATGGACAAATATTCTATATGATGCCTACAGAAGTCATATTTAATGTGGCTGTGTGTTCAACAGGGTCAGCCTCATCAGCCTCATCAGTTCATCAGCCTCTGCCCTTCAGTGTGAAACTAAAGATGGGCTTTCAGCATAAATTTTTTCCTAATGACTCCCTAGCACTTTTGCTGTGAAGGATCCTGACGGCAGCATCCTGCAGAACTGTGTGGCCGTGGGTTTCATCTGGGAGTTATGTCTCTAGCCCAACCCAGTTGCACACATTCCCACCACAAAAGCATGGGACAGGCATCTCCAAAAGAAGTTTCATCACACGTGTGTCAGACACCAGCCACAGAAAGGGAACAATTACCCCATGGAGATTCCTATCCAGTTCTGTCAACTACACGGGAGCCTAGATGAGTAGCTTAGACTAGACAGCTAAATTTTAGATGGCTAAAGGTAGCTGAGATGAATCTCATCTTTAGCCTTGGTATATGTCACAATTTACCTCTGGAGAATCGATTAGTCAAGTTTCTATGGCAGGAAACCAGCGTCAGTATAGAAAGGATTAAAAGAGGGGACCAGGGCAGAAGAGAACACACCCAGTATTAAAGATGGTCTAAATATTCCATAGTATAGCCCGTGCCCTCTAGTCCACACAACTAACCTGCAGATGAGGGCACTTTCATCTCTCTGGGCCAGTATCAATCCACAGACCAGCCAGAGCTCAATAAATCGAGTTACAAACGGGTGGTAGCCGAGGCTGGAGCTTTTGGAGTGCCAGAAGCAATAAGCAACACAGAGACAGCTACAGCCAGGCTTCATAAGGAATTCACAACATTTGATAGAATGGGACTTTAGAGTCCCATTAATCCCACCACTGCATCAGAAAAACAAATCTGTTTTTATAAAGGGACATTTTCCCTTGCTCTCTTCTGATGATATCGTTATTATTTGTTATCAAACATGCGAACTTTGTGAACATCTATCACCTAAGTTTTTATGTTGTTTTAAATGCTTAAAACATTTGTTATTCATCTGCAGGAAGATGTATCTCCTTGATTTTCAGCTTAGATTCCCAGATCTCTGTTTTATTGGTTTTACCTTTCCTTTTTAGGAAAGAAGTGGACTAGTTTTTTTGTTTTGTTTTGTTTTTCGTCTTCTAGTTGTTTCTAATTTCAGTGCAGAAAGTAGTTATGCAGTTCTTCAGTCTGACTATGAGCGAGACCCAAGCCATTGCACTGTAACTTCACTCCCTATTGTGTGGGAAGTAAGAATTGCATCATTCCTAAGATCCAGAACAGGAGATGAAGATTCCTTCTTGGTGGGTGCAGTCCAAGATTTTGTCGTCAACATTTCAACCAAAGTAAGAGCTCCTTTTGTTTTGATTTGTTTCTTCCTTCTTTTGTTTACCTCTCTTTCCCACAAAAATCTTTGTGGAAGATTTAAAAAAAAAAAAAAAAAAGAAAAACCACCAAAAAAACCCAAAAAAACCCCCAAAACTTTCAGTCTAGTAGTAGGTATTTTAAATTTTATGCTTAAACATTGTAAACATCTCATACTTCTGCAACTCAATTTTTATCATCTAAACTGTTGTCTTTCAGCTCCCCTTTTCACATGTGAGTACCAGATTAGGAATTCCCAACATGTATAAGAGCGTGACAACTACAAGCCATAGAAAACACAAAAAGCAGGCATAGAAACTTTGATTCAGAATACCTTAAGTATTTTTAGTATCCAAATCTCAAGCCTAATGCTACTTTTTGCATAACATTACCTAGTAGCTATTCTTAAATGTAAATTCCAACAAATTGCTTAGGTTATTCTGTAATGCAACTCTTTGTGGTGAACACATAGACCAACTAATAAATAAAAATAATTAAATTCTGCTTTCTTAACAGGAAGAGCCATTAGCAAACAGACATTGAAGGCAAATCTATATTAGCCTTTACCAAAACTGAAAGCCTACTGTAAAAACAGCTGAAGAAAGTTACATGACACTTAAATATAAAGTAAAACAGTGTGTCACTCTATGAGACATATACCACTCAAAGATACACTCAATTGTTAAACTGGGTTTAAATATCCTGACAATGACATTCTCATC
>VWZN01016982.1:73275-120663 GCA_013396955.1 Regulus satrapa | reverse complement strand
GGGGGGGGAGTGTTCTAGCAGTAAAGATAACTGTACGTGTAGCAGATTTTGACAGACACGTTAATTTGAGGCGCTTGAGGAAGGCAGTGAAAAACAACTGGCTGCAGTAATGGAATAATTGCAACCCAGGAGCGCTGCAAATTAAGGTGATGCGGCGGTCACAGTGCTCTAGCAAATCGAGTCGTTTCTTCAATCTCAGGTGTTACACCACACAGCGAGGAAAGGAAGGACTCTGTTCCTGTCAACATGATGAGCCCGAGTTAAACCATCTAAGGTAGACCACAAAATACGATTTGTAATATGAGTTTAACTTTAAAGGTGACTTAAATGGCATAATTACTCTTGGATGCCTTAACTCAAGTGAGTATGACGGTGTGCACCTTAGCAAGCAGCGAGGCCCAAAATAGGGAGGTTTGCAGAGAGAAACAGTTGTCACTGAAAAGTGAATATCCACTGTGTTTTTCAGAAGGGCTCCCTTTGACCTGGGCTGGTAAATCTGAAAAGAAAAAAAAAAACCAAACTAAATCCTTTAGTATTTGAAATTCTTGAGAACTTCTACAGTGTGTTTTCCAGTTTGCTCTGAAAAAGAACCTGCTCTTGTTGTCTAGATTCATCTTGTGAAGTGAATGAAAGTATAATAAATGGGGTGTTTGGGAAGTTTGCTACACTGGCACACTCCTGATTTCAACCAAAATGCTGAAGTGCAGCTTTAGCTTTCATCAGCTGTATCTTTGAGTTTATATGTGAAAATGTGGGAGATCTTAATGCGTTAAATGTTTAATGGCTTTTAATAGGTTCTAAAATTATGATGCAAAGGATATTTTTAACGCTAATAAATCTGCTGTGATGCAAATGGCATAGTATTAAAACCCATAGCCTTTACCTGCTCCTTTGGATCAGGTGGGCACTCTGTTAGGTGTGGAATAGGCAGGTCTTGGCACGTGAGTTCTGCAAGCCCCAGATCACTCTGCCCTATGGTTCAGGGAAACACAGCTCAAAAAGCCTCCCTGTCATGTCATCCCCACCGTCCAGGTTTGGTAATCGAAGGGTTTCTGTGAGCACATTCTCACTTTTCTGTTAACTGTAGTCCTGTCTCTGTCCCTGCCCGTGCTTTGCCCCCGTGCTGGTGTGGGGGCAGAGAAGAGTGCTGGGTAAGTCAGAGGGTTCAAGTTTGAGTCTGAATGTTGGCATTTTCATTGTCCTGTAGAATTCGACCGCTGAAAGTTTCTTGGTGGAGGTTTTGGGGAGGAGGGAAACAAAACCTGTGTTATTCATAACGTGAATCCTGTTTCTGTGTGGTCCTTAGCTGAACCAGAGGTGTAGCGTGTTAGTTGATGCGAGTGTGGGTAGGAACAAAACGTGGGGTGAGCCAAAACGAACCGCTGAACCAATCACTGAGTCGTGTAGATTCAGCCTCGTGTGACCGCAGTGGGATAACGTGTGAGGATCCTCCTGAGTTTGCCAGCCCTCACCTCTAATTCAGAGGTGAGCAGTCTGGAGAGGGGAATAAAAGTGATGGGAAGGCTTCCTTTGCTCTGACAAATCCTAGGCTGCCTCACAAGTCGCTCTGTTTCCAGCAGTATGCTGTGGTTTTTACTTAAGGCCCCCTTAAGGGTGGGAGAAGTTTTGTTCTTGTTAAGTATGAAGGGAAAATGTAGTGTTTGGTATAAATATGAGCTAGGTCAGAGTAAGGCTCGACTGACAGATCAGCTACTGAAGCTTTATAAAGGGGAAAGTGTGCTGTGAAGGGTAAATTGACTTTAGAAGCATTGGTGAAATACAAATAAATTGAGTTTAATCATTAAACATACATTGGAGAGTGGGAGAGGTGTAGCCTAGGGTATCAGTAGCTCAGTGTCTTTAAATCGGAGTTTGTGTCTTAAAGAATATTCAATTAATCTTAAAAATTGTGTCGAGATACTTTGTTTGGGAATGAGTTGATTTGAACTGTCAACATAATGTTTGTAGGTGTTTGGATTCCACTCTTGGCCCACTGACAAAAACTTTGATAAGTAAATAAAAGGCACTTGTTTGCCCTGTTTGTGCTACTTTTAAGGTCATCAAATCACAGAATCCCGGAGTGGTTTGTGTTGGAAGGGACCTTAAAGATCATCCATTTCCAGCCCCCTGCCGTGGGCAGGGACACCTTCCACTAGATCAGGCTGATCCAAGCCCCGTCCACCCTGGCTTTGAGCACTTCCAGGGATGGGACAGCCACAGCTTCTCTGAGCAGCCTGTGCAGGGCCTCACCACCCTCACAGGGAAGGATTTTCCTAAGAGCCTGCCTTCTGTCAATTTGAAGCCATTCTTCCTTGTCCTGTCAGTCCAGATCCTTGCCCAGAGTCCCTCCCCAGCTCTCTCGGAGCCCCTTTAGGCACTGGAAGCTCTGAGGTTTCCCTGGAGCTTTCCTTTCTCCAGGGTGAACACCCCCAGCTCTCCCAGCCCGGCTCCAACCCTCAGAGCATTTGTGTTCTTCTCTGGACTCGTTCCAGAAGATCCTTCTGATGTTGGGGTCCCCAGAGCTGGAGATGAGTATTTTGTGTGGTACCATCCCAAAAGTGGTTATTTACAGGTCAGCCAGGGAGATCATGTCTTTTGATTTCATATGTCAGATAGGAAATACTCTACGGTTTGGGAAGACTGAGACAGTTTGATGTGATTTGCTGGAGACTTTCACTAGTGCTGCTATCTGAAGCTTGGTCTAATGCATTTTTTTTTATATCTATTTTTATATAGATATTGTTAGTCCTGATAAAGCTGTGCTGTTCTGTTTTCATATAAATGTTTCTGAAGTTTTCTTATTTATGTCTAAAATATTTTCAGGTTTCTTTCAGTTTCACATACTGTGAAGAACAGTTGTGGAAACAAATCA
The DNA here is from genome assembly GCA_013396955.1 of Regulus satrapa. Taxonomy (NCBI): domain Eukaryota; kingdom Metazoa; phylum Chordata; class Aves; order Passeriformes; family Regulidae; genus Regulus; species Regulus satrapa. The sequence goes on along the minus strand of VWZN01016982.1, from coordinate 117,791 downwards.
AAGTTTAACAGGTAATACCAGAAATTAGATTCTTAAGTATAATTTCCAAAGAGTATTTTGTTTGATTTGGCAATATATATGTTTCCCAGTTCTTTCTGGTTGTTTCTTGTGTCCTTCTAAGGAAAAAGTACATTAAATGTACTTTACATTTGTACATGTACTTTACTGTACATTAAAAGTACATTAAATGGTTAATTTAGTATTCATCATAAGGATTTTGACATGTGTACTTGTAAATGGATTGTGGTAGTCATTCAGACAAAGTTTTTCCTGTGGTTGGTTTAACTGTACAATGAGTGAAATACGCAGCTCTAAATGCAAAGGTGTTGATCCTTTAAGCAAAGGCAGGAGTTAACAGTAGATTTTTAGTTGTGCATGCTTTACTTATCCGAAGCAAATATTTTATTACCTAACCTAGTTCTTATTTAAGGAAAAAATAAAACCTGGGTTTTTTTCACTTGTATTTTTGAGGTGTTGTGTTTGTGGTTATTTTTGTTGTTGATGATAGGTGCTTTGGGTTGGTGGGGTTTTTTAAAGTTCTGGAGAGAGTCTGCGCATTATTATCTTTCCATAGTAATTCTCTTTGAATATCAGCACAATTGAAGGCTGTAAGTGATGGAATTTTTCAGAGGAGTCTCTGAAATCCCTTCAGACCTGTTTCATTTTTTAGCAGTGAAACAAACCAAATCCCACAGCAAGATTTTTTATCCCTGATCCAAAAATTAAACAATTAGTGTCATCTAAAATAATGGGAAACTGCAGACTAGTTCTGGGTTTATTTGGCTTTGGTATGGACTTTGTGTCATCCTCTGAGGGAAACTTTTCAAACTTTTGTTCTTTGGAAAATGTCTATGGTTACATGGTATCAATCTCTTTTTTCCTTTTAAAATCGTGGCTCCTGGAGGCTTGTGACTATTGGCGTTCTCAGGATCCCCCGTGCTCTCCTTCTGTGTCCCAGCTTCTCTTATAGCTTGCAAATACTGAGAAAAAGAGTGTGCATTCAATCTTAAAACCTGGAAAACAAATTAAGACTCTTAGCACAGACTTAAGACTTGCCAGACTTCCCGTGATTCTTTTTAATTCTCACTTGTGACTTGACAAGAGTCCAAATGCGGTGTTTTAAAATTATGCTGCAGAAGTACAAACTAGTAATGTTTTAAAATCTCATTTATGTAATTAAGCCATGAAGAATAGCCAGGTGTTGGACTAATAAAGAAGACAGTTAAGAATTACAACTCTGTTAATAACTGAAGATAAACTGTACTTCTTTCTTGAAGGAGAAAGCATTGTTCTTGGGCAGCAAAGCTTGCTTTTTTTATCACTTTTTTTTCCCGTTGCAGTCTTTTTGAAGATGAAGCAATGAACATGCACGCTAAAACGCTTGTTCATTCTTTGTCAGCACAATGTGAATCAGCAGCTATTTACCACTGTAGGCATTCATCTGTAATATAACTATTTCCTTAAAAGGAGAGATAGCTGGGGGCAAGGACAGAGAGAAAAAACTGTAGGAAAAAAAGCAATGTGTTTTGAATGAGCGGTGTCTTAGCTAAACTGTGTTGTTTTAGCAGTAGTAAATGATAGTTGTTCCTTTGGACTTCACATCTGTGGATGACAGATATTTTTTTTTATTTTTTATATGTTAAAGTAAATGTAAATGTCAACCCTAAGAGAACTGACAGAATGACTGAGCTGCTAGAACTTACTCAACAGATCAGCATAATCAGAGTAGCACCAAGAGTTTGTTTTCTCCAGGCTATATTTTTGAGGGTCTACAATTGTATTTTTTCCAACTGTTGAGGAATTTGAAGTATTCCAAGAACACAGATAAGTTAGAAGCGTGGTGCTGACTGAACAGACCATTATTGTCTGCTCGGTGGTAAATTAATCTTGCTAGTTTTATCATTTTGGTGATCCCAGCTGAATTTACATCTGTGTGCCCAAGTTCAAGCAGCTGAGGGAGCAGTGACAGCCAAGGTGTGGCCTGAGTTCTGCAGCTACCAGGGGGAGCTTTGCTCTCTGCTCTCTTGATTTCAGAGCCTCACTGGTGTGCAAGTGGCACCCACTGTGACTGCTAGAGAGGATTGATATCCAGTGTGGGATTGCTGGAGGCTTGTTCACTAAGGAACAGGGTCTTGTTTACCTTTTTTGTAATTTGGGTAACCTTTAGCTGGATCATCTATGGGAATTATACGGTAAGTGCAGATCAGAAAAAAGCCAAACACGTGTAGACAAAGTTAATTTGGATGGTAGGGCTGCATAATTGACATCTGAGTCTAGGAATAAAGGGTTAACTCTTCTTTATGGGAATATCTGAATTGGATTTATTCACCGATGGGGAAATAAGAGACTTTTGCTCTTTGAAAGAAAGCACTGAGCTCATAGGATGTAACTCTTGTAGCTCAAGTGTTTTTTCTTACCTCTTGCTAGAGCTATGGCTTAATGGAGGCTAACAGAGGAGGACCCCAGGTCCCTGTTTGCTGTTTTATTGCCCCTGTTGCTCTTGGGTATGTTACAATTGATGGTAGTAATAATGTAGATTCCTGTGTTTTATTTGGCAGTGAGTCTTTGAGACAACTGTTAGGCTTGGATCCTGGACTGTGTTCAATCTGGGTGCCCTTGGATGGATCTTCTCTTCAGCGTTCGGCTGGTGATAAGGACATTCCAGGTTGCAGAGGTCCTGCTGGATAGGAGTAGTTGTTCTGCAAGCCTTGCTATAGTGCTGGCTCCTCAGCTGGCCTGGAGAGCTTCAGATGATTTCTGTATCAAAACCTTCTCCAGTCTAATCTGCTCTTCAGAATGTTTTTTCTTGAAGTTGAAAAACCTCTTGTCCAGAGGGGAAAAAAGGATTTGGAAGACAAACTTTGATATGTGGGGATGGATGCTGCCTCTGGATTTGGTGTTCCCACTGTATCTTGGTGACCATTACATACTGGAATTTCATTTTCCAGCTCCTTGGGTTTAGCACAAGGAGTTAAGATTGTAAAATGCAATCAGCTGTTTTTTCCTGAAAGCTAAAGTCTCCAAAGTAGTAGAGGTATGACTGTCATTGGTTTCCATGGGTTTCTGTGCTCTGATTTAGTATTTCGAATGACACTTGGAACATTCAGACTCAGAAAGTTCAAAGAGCATTTTGGTAAACAGGTACACAAATGTGTGTGTGTGCTTTTGTGAGTTTCGGTGACAGCTTGATGCCTTTTAGCTCCCTTCAGCTCCTCCAGGACACTCATTTGTCCGCAGGATGTTGAGTGCACTCCTTCATGTGGTGGAGGTGAAAGTTTGTCTACCCTGTGTGAGATTTTTGTGTGGATGAGTAATAATACATTCACTCTGTTCTGGTACTCTGCTCCTGCTCTTGTGCTCTCCCTGCACTGAGTACATTCCCCAACAATGTTATCTGTCTACTGCTGCTTTTCTTCTGTAACTGCAGTTCCTTACAGCTTTACCTTGTTACAGCCATCATTGATGGTGAATCTCATCTTCTGAATATTTTTTTTTTTAAACTATCAATGGGGAGACTTTGTTTTACCTGAGGATCTGCACCAGTTGACTCTTTAAAGCAGAGATCACTGTGGGAGGAAGTCAAGGATTTTGTATCTGCCTTTATTCTCCAGTCAGCCAGCAAAGAGCAGTAATTGTTTCCAGTTGTAAGCAATCAGATGAGCAAACCTGCAGGCTAATTTGAAAGTACCTTACACTCGCTGTACCTCACTATTACCTTCCTGTAATAATATAATGAATTACTTTGAATGCATGAGAAAAATGAGCCTCGGATGGGATATGTATTTTACAATGAGTCCTGATAAGCATCTTGCTTTGGTCTCTACTGTGTACTTAAATGTGTATTCCTTTTTTTAATGTGATTGCAGTACTGATTTTCATTAAGGTAAGTATTTATGTCCTTTGGAAATAAATAAATATAGTCATTTGCATGTAGACATGTCTAAATTTACTGAAGATATGTTAGTTTTGCAGGTGACTGTTTGGCATAGCTTTCATAATCATATACTAGTAGGGAGGAAAAAATGGAGTTACTTCTCTTTGATAAAGCAGAATAAAGTTTTATAGCTGGTACTTAGGAGGAAATATTTGTGTCCCTATGCAAAACATTATTTATCTCAAGATCACTGATAAAGAATGAAAACTTCATAGTAGCAGGCTTGGTTGTGTTCTCAAAGCAGAACTGGACTGGTTGTGCCTCACGTGTTCGTGGAGGTTTTACACAGCACGTGTGCAGCCTTATGTGCACAGGTTTTTCATTTCCAGTCTCAAGAGTCGGAGGTTATTGGGTGTGCAGGGTTTCAGGTGAGAGGAATTTGAGGAATGCTCACAGCACTGGTTTTCTTCCATGAACTGAGGATTTGTAGTAACCGAGCTTTCATGTTGTTACTTCTTTAATCCCTCCAACCTGTGTTGTAAGAGCTGTTTTTGTAAGAATTATTAAGTTTTGGAAGATCTTTCTGAACTCTCCATATTTCTGATGGTAATGTCAGTTGCAAGTATCTTAAATAATATTCTAGCATGGGTTTTTTTCTTAGCATCTTTTGCATTCAGTCACATGGTTGCTGGCACCTCCTTTGTGAGCAGTGATTTCGACATAGAGTCAGCTGCTTGTGGAATACTTTTCCAAGTTGTCTGTGCTTAATTTTAGTTTTTCTTGCTTGAAGGTTACTTTTAAAATACAAGTAGCATTATAGGAATTTTAGGGTGCTTTCCAAGGATATGATTTGTTATTGTTATTTTTAGTATCAGTCTTCCTTTTTAATACCTGGTTGCTGATGTTAATATTTCTTAAAATGGAAAAAAGAGCCAGATAAATAATATTTATAGAAAATTAAGTTACGTAAAATGGACAGAAAAACCTAGGCTTATCCTTATGACAATTGCAGCACAGACTTGTAAGTTTAATTGAATTGTTTTCTCTACTTCATACCTTTTCCCCTCTTTGTCCACCCATTCATAAATAAAACTAATTTTTATAACTATGAAATAATTATAATTATTTAAGGGTTCTGAGTGGTCTAGAAGAACAGTTATGGTAGAAGAGAAATTAAACCATTTACAAGAGAGGTGTACTTTTTCTCTTTGCTGTGACAGTGTGTGTTCTTGTTGTGGATGTGTGTACAACAAATCTAGTTATAGAGAAGTTATTTTGTACTCTCATTGCTGTTGTGACAGATACTATAATAAACGGGATACTGTGCCCTTATTACACAGCTGGGAAACAGAATTCAGGCATGCACAAGTTTGACCTCTGTTAGTTCTTAAGTGTAGCAGTTTTTTAAGTGGTAGCATTTTCTCTCTCCTATTTGATGCTTTTGTTTTCACAGCATTTTCAGTTTTCTGGTGCTTCACGTTTGGATTTCTTTTTATTGCATATGACAGTACCTAAACTTTACAAAGACTGAGAGGAATTTAGTGTTTGGGTATAGCATAGGGGTGGTGGCTTTCGGTTTTGTGGGGTTTTTTAAAAGGTTCTTTTAAAGTGCTTATTAAATGCCTCATTTTATATTATGGCTACCTCAAAACTTGTCATCCTGTTTAAATGTAGAGGAAACATGACTTGGCCAATGACATCCTCACAATTAATTACAACATTCTGTCAGAGTAAAGTGTTAAATGGAGTTATGCTCAAAGTAACTATTTCGTTCACTTCTCAAGAAACAGAAGGTAGTTTTTCAGTGTTGAAAGCTGTTTTATGTTCTTTGGCAGCTGAAACATTGGAAGCTCTCTCTGTGTTCCAAGCAGTCCTCAAGCTGTTTTGAAAGGCTGGTGTGTGCCTTAGAGAGATAAGTGAGGAGGATTAACTCTCTTCTGCATTCATCTGTTTCTATAAAAATAGAAATAAACTAGTGTTCCTTTTAGCCTTCTGTGCTATGGAATTGTAATGAACTGAACTGGATATTGGAATTGATTATTTTATCAGGGAAAGCCCAAAAGCAGCCTATATGATATGTGTATTGTCTGCCTGAGGATTCTTTCTTCAAAGATTACAGAAAAAAAGAACACTAAGTGTCATCTTTAACTATAATCCCCCTCATGAGTTTTGCCTAAGTGTTCACCCGGAATATGTCCTTTTCTGTAATACTTCCCTGCACTCCCCACCACTGTGAATTTAGTCTTCAATTTTGTTCTCTGTTCCTCTTTGGTATTTGGGGGTTTTTTTTGCCTTGTAACAAATACAGATTATACTTCATTAAATTCTGTGTGCTGTAAGATATGAGCAATATGATAAGTTAGGCTATAGAGCAATCCAGTTAGGAATATATAGTTTTTATTGCACTGGTTACTTTTCATAAGCTCTTACAAAAATAAAATTTCATTAATAGCAGTCCCATGAGGAATTTTTTTGTTCCCATGTAAACTGACTGGAAATGAAATATTTCCTAAGTTAACGGATCTGTAGTCATATTAAATATGTGAAAACATTTAAACTGTTTCCTTCCAAAAGTAAGCCCTTTAGAATTAACAGTGCAGGATATGTAACAGCACTTTACCACTTCTTAGAGGGGAAAACTCAGGTTTGTGGCACTTTAGGGATTTTCCCTTCGAAGCTTTTGTTTTCACCATACATTTGTACATTTTGCTGGTGAACCAAAGCACATACAGCGTTCCATGAGGGAGCGGGAAGGGCAGGTAGTGCTGATGTGCTCTGCACTCTGCTGGGCTCCAGACTAGTTCTGCGCTGCTATCGCCGCTGCAGAGGGCATTTCCCCCCTCTTTGTGTTCAGGAGTTGGCTCGGAATGTCTGTGTGCCATGAAAACAGCCCGAGCAGTGGGTGACCAGGAGCACAGCTGGCAGCGCGCTTGCTTTTTCCGCAGTGCGTTTAAATACGGCCGTGCCCTCTGCGCTCCGCCTGTTGGGAAAGTTTCCCCACATCTGAAACATGAGGATTTGCACTGGCTACAGTTTTATTATTGTTGGGAGCTGGCAGATGGCAACAACCCCTGTTGAGCAATCTGAGGATGAGGTAGTCGGTCCCATGTCAGCTGAAGCGAGTCTCCACAGCTGCGCTCGGTTACAGGAACTCTGCGGTCAAGTGCAATCCGAATAATGCTCGGTTTGTCAAGGTATAGCCTGTCCTAGTAACACCATCTTTTATTTGCGGGATAGTTCCAAATCTGATTTAAGTGGTTTCTTGATCAAGCAAGGGCACTTCTTAATAATCTTTTTTTTTCTTCCTTTTAATTGGAAAAAGGGCTCAATTAAAAGTGAAATACAGGGTAAAGATCAAATTTGGAAATACTTTCAAATGTTGCACTCTGTAGCAGAGCTGCCTTCTCCCTAGCCCTTCTTTCTTTCTGGAAATTTAGGACTCTTCAGAACTGTTATGTATGAGTTATCTATTTCAAGGTTTTAAATATTGTATAACTTTAACTGTTGTTTGTTTTGCAGTGAATACTGTTATTTGAGAACTTTGTCAGAAAAGAGACGGTATTCCATTGCCAGGTGATCTGAATCATGATGATCCATAGGGAAAGCAAACTTGTAACAAGTATGACAAATCAAATCATCATGAACAGAAAAAGGGGAAGGAGTCTGCATTAAGGCAGGCAGAGAATTCAACTTTAAAAACAAATCACTAACCTACTAGAGAGAAAATCAGGGTGTTTTACTAATGCCTGATAGGCTTAGCAGACAAAATACATATATTATAGTCTGTACTGGATGAATCAGTAAATAAAAGTAGCTCACATAATACTTTTCTGAATTTTAGTTTAATGCGTGTTTTATTTCTCTTTTCATAGTGTTGGAGTTAGAGTACGCCAATTACTAAGAGTGAAAGCTTAGGAAATTTCTAAGTGTTTCAGTAAATTTATATCTCTGAACCATTTGGCGAGGAAAGAACTGCTCTTTATCGCCGAAGTCCATGTTTTGGTCTATGAGACTACAAAAGCAGTGTTAAGATTTGGTCCCTATCAAGGTTTGGGTACTTTAAATGGTCACAAGCGTGTATTAATTTGAAGAAGAATTAGAGCAGTGCATGTTTAACATGCTCACGCTTCAGTACCGATGCGTTCCCGTTGGATGTGACTCTGAGGGTGCACTGGTTTCTCTGCTCCCGCAGGTCTGAAGCACAGAAGCATGCTCTCCACTGAGCCTCAGCTGCCACCCGTGATACAGAATGTCTCTAAGTGAGAACAACAGCGTGGTGTTTGCCTACGAGTCTTCAGTGCACAGCACCAATGTACTCCTCAGCCTCGACGATCAGCGCAAGCAAGATCTCCTCTGTGATGTTACCATCTTAGTGGAAGATCAGCGATTTCGGGCTCACAGAGCCGTGCTGGCAGCTTGCAGCAGTTACTTCCTTTCCAGGATTGTGGGCCAGGTGGACGCTGATCTTATCATCACTTTGCCGGAAGAGGTGAGTGTCGCTGCCTTCTGCATTTTACCTGCCAGAGCTTGCAATCTGCTTTGTTCAGCTGCCTTTGACGGTAGGCTGGGGTTTAACTGACCACTTAGAGCAGGGCATGTAAGAGCTGAAAGACACCAGCCCGCAATCTGGGATACCAAAAATAATTTTTTTAATTTAAGTACTTTGTATATATTATCTTGTAAAGACTAAGTAACTGTTATCTTGCGGTAGGGTATGTTGGTTTTTTGCCGGTGTTTTTGTCTTTTGACTTTCATCCCGTATAAAAATTAAATAAATGACTGCTGCAAGAGTTGCTTTTCTAAGTCAGTCACACTGAGAGTCTTTTTAGGGTTTTTTCTTGCTTGAGCATAACTAGCTAGAAATATGTAAGAGAAAGTAAAAGGAGTAGAGTGTTTGTCTTCCTTGATCTTTGCAGTTTTTCTCCCTGAAATAGAAAGAAGCTATAGTTTTAAAATACCATGGTATTTTTTTATTTCAGTTTCATTTATGAATGCTACTTACTTGTAAAGCCACTTTAATGTTTTGTTAACTACACCAAGTCTGAGGACATCTTGACGGCTTATGGATAAACTGTCTTTTACCTTCTACTTCTCCACATTATAAAATATGAATTAATGTGCTGGTATAATCATTAGTGGTGTAATCTCCAGAGCATATTTCAAATACTGTTATAAGAATTTTTTAGGTAGGTCATAAGAGTTCACGGACAGTTTAAAGAACTGGTCTCTGTGCAGATCTCATCAACTTCCTTTCAGGTGTGTTCTTTAAAAAGAACATACCAAACAACTGCTTAAAAAACCAAAGGAAACAAACCCTCACCTGGTTCTTAAATTGAATTGCGTGAATAATTCATTATTTTGCTGGGAGAAGGATTCAGTGTAATTAATGCACTGATAAAGAGCTTTATTTAGCATAAAATACTGTTCATTTCAGTAAAGCCAGGGAGCATAGTATGAATTTTAGTTTGAGTATTAATAGTGGGCATACTGCTTTATTCTTCATTTGCAGAGAAAAGGCTAAAGGAAGTGCCATGTAGTTGGTAATCTGTTTGTGGGATCTGTTTGTGGCTTTCTGCTTGATTCCTTTGACATTTTTTCATGTGTAGAAGATCTTGTGCAGTTTCTAATTTTACACTTTTTGTTTATCTCTGGGTTCCCTGATGGGTAGCTGTTGTGAAGACATAAATGTTCAGTTAAAATCACTTGCTCTAAAGGGACTTTAAACTGAGAATTCTGTTTGGTGTACAGTTTTTGAGTGCATTTCTTCAAATCTATGGGTGGAAGAAAGGACTAGCTGGCTGTAGCAGTAAATAATAGTATCTGGTCAAACTCCATTTTTTTTCAACCTTTTTTTAACATTAGTGGTGCATAAGAATAAGAGATGAACAGTAATTGCTCTTCAAAAACTAAAATCAAATACCAGCAGCATACTCTAAAGTAATTAATATACAACTTGCTTTGTGATAATATCCAACCTCACAATATCTTTGTGAGGTTGGAATCTCGTTACTGGTTTTCAGCATGAAGCTCTTTTTCACTTTTAGTACTGTGTTGCCAGAACATTTTATTTAGAGATTGATTACAGTGAAGAAAACTCTTCACAAAATGTGCATGATAAAATTGTATCAGAGGAATTGTTTCAGAATGAGTTTGACCAGGTTTTCACAATAGACAGAGCTTGCTGCTTTTGTCCTGTACTCTGTCCAGCTGGCAGGACAGGTAAATTTGTGTATTTCTCTGCTTAAACCCAAATTAACCATACTACTGTTTTTTAAAATTTGTTTTTGTAATAGGTAACACTTAAAGGATTTAGTCCTTTGCTTCAGTTTGCATATACAGCAAAACTTGTTTTAAATAAAGACAATGTGTCTGAAGTTTGCAAATGTGCCGAATTTTTGGGTGTACGCAACATTGAAGAGTCCTGCTTTCAGTTTCTCAAATTCAGATTTTTGGACTTTAAACTGGATCAGCAGGAATGCCCTAGGAAGAAATGTTGCACACAGCATTGTCAGAAAGCAAACCCTAAAACTGGCACTGCGGATGATGGAGACCTAGAAATAAATTATGAAGTAGAAGCACTTCTAGAAAAGGAGTATAGTCCATTTCCTGACACAAAGCCCTGTAAAGATGAGGAAAACGCTAAATCATCGCCTGTTCTCCAAGATAATGCCAATCAAAACTCTGATCCTGTACATTTAGAAAGGGGTAGTGCTTCCAGCTTATCTTCCCAATGTCCAAAATATAGAAAATTCCAGAAAGCTTTTGGAAGTGACAAAGTTCAAACTTCAGAGTCCAATTCCAGTATTAAAGACCTTCAGGTACCACCATTTGCAACTTCTCTTGAGAAGGAAATACCTGATAATGATGGTATACAAAAAGCTCAGGAGTGTGTGCCTACGCAGCTGATCTCAAACTGTGAAGAGACTCAGGTAGAAATGGAAGAAGGGGAAGAAGGCATTCAGAAGAAAGAAGAGTTGAAGAGAGATTCAGTAACTCGGAATGTGTCGTGTCCTGTGGAGAAAATGGATCTTGCTGCTTTCCCCCCGAACGCTGCTGCACCTCACGGACTCAATTCTGCGCCTGTTTTACATAGTTGCGAGCAATATGGTAACTTGAATTTCAGTAGTATGCAAAGCAACACAGTTTTACCTGAGAAAACTGTGTCGAGTGCTGGAGCTGGAAGTGACAAAACAGAAAGTCAGTGTAACCCATCTTCAAAGGTGGATTTGTGCATTAGGGAAGCCACTAACATCGCCTCAGCTGGAGATCGAAGCAGCGTGGAGAGAGAGATAGCAGAGCAGCTAGCGCAGGGCTTCTGGAGTGATGTTCACAGCACAGATGCCTGTCAGATCCATTTATCACCTGCAGTTTCTAAAGAGTACCTGGAGCCGGTGTATTCGGGGAAAAAATCAGAGTGTCCGTGGCTGGGGATCAGGATCAGTGAAAGCCCTGAACCTTGCTCTCAGCGAACTTTTACAACGCTGAATTCCGTCAACTGCCCCTTTATCAGCAACCTTAGTACTGAAGGATGCTCCAACCCCTCTGAAACAAACAGTGGAGATTATGTTCAGGGACAGCAGCAAGAACAGTGTCCCTATAACTACGTGATAAGTTTGGGAGAAGATTCGGAGACTGACACTGAGGGAGACAGTGAATCCTGTTCAGCCAGGGAACAAGAATGTGAGGTAAGAACATCCTGATGTATCCTTTGCTTCCCAGTCTCTTAGTGCCATATTCAAAAATCTAAATCTATGTCTTCTGTGTCTTGTTGTTTTGGGGTTTTGCTCTGTGGCTGTTTGTTTTAAAAAGTCTGGAACTGAAGCTTTAAATAACAATTCAGAGATTTATATGGAAAGTCACTGTTAATTCAGGGAGACTGAATTAAAGTATGGAAGTATTTTTGGTCAGATACTGAAGTGTTAAGTGCTTACATACTTAGATTTATTTTTTTTTCTGGAACAACTGTCAGGAAAGGTTGAGAGGCTTAAGGCATGAAAGTACGTTCTTAGATTTTTTTTTTTATTTTATCAGCTTCAGTTAGATACAAGAAGACTAAACTTCTTGGAGCCTTTGTTTAATAGAAACTTAGCAGTTTTCTTGGTTTTATTCTGAGCTGTGGGGTGAAGATAGGAGAGAAATGATACTTCAGATTTAATGTGACATGAAAATGAAGATTCTAAGCTGGTTTCAGTAGCTGTGTATTTAAGACTGTTAATAATATCACCTTCTCCAGCACTAAGGTTATTTTTGTTTCTCCAGTTGCAGTAATTATTTGGCACTTCCTTTCTCTGTTACTGCTTTAGTAGTGGTTTAGGCAGATACTGTACATTTTGTGATATACCTGGAGTAATTTCCATCTCAGTTCTTAGAATCATAGAATTGCAGTGTAACTCTGCATGAAGGATCATTCAGTGTTACAAAATTCAGTTGTTCTAAAAGCACTGGGGCTTTTCTTTTCAAGACACAAGGCCTTACTGAGACTGAAGGTAAGTGGCATCAATATAAAAAGTGAAATGCCAAACAAAAGCCAGAATTGGTTAAATACATTCCTCACCTTTGTGTGACAGAGAAGATGGCATCATTCCTGAGGACAGTACTCTGAGGGTTTTTATTCTTTTTTACCTGTGTGTCACCAGTAGTAGCTAATGAGAGAAAAGATTTATTTCTGTTCTTTTTAACCTAAATTCAGATCTTTGAGCACAGCAAGGTAACGTATTCTCCTACTTGCTATACTCAAATGTAAGGATTAAAATAAAGTGCCTTTAGTAGGATACTCAAAAAACGTGGTGATTATTCTGTAAAGGTAAATAAATGTTTTTCAGTGTTAGTCAACACTTTGTGATCTCAAATGCTTTTGTAGCTCAGGTATACAACGGTAGCAAGAGCCTGGTCCTCTCCCTTCTCCAGCACTAAGAAAAAAAGGACAAATATTGTAACTTCTGTATTTTAAGGAAATGCCTGTTTCAGATAACCCTTTCCTGCAGAAAAAAACCAAACCCATGCAGGATGCAGTCTTAATAGCAACTTTGGGAAAACTTTAAACCTGTGCTAGTGAGTCTTGACACCTGTTTTGTCCCTCACCAAACAGTAACTCCTCTTCTTAGAGCATATTACCTGCATATTTGATGCACACACGAGTAGCTTTCATCCTACTCCAAACATGCTTGTAAGGTCTACTGGAAATGTGCAAATACTCTATTGCACCTGTGTTTGAACTCCTGTAGTTGAATCCCCTGGATTTTATCCCATCATCTGATGGTTATGTTAGTTTGCTCTTGTCTCTGAGATGTTGGAAGAAAGATGGCTTATGTGGTAAAGAATGCTTAAAATTAAAGCTTGACTTGTTTGTGTGTATCAGTTCCACCTTGGATTTACAACTGTATCTCATATTCTAGGTTAAACTGCCATTTAATGCACAAAGGATTATCTCACTTTCCAGAAATGACTTCCAGTCATTTCTGAAAATGCATAAATTAACTCCTGAACAATTGGACTGCATTCACGATATCCGAAGACGAAGCAAAAACAGGATTGCAGCGCAGCGATGTCGCAAGAGAAAACTTGACTGCATACAAAATCTTGAATCTGAAATTGAAAAACTGGTATGTATAAAAATTCATTGCTGTTGTCATGTCTTTCTCTAAACATCTTGATTGGCTTGGCTTGGCAGTAACTTCAGAGTGAGGTGGTTTATTACTTTTTCCACTAAAGCTTTGAAAAACTTTATCAGTCTTGTAGAAGTGCTTGATAGCAGTTCTAGATTTTTCTGAGCCTTGCTCTAAAGTACACACATCTTTCCTTCTGTGGATTGGTTTCCATTTAAATAAAACTTGCATCATCACATAATTTTTTGTGAATTACGCTTCTGAAGCCCACAAGCTTTGAATTTAATTGCACAGAATGATTCCCAGTCTCTTATCCTACACTGGTTTTTGCCTCTTCCCCCTTTCTTGCTTTGAGATTTTGTTCTTCAGCTCATGGTATTGCTCATAGTGGAGTTTGCAGTTATGCAATTGTTAGTTGTGTAAGTAGTGTTCTTGGAACATATCACCATGGGCTGGCAAACTGTTTCCTGAGTCTTGAATGTTAAAAATGAGACCCTTGCAGAAAGGCAGAAGATACAGAAGAACTTGGGAAGTTGCTTGCCTTTTTAGCTGTTGCATCAAGATTGTAGCTGAGAAATCGATGCATCCAGATTTCTCTGCAGCCATCTGTTAATATATTTTCTCCTCCTTAGGAAGGCAATAAAAAGATAAATATGTAACTTAAGAGAAATGTAGGTAATCTGAGGGTAGGATTATGCAGAAATAGCAAGAAGATGATTGAATGGCTTTTCAGAAAACCAAGTCTTTGTTAGACACTCTCATTTCAGTTTCATAGTTGGTCATACCATGTGCACGAAATAGTTCAGTTGTTTAGGACTACTGCGCTCTTATTCTTGTTTGTGGAACATTTTGGGCTTGGTGTACCTGAATTTGGTACTGCATTAGCTGGAACCTAGCAGCTCGTGTGGCATCTTTTTTGACTTCCAAATGAAAACGAAAATAAAATTAGAGCCAAGTGCCATGGACTGGAAACTTCTTTTGTTGTGATCATCATCTTTCCCTGCATCTACTTCTACTTCTGCAGTGAGGAGATAGGCTTTGAAGGAGGGCTTGCAGTGCCATAGAGCTCTGATGAGCTGACAGAGTAGGTTGTGCTCAATGAGGAAGGTGCTCTGTGAGAGAGGGTCATCAGGTGATTGCATTAATAATATCCTTACTGAAGAGAGAAGTTGCATTTCTGACATTTCAGAACTTTTTGCCTGGTTTTGTCATCGTGTTGTCATTTCGGTTATGTAACTCTGTCAATATTTTGCAATACTTGGGCAGGGAATTAAAAGTTGTTCTGCAAGATTAGACGTGTTGGAGACTAATAATTATAATATAATAGCCTTCTTTCTGTGGACCTGTGCTGGAGCAGACTGAGTGTCTGCTCTTTGACAGGTGACACTGTGCAAGGCCTAGATAATGAGTGTTGAGTCTTGAGAACTATGAGGTGAGATCTGAGTTATATGAATCATCCTCTAGGCACAAACATGTTCCAGTTGCCTTTTTTTTTTCCAACTCTGCTGATAAGTTTCTTCAGAAATTCCTGAGAAGATCCTCTTTGGAGCTGTTGACCATACCTGACAGCTGCAGATCATCAAATCTGTATAAGTTGTACTCAAGTACAGAAACATTAAGATCTGTCTAGGTATGATTTCCAGGTGGGTGGAAGACAGGAGGTGTCTCAGAAGGGCTATGTGTGGTACATCCAGGTTGCTTCATGCACGCTGGCTCCTGCCTTGTTCCTGTTCTCTGGGTGAGTCCCGTCTCAGATCTTTCAGACTTTGATCTTCTCATAGTATTACCTATAATGTGGCTTTGAGAGGGAATAAAATGGCCTAGCTATAGTTTGACAACACTTTACAAGTAGATAATATCCTATGCTGCCAGTTAAGGAATATTTTTTGGTGGAATTCCTCATCCTGGTTTCCGGTATGTGCAGCATGTTGTCTTGTATTAGTTTGTTTGGTGCTGCTTCAGGTTTTTTTTCCTCTCTCAGAAGATGTTTGTGGTGTGTTTGTTGGAAAAGTCCTGTATTTGGAACAGACTGACCCCTGCCTGCCTCGAGGCTGGAGCCTGGCAGCTTTGCTGATGAGCACCTTGGGGCCTGTGCAGACAGCAGGCTGAGCACGGAGCAGCACCACGTCCAGCAGTGTCTGGGCTGGGTAACAGGCACACAGCCCCTTGTTGGAGGGGCTGCTACCTGTCCTGGCACACTCAGTGTAACACTGAATCTTGGGCTGCGTTTTCACCCCTCCCGCTTCCAGGGGCACGCTGACGGCCAAAAGGATTGGGTGAAGGCCGCTGGGATGGCCAGGCCTGAGGTGTTTCTGTGGTGAGAGGCAGAGGAAATGGGGCTCCTGTCTGGAGAAGGGATGGAGAGACCTAGTGGCTGCGTGCCCATATCTGTGGGGCGGATGGCTGAGGTTATGCAGCCTTTGGTGGTAGATCTTCAGCTTCCTGAGGAGAGTACTTGACAGCAAGAGAACAAGAGACGTGGCCTTAAGTTACAAGGGGGGATTTAATCTGGATAAAAGAAAAGGTTTTATTCTTCCAGTGGGGACAGGCTGGCAGTGGAGCAGTTCACCCTGAAAGGCTGTGCATGCCCTGGCTTTGAGGGTTTTGTGGCATGGCTGAGCAAAGCCCTGAGCACCCTGGTCTTACCTTATCTCTGACTTTGTTTTGAGCAGCAGGTCAGACTACAGGCCTGCTCAGGTCCCTCCCCTACCGAGTGATTCTGTAAAATTGGAAATCTTATGTGAAGTTCTACTCATGTTGAAGAAAAATATTGTTCAGTGCTGCATCTGTTACTTGGGAGAGTTACCTTTGATCATGTCTCTTGATCTTCTGTACTGATAAGTCATTTTTACCTGCCCACAGAGCCTTTGCTTATTAACCTTTCAGGTGAATCTGGGTATTCTTGTTGGTCACTAATGTTCTGTATGTGAGAACACGAAAGGGCTACTTAAGGAGATGTTGACTTGTTAGAAACAGCTCTTTCAGAGACCCTGTGTATATTCACATTCCTTGTACTTCTCCTGTACTATGGGATGACCCTGCCTGAGCAGGGAGGTTGGACCAAATTCCAACCTGACCTATCCTTTGGTTTTTCACTTTGAAACTTTTAAAACGAGAATACTTGTGAGGGGGAGCAGAGTAGAGGACAACTGGTCTCCAGAACCACTACTTTGCTGAAGATTCTGTAGAGGATATGTCAATGCTCCAAAAAAAATAGTATTTGAGATATTGTAATATGTATTTTAGCAGGGTGAGGTGTGTCAACTAAGTACATTCTTTACCAGAAGATTCAAAAGAGCTCTCTGTTTATTATGACCTCAAAACTAACTGACATTACTTTGTAGAATTAGTATAATGCTGGTAAAATAAAACAATATTTAAGTGTATTAATCTGTCAACAGCTTCAGAAGGGGGGATGGGGGGTGAGGAATTTATGCTGAAATAATACTTTCTGAATGTTCGTGTTTGTTTTAAATAGCAGTCCAGATAATTTCATCAGTGTGAGTGCCTCCACATACCCAGAAAGTATTATGTGATCTGCCTAACAGAATGGGAAAGATTATTCTGATAAGTATCAAAAAATACCTGGAGGACAATGCAGGCATCAGTCACAGCCAGCACAGCTCCATGAGGGGAAGTCCTGCTTGTCAAAACTGATTTCCTTGTATGACAGGGTAACCCACCCAGCTGATCTAGGAAAGCCAGTAGATGTAATCCTCTTGGACTTCACCAGAGCTTTTGACAGGCTCTCCCAGGATCCTTCTGAACAAAAATCCAGCCCACAGCTGGATAAACCCATCATGGGTGGGAGAGCAACTGGCTCATGGGTCAGGAGCAAATGGTGGCAGTGACTGGGGTGACATCAGGGTCCCTGGTGGGCTCTGCAGGGCTCCACCCTGAGCCCTGTGCTCCTCACCATCCTCATTAACACCTGGGCACAGGACTCGGTGGAGCACAGTGTCAGTTTGCCATTGACACGAAACTGGGAGGAGCTGTCAACTCCCCCGAGGGTAGAGAGGCCCTGCAGAGAGACCTGGACAAATTGGGGACTTGGACAATCACCAACTGTGTGAAGTCTAAGGAGGGCAAGTGCTGGGTTCTGCTCTGGGGTGGGACAGCCCTGGCTGTGTGAACAGACTGGGAACGAGAGGCTGGAGAGCAGCTGTAGAAAGGGACCCGGGGGTCCTGGCCCACGGCCAGCTGGACACGGGACAGCAGTGCCCTGGCAGCCAGGAGGGACATCCATGTCCTGGGGGCATCAGGCACAGCGTGGCCAGCTGGGCACGAGGGGCTCTTGTCCTGCTCTGCTCTGCACTGGGACAGCCTCACCCTGAACACTGTGTGCAGCTTTGGGCACCGTGTTAGAAAATGGCATTAAGCCACTGGAGAGCATCCAAAGAAGGGCCGTGAGGACGGGGAAGGGTCTCAAGGGGTAACTGTGGGCATTTAGTCTGTCCAGCCTGGAGAAAAGGAGACTGAGGGGAGTCCTCATGGAGGTCTTCAATATCCTCAGGAGGGGCAGGTACCAATCTCCTCTCTGTGGCCAGTGACAGGACTCAAGGAAACAGCATAAAGCCGAGTCATGGAAGGTTTAGGTTGGATATTAGGAAAAGCCTCTTCCCCCCAAAGGGTGGGAGGACACTGGAACGTGCTCCCCAGGGCAGCACCAGGCCTGAAAGAGCTCAAGAAATGTTTGGTCAAAGTTCTCAGGCACAGGGTGTGACTCTTGAGGTATCCTGTGCAGGCCCAGGAGTTGGACTCAGTGACCCGATGGATCCTTTCCAGTGTGGCGTATTTTACGATTAACAGCTGCTCCCAGTGTGCTGA
This sequence comes from Regulus satrapa, assembly GCA_013396955.1. NCBI lineage: Eukaryota > Metazoa > Chordata > Aves > Passeriformes > Regulidae > Regulus > Regulus satrapa. Next base: position 99,485 of record VWZN01016982.1, on the reverse strand, counting down.
CAAGTAGAAATTTATTTGCAGAGTCCTCTTTCTACTAATTTTAGACAAAAAGAACTGGCAACAACTGTTCCTCTTGCCAAATGTTGCCTAAACTAATCAGTTCTTTCAAAAAGAAGTTGTAGAGGTTGCAGTATGATGTTTCTCTGCAAAAAGGGGATGTGAGGAGTGAAAATAATACCAGTTTTCCAGAGTGAATTGACATAATGGTAGTTGTAACACATAGTCCTTATGATTAAAACTTGAAAAGTATTTAAAGCTTTGTGTGTCTTCAAAACGGTATCTTCTTTAAATTAATTTAATTACAGAATTTTAAATGTGTGTGTTGTGACGTGTTTGGATTTGGGTTCTTTGTCCTTTTCATTCAACTTCTTCATGATGGTTTTGCTTGTTCCCTGTCCTTCTTTGTCATTTCCTCATTTTTCTTTATTCAAAAAGTTGCTTGTTTCCATGACTAGACTTCTCAGTTATCAGCATCTTTTCATTTTTAGCCATTCTGTCAGAAGCCTCATGAGAACTCACAACAAACATTGAAGCAAAAAAAAAAAAAGCTTGATTTAATACAGGCTCTTTTTTTTTTCTGCTTGCTATTAGTGAGTTGCCATCCTGTTTATTGTCATGTGCTTGGACAATCCTGCTACAGTATCTCTAGGTTAGCAGTTCTTCAGCACATCTTCTTTTTTTACCTTTCTTAATTTTTCTACCTAATTTAGGAACTGTACTTAACTCCATTGTTTATCCTGTAGTGGATTTGGCACTTCTTGAGAATGGAAGCTACTTTCACCTAGTGGAATCATATCAATAATTAAAATGTGGTGTTTGATCTTCAGCATTTAGATTTTAAAATGCTGATCTCTGTGAAGATTGCTTAATGTTTTGTTGACTCGTTGGTCATGGTTTGCGTTACCCTGTAGAACTAGTGTTTCAGGAATATTTACAATAAGTGCCACTATGTTTTATTTGTTCAATAACTGAATTACTCCTTTGTCTGCCAGCATGAGTTTGGAAAAAGCTGCATGTCTGAAAAACCACATCAAATAGCTTAGCTGATGATGCTTCCAGAGAGGTTAGAACTGCCCTTTCGATGTGTTTGATTGTGTTGCTGCTGACTTTAATGCCCAATTACTTCTGTTTCAGTAGACCAGAATATTTAAAGTCTTGTTTTAGCTTTGATAGGAGCTTAAACCATAGTTTTTATGTTAAAATTTAGACTAAAATACTGCTTTTCTTTTTGCAGCAAAATGAGAAGGAGAATTTGCTGAAGGAAAGAAACCACATTTTATCCACTCTGGGTGAGACAAAGCAGAATCTGACTGGACTTTGCCAGCAGGTGTGTAAGGAAGCAGCCTTGAGTCAAGAGCAAATACAAATACTTGCAAAATACTCATCTTCAGATTGCCCACTCTCATTTTTGTTCCCAAAAAGAGAACAAACGGCTCCATCTGATAGCGAGCTTGTGGTGGCAGCATCTGTAGACTCAGCAAATGGCCTTCCAGGTGTCACACCTGCTGCTGAGCAGAGTTCCTGTTACCAGCGCGTCAGCAGCGCGTGCGAGGCCGCGCTCGATCGAGTCCAAGAACTGCATCCAGCTCCTGGCAGAACGGCGGAGCAGACGGCGCTCGCCGAGCCCTGTGGGCAGAGCGGTGGCATCACAGACTTCTGCCAGCAAATGACTGACAAATGCACTACAGATGAGTGAATCTCTCCTTCCCATTGCCAGCCTCCCAACGTTGCAACTAGAAGTGGGATTGAGCATTCTTGCAAAGTAACTTACTAAGTGAGAGGAAAGATAAAAGTTTAATCTTTTAAACGATATTGGTCACCGTTATTACTTGGCAAGCTTTGGGTTTGCTCTGTGCAGTTTTAGAATATAATTTGTATGTGTCAGCCTTGGAACTTTGTGTGGTGATGCCAAGGAGGGTCCAGGAAAGCCGTTGGGAAGTACAGATTCCATGCACAGGTGCTTTATTTGTGAGGAAGTTTTGTTCCTGTACAGAGCAGCCTGCTCTGATTTACGCCATAGTACTTAATGCCACTCTGCATTTTAAGGAAAGCTGTTTATGCACAATGACTTCTATACCTGGAATCCTTCTAGGACTTCATTTTTCCTGGTAGACAAACCTTAAGAAGCAGATAAAGCTCTGTAAATGCTCATTTTGTAGATGGGCTAAGTAAGTAACATGACAGAACGAGGAGATTCTGGAGCATGAACTCTGGAATAGCTCCTTGTTTCCTTGTTCCCCTCCCCATCCCAGATAAAACTTTTACTGAATTAAAGCAGGAGGCTACTACTAATACTAATAGTAGAATTGATTAGTAGTAGGCTTTTATTGAATAAGTGCTTTTGTCTTGGTCTCTCTAGTACAGAATTAGAAGAACTGGGGCAGCAGAGGTGCTGCCACATTCTCTGAATTTAGTGGCAGGAGTAACAATGCGCTGTGGAAGGCAGACATCTGAAACTGGTGCAGTTCTTGGATGAGTTCTTGGATCCTCTGGCATCTGAGTCCTGTAGGCTCATTAAAACTCGCTGCTGTATTGTGACCTCCTGTCCTAGCACCTTCAAGCTTGCTGCTTGTTTGTGGCAAGTTGGAATCAAAGTATTGGGAAAGTAAGGACGAACTTTTGGGTTTTTTTTAAAAGGTATTCAGGCACCACATTTTTTTCTTTCAGTGCCTATCTGCCTCAAGTAAGTTACAAATATTTGTTCTGTGATCGCTGGGACCAGTGAAGTTCTGTTTCAGAATCAGTCTTCAGGATACTTCATGGCTAAACCTGTAGTATATTTTCATTGGCTTGTGCTGTTAGCATAGGATATATAAAAAGTTTATGGAAGAAATGAGCTGGAGATATTTCCTTTATTACTTTGTGAAGGAGAAATCCAGCTGCTGAAAATAATCCCCGTTTTCTAGATTTTTACATAGCAGCAGATGCATATTGTATACCAATGATGCTTTGTTATTCAGATGTTATTCTCACACCAGAGCTAAGTATTGAACCTCACCACAGAAAACTTCGGGTTTGCTGGTTTACAAAACATGAAGAATCTTATACAAGCCAGTGGAATTCTTCATTTCCTACCTCAGAATGCGTATTAGCTTTTTGTGTGCATGTACAGTAGGCAGCAACTAAGCAAAGGCCCTTGTAAATACTGCTTTTCAGTTTTACCTTGCAGTGAGACAAAACCTGTTCTTGGCAAGGCTCTTTTTTTCCCCTCTCCTCACCATCCATAGGTAACATAGCATTAATAAATACAGTTAGCCACTTATTTAAAAGAGAAATTTTAAAATTGACAGATTTCGATGGGACTTCTCATAACCAGCACGTAACACAAATGACTACACTACCTCACCTATGGGACTGAATATTGATTTAACTCTCTAGTGAATCCTTGGATTTTCATCATCTGTCATTACTTTTTAAGGGAAAAAAATATGCTAAATGGAGCAGAGCTTGTGTAAATCACAATACTTGCAGTAATTGAAATTCAGAAATAAATATTACCCGGCAGACGTCATGATAATTGAATTGAAATTCTTTTCAATTACTATCACTGAGGTGTGATGATCCTGTATATGTATTACTTTATGAAGCTCTCTGGGCTTTTTCTCCAGTGTCTGTAGATTCCTGGTTAATTTAATCCTGTCTCTCTCCCAGGCTGCTACCCTGGGAAGCATTTTGCTCGTATATATCTCTATTTTATTTAAAAAGCAAACAAACAAACAATCAAAAACAGAATTCAAAGCCAAAATCTCTACTGTTCATAACTACTCTCACTTTTAAAGCTGGTGATATTCTGAAATGACGTGGACAGTGGCATTAAAGCACTGTCCTAAGAGTGCACATAGTTGGAAATAGAATTCCTTGGGGTAAATCCTTCTTGTAACGAGGTGGAGCATCTTTGTAGGGAATGGCTGGCTGGGAGCTTACCCAGTGGCCCAAAGCCCTGACACATTTGGCTGCAGATGAAGTTTGAGGGTAGGTGTTTTGCCTGATCAGCTGCATCTAAATAATTTTTAAAAATATTTATTTAATACCATAGACCTACAAGTTGCATGTTGACTTCTATAAGCCTATATCATCAACTTGCAAATGTTACGAATGAATGACAATTTTATGATACAGAATTCTCAGGAAAATGTTTTGGAGTTTGGTTGGGTTTTTTTTGGTTTTTTTTCTTTTTCTTTCTTCCAGTAAAGAAATACTCGATTTTGAAATTGTAAAATACTTTGTTAAAGCATGTTTTAAAGTACTTTGGACAGACTATCTTAAAGCCATAAGGGTATGATGGCATACAGATTGTAAAATAAACAGATAATTGCAACAGTTGATTTTGTATTTTTCATAATTCAGTATTTTCTAAGTCTACAATAAAAACCACTATCCTTTCTACAAAGGCTTTTCTATTTTGTGAAAGTCTCTACTGGTGCATTACTCATGTATGTAGTACTGCTCCAACAGTTCTGAAAATGGTAGCAAAGCACTCTCTCTATAGTTTATAAGTTTAATAGGCCCAAACCCCACTAGTTTAGGATTCTTCAGGCAAAGCTGAAATCCAATAATCCAGAGAGGGAATTGTACCAAGCTGGGTATCTGCTAAACTGCTCATGATGTTTCCTCAGTAGTGTGCATTTTGCTCTATTGATCTTCTATTTTAATTGCAAATTCTTAAATATATGAATAATCTTCTACTGAAGATTAAATTTGCTATGTGGAAGACCTGCCTTTCAGGAGAATGACAGAGCCAAGATAGGCAGAATTTAAAATAAAAACCCTAGAAATGCTCAACAAATAAGTAATGAGTGAGAACAATGCTGCGATACAAGTGAGTTGAGTATGTCCTGTTAACTCAAGAAATAACATTTGAGGCTTTCTTGGTGTATGATAACAGTCTAGTAAGAATTCAGTATGATACCTTAACAAGGTTTCCTAGTTTTTTACAGTCTACTATTTCATATTTACTGTGAAGGAGGAGGAGATGGATGGGAGAGGCTTGGGCAGAAACAAAACTCAGTAATCAAAATAGCAGCCCAGAATGTGTATATATTCAACTTCATCAACTTTGTTGAGGGCCACAAGTCTCAAGCTTTCAGGTAAAGTGGCATGATGTGGTTTAAAAGTATTTGGTGATGAGAGAAACTCAAAAGTTCTAAATCATATTGCATATTTCTCAGCCCAGAGGTGATAAATCAGATGTTTCATGTCAGCCTGGCAACATTTGGGACTTTTTTCTGGCAATGATCTAGGAAGTAAGAAGGATTTTCAGTGAACAGCCTGTACTGGTTCTGAGTTTTCATTCCTGTTACTTTGACTCTTGTTAAAAATACACTTGATTTGTGTTAATACAGGATCCTCTGAAGTCCTTCAGATGGAGCCCCAGCAGGTTGCACTTGTACAGACCTGTCAGATACTTTCAGGTGGCAGTGAAAATGCATGTGGAGGTAATTTAAATACAGTTGTTATAACACTGTTGGTCGGTGCAGTTGCCTAATTGCTCATTGTAATTATAAATACCTACATTTACAACATTTATTTGACTGCAGGATAATCAGCCAACAACTGTGGGAAATTTTTATGTCCTTTCTTTTTTCCTCCCTCTACAAGAATTATAGCAAGCCTTTTACATGAAAATCAAAATAGTGGATGAAGGACTGAATGAAATCCTGTGCTTTATGATTTGCAGAATACCAGAATTTGTCTTGGTCCTCTCAGTTATAAAATCGACTGTTTCAGCTTTGTGGTGGACTTGCAAGACTTCAAATCCTTACATAGAAATCTGAACTCTTGACTGCTTGGAAATCTCAGACTAATGGGCAACTACAGAAGTGTGTGTGGGGACGCTCTTTTGCAGGCTTTGTCCTTCAGGGGTGTCCCTTCTGCTTCATCCCAGGCTGACACGAACTGTGCAGTGTAGCCACCACACCTGCTACGGTTCAGAGCAATAGACCTTTAAGTGAAATAAGTATTGAGGCTTGTATGCCCTTAGAGTTGCCATCAGAAGTTCAAACCAGCTCTCGCCATCCATCTCTAGCAGCATATTAAGGACAGAACTAGGAGCTATCTCTGCCCTGAAAGGCAGTGTGTCTGTGTTCACCTCAAAAATAAGATTTTGTCTGTATGTGTGTGATTCCCTTTGTGAACTCTTCGCAGTTTCGTCCAGTACTATGCAGCTCTGAGTTTTTAGGTTTGTAAAAGGCAAATTAACCTCTTGCATGAAACTTTCTTATGCGTGCTGTCACTGCAAGTGAGGGAGAATGTGATGTGTGGTGGGCTCCTGAAAGAGGATGATGGTGCCTTTCCTTGGGAAGGAAAGCTCCTTGCCACGGTATTGGTGGGGGGATGATTGGTTGCCCAAGGGCGTTTAAGGCCAGCAACATCTTTCTCTCTTGGCATCGTGTCTGTGGGAGCAATCCCCAGTGCTGTTCAGTTTTGGGGCTGGTATCCAAATGCCAACTCATGAAGGAGGATTACACTGCCTCTCCTCGGGAAGGAAAGCACCCAGCTCCAGTGTTGGTACTGCAGATTTGTTGGGTGCCTGTGGAAATCCTCAGCCAGGAACAACTTTCTTTCTTGGCGTTTTCTGTGTGGGAGCCATCCCCAGACAAAATTCTGACGTGAGCTCCTGGAGGAAGAGCAAATTACCTTTCCTTGGCAGGAAAGCACATAGCCCACCAGTATAGGTGGTGCAGATAATAAGATGCCCAGGGGCGTTGACAGCCAGGAATACTTTATTTTCTTGGAAACCTTTGTGTGGGAGCAAACCCCGGCCATGTTCCGTTTTGGAGATCAGCTTCACATTTCAGTGCTGGGCTCATGAAAGAGGATGACAGCAGTTTTCCTTGGGAAGGAATGCTCATAGTGCCCATGTCGGTGATTCAGATGAAAGGCTGCCCAGAGGTGGTAGAAGCCAGCAACAACTTGCTGTGCTTTTGTGTGAGATCAGTCCCTGAATGAATTCAGGATGTGTTGGAGCCTGACTCCAATTTTCAGAGCGGGGTCTTCTGAAAAAGAATGACAATACCTATCCCTAGAAAGGACAGAGCCTCATCCCACTTTCAGTGTTGGAAATGTGAGGTGCCCAAGGGGTGTAACAGCCAGCAGTAGGTTTCTCTTCTAGTACTTTTCCTATGGGAGCAATCCCCATTTGTATTCTATTTTGGAGCTGGTATCTAAAGTGAGGAGAAGAGCTTCTGCAAAAGCATGGCAGTAGCTTTCCTCGGGAAGGAAGGCACATACTCCCAGTGCTGGCAATGCAGATGACACGCTGTCCATGGTATATAAAGGCTAGGCTGTCCTGGCACATTTTGTGTGAGAGCAAGTCAGGATGTATTCCATAATTCTGCAGGTAGTGTGCAGAATTGGTAAGTGGGCTCCTGAAGGAGGATGACAGTACCCTTCCTGGGGGAAGGAAAGCACATAGTGACAGTGTGGGTGCTCTAAATGGATTATCTGCCTGATGGAGGTAAAGGCCAGCAACAGCTTCCTGTCCTAGAACTTTCTGTGTGGGAGAAATCCTTGAAAGTAATCAGTTTTGGAGCCAACTCAAATTTTCAGTTAGTTTCCTGAAAGAGGATGACAGTACTTCCCACAGGGAAGGAATATAACTAACTCCAGTGTTGGTGCTGCAGGGAAAAGACTGATCAGGGAAGGCAAAGGCCAGCAATAGCATTTTCTCCTTATGTGTGGGAGCAGAGCTTGAACATACTCCATTTTGGAGCTCAGCTGCGAATTCCAGATGTGGGATTCTGAAATTGGATGTCACTACTTTTCTCTGGGGAGGAATGCACAGTAGTTTCAGTGTTACTACGAATTTGTCGTTGTCCTGCAAGATCAAGGATAGCAAACCAGATACATCAAAATCAATTATTTACTCTCATAGTCTTCAGATGACAACATCCCCTATTTGGTTACTGCCTCCAAAAAAGACTCATTCTGGCTTTGAGCCCAAACAAAAGGGGCCAGGGCAGAAAGCAGAAAGCTTGTGCTGGCCTTTACCTCTCCTGAGCAGCCTCTCATCTGCACCACCACCATCAGGACTAAGTGCTTTGCTTGCAAAGGTGAATATGCTGCCCTAAATTTCAGAATATCTCCTCCAAAATTTGAATCCAAGCACAATCATTAAAGGCATCCAGGGATTGCTCCCAAATGAAAGATGCCAGAAAAAGCTGATACTGGTCCTTGGCATCTGCTCCACTAATGTTGTGGGTTAATGCTTTTCTGCCCAAGAAAAGGCTCATCCACCTTCTCGAGCCCACAGCCAAAACTGAAATACGACCTTCATGTCAGAATAGGTCCCAAAGTTGAGTCTGTACAGGAGCCCCCATGAGAACAAACTGTTACTGGCCTTTGGCTCTCCTGAGCAGCTGACTTCAACCACCACTGGGGCTACATGCCTTCCTTCACTAGGAAAGATACTGCCCTTCACCTTTTTGGAGGGCATATGCAAAATTTAAATCCAGTCTTCAATTACCTCACCTGGGCAGTCTACCATCTATACAAAAAACACTGGGACAAGGTGCCCTCCTTTCCCAGGAAGGCTGTTTCACCCCCTTTCCCTCCTTCAAATCTGGATAGTACTGGTCAGTCAAATACATCTGGGGAATGATCCCACACACGAGGATCCAGAACAGAAGCAGTTGCTCACCTTTACCTCCGTGGGGCAGCCTCTCCTCTGCAATTGCCACACTGGGACACAGTGCTTTCCTTCCCAGGTGAAAGCACCGGACAGACAATCAGCTGCAGGAGGAGCTTGTTTATATTTCCAAGGAAAGGTAACGTGATTCACACTCAGGACACTAGCTCTGACAAATGGATCCGAGCTGCACAGGGAAGAAGTGTTGCTAGTAAAGAAGTCTTTACCTCCCTGGGTAAGTTCTTGTCTCCTACTGAAACACGTGGTCTAGGTGCTTTCCATCCATGTAAAAGAACTGTTGTTCTCTTTCAGGCTATCTCCTGCAATTTTGAATACATCCAAGGGCTGCTTGTACAAAAAACATTTTAGGAGAGAAAGATCTTGCTGGACTTCACCTCCCCTTGGAAGCTTGTGATCCGCACCAGCAGCACTGGCACTGTGTTCTGTATTTCCAAAGGAATGGTACTGTCACTCAGTTCCTGCACCCCGCTTCAAAAATTCCAGGCTAAGCTCAAAAACTGGGGATTGTTCCAACACAGCAGATGCCCGGCTAAAAGCTGTTGCTGGCCTTCACCTCCAGTGGGCAGCCTTTGATCAGCACTTCGAGACACTGGACCTCCAGCTTTTCCTTCCCACAGAAGAGGAAGTGAATGCTGCTAGAGCGTGATGTGAACTAATCGAATCTGAAGGCCAGACAAACTCTTCTGTCCTGGCACATTGTTTTTGTTTTGTTTTTTTTTTGCCACGATTGACAATTACAACGTGGGGTGTGCACACTTCATTGCTTCTGGAAAATCGGGACCTTGACCTCTTGAAACTACGTGCTGCCATCGTGTGGAGCTGAGCAACAGCAGCGGGGAAGGTAAAAGATAGAGGAGCTTTTTGCGGTGACACGGTTAGCGGGGGAGCAGGTAGGGAACTGTTCAGGATCCCCGTTAGAGGGCAAGAATGGGAAGGTACAGAGAGAAGGAAACTGAAGAGCACAGGGGGGTGCACAGGCTGCAAGTGGAAGGTGATGCCCAGCCCTTTCTTTTTTTTGTTCTAGGACCTTACTCTGGGGGATTTTGGAGATACCGAATTGGCAGGTGGACTCAGCAGACTGTAGGAGTATGAGAGCCTACATACAGCCGGCAAGAAGAGTGCAAAGGCCCAGTGTTTGTGGGGCGCTTTTAGGCAGTGAGGAGAAGGGGCAGTCCAGCAATTCCTTCTTTACTGCTACATTTTTCTGTGTGAGTTGTAGCTGTTTGATTTCCTGTGTGCACAGCAGCACTGAATGCACATCCCAGAGTACCCTCACTGCCCGGATGTCACCGTGCCATAAACTCATATCCCACGGTACAGCGACAAAGAAAGGCCAGTCCTTGTCCCTGCTCTGTGAAAGGTCACCCGAGGAGCACATACAGGAATAGAGCCAGGGTTAGGAACCGCATGAACAGACCAAGCACCGTCGTGACCAGTGGCTCTGCACCTCATACAGCAAATGCTGAGATGGAGTTTGTTTCCAACCCACTCTTTTGTGGGTTGTGCTCTCATTGTGCCTCACGCTGAGACCCAAGCCTTGGTTTAGGAATGGTACTTCCACATTTAATGCTCCCACTGAAACCACTCTAAACTATGAGACACTTGCTCACTTCTTCCCTTCCCCAAGGCAGGAGATTTGGGTGCACAAAAAGTAAAAATTATGGGTTGAGATAGGAACAATTTACTAGGAAACAGCAACGAGAGGAAAAAACAGTAACAGCAGCAGTAACAGAGAACTGTGACCACCCCCCAGCTCCAATTGACACTTACCTGTCACTCCCAGCCCTTGTCTGACTTCCCTCTCCAGCTCTCTTACAGGCTCCCTCCAGGTCCTCTTCAAGACACTGAAATCAGTAACATCTTTAGCACAAAAGGATCAAATCTGTCACTGTTAAATCATGGAACTGCAATGATATTTCAAATATCAAAACTATAGTTTATGTAGGTATGTGAATTCCAGTGTTTATCCTCTATGTGCGCACTCCAGAAATGCAGCTTTGAAAGATTTTTTTTTTTTTTTCTGACATATTGGAATAGGCAACCAGAACCAGCACTCCCATCATTTCCTTCACTCTCTTCCTAAAGGAACAAAGCTTACCAAGTTGCACTGCAGTAACTCCTTGACAGATGAGTTTATTGACGCCAGTTTTAAAAGCAGGTATTTCTGAGTGTGCTTCATCAATCCCAGCTGTTCAAAAAAACCCAACTATCCAGTGTCCCAAGGCAGTGTGCATTTTACAAATGGCATGTGTTTAATATACTCATTTATACTGCATGACATAAATATTACTCAGTATGGAAATTAATTGCTACAGTTGCCCTAAAAGAAGTGTTGGGCACACATGGAAAAGAGCTCTTGACCCAAGGCTATTACAGCTGCCCACCTGCCTTGGAGCCCAAGATCAACTCTCTAGTGTTCTCATGTATAGCAACAGATTTTAGAAGTGGTTCTTCACTTAACATTGAAATTAAAAACACCTCGGAGGTTTTTAGGACTATACTTAGATGATACTTAGTAGGAAGTGTAACATTTGAATATTTACTACAATATTAATACTTCAAAGGGTTTTTTCACCTTCATTTTGCTCCACATCTTCAGCCACTCTAACCTGAAGAAACAGGTTCTGTGAATGACATTGGAGAACAAAACCAAAAAAACAAAGCAAACAAAAAAACCAAACCCAACCTCACACCCCCAAAATCCTGACACAACTTAAGCAACTTAGGAAAGGAAGGAGGATTCAGAATTCAGAAGTAAACCAGTAGTCCTACAAAATTAAAGGTGTTTGGAGCTTAGGAAGTACCACCACCTACACGTGCACAATAATCACAAATTCTCAGTGCTTGGCTGTATTAAAAAAAAAACCACAAAACTTCACCATTTATCCAGATCTTCCTTTTTAAGAACTGGTGTAAGAGTTCCATATTCTGAATGCAAATCACTTTATAGTTACTCCACTTGGAGTGCACAGCTACTTTTTAAAGGTCAGGATCCACTTCAACGTGTCCCTACTCTTCAACTTGGGATTTTTCACATATGTGAATGTTTTACCAGCCCTTTTGACCAATAGTACGATCATTTTATTGTCAAAATAAGTATTTTTTAGCAAATGAAAAGCTTATTGCGACAGTACAACATCTCTGTATCCAGTGTGAAAGCAACATGGTGGTATAAATATATGCATACATTGTATTACACAGAATCTATTATACACATTTCCAGTTAACCATGGAACAATTAACAGGAGTAGATGACCACTGATTATGGGCACAAAGTATTTTTGTGAGCAACATTCTGAGAAAACTAGAGGGAAAATCTGGTTTCTCAAAAGATGACAACCTTGGGATTCCATTTTTCTTTTCAATGAAGTCACTGATTTTTATTTTTAAGGATGACGTATATAAGAATGCACTTTGTATTAAAACAAAGATCAATACTTTACAGTTTAAGAAACTTTACATATGTACATAAATTACACATCAGGAATGGTTTTAAAGCTCAAAATGAATGGTGGGAAAAGTCTATTTTGTTTCTATTAGAATCTTGAACTCTTTTACATTGTGATCATTTGCAACAGTAACAGCATGATCCAGGGCTCGGATACTTGCTAGAAGCTTTATGATCTGCTTGATGTGCTCCCTACAAAAGAGGCAGGAGAAGTCAATGCAGAAACAGAACAATCAATGACATGGATTAATTTTCCAACAGAAAATGGAACCATGTTTCATATTCCTCTTGCAGATTTATGATATTTGCTTAATGAGGGTAATGGCAACAGGTTTGCTAAATGCTGGGAAAAAGCAGGACAGAAATCAAATTAGAACCTGCTCTAAAAAACATGGTAACTGGATGTTTCTCTTCCAATAAAAATTTTTACAAATTCACCAGGTAAAGAAAGTTCTTTCAAATTTAGAAACAAGCACCAAAAGAAGAGAGTTCAAAAGCTTAAATCCCAAAGTGTTCCACTGAAACACGGGACTGTACCAAGACTGTTCATTCCTGTGCTGTTGCTGATCCCATAGCATGACAGGTCACTTGGGCAGCAGTAAATGCTAATGCAAACTTTTACAATTAAGATGATAATTGGATTCAAGTAAAATTACTCTTAGATCTCAGGCAAACAGGTTCATCTAGCCAAAATAGTCAGAACTTCTGAACTGTATACAAAAGACAGTTTGCCACCATGCAGGAATTAGCAACAGGCTCACAAGATGGACCAGTCCAAACACGGTAGCTACAAAATTTGGCAGAATCCTAGAATGTTTTGGGATGGAAGGTACCTTAAAGCTTATCTCAGCCCAACCCCCTGCCAGGGACAGGAACACCTTCCAGCAGACCAGGCTGCTCGGAGCTCCTGGCCTTGAGCATTCCCAGTATCTAACATAAATATCTCCTCCTTCAGGTTTACAGCCACTCCCCCTTGTCCTGACAGTACCTGCTCATATAAAAAGTGCTTCTCCCTGCTTTTTATAAACCCCTTTAAGAATCCAGCACACTGTGCAGCAGTTCAAAATACATTACACCAGTGTTTCAGTATTTCTAGCAGTTGCTATTTTCAGACACCTTAAAAATATCCAGTTCTAAGATGTGAATTCAAAGAGGTTTCCAAAGACACGCAGCAGGAGGGAGAGAGTTTGAATGCACTGGCAAAAGAAATCAAATCACGGGAACTGCAACTGCTTTAACTCAAAATAAGTTACCTTGCATTTCTCTTCTCTACGTCAGAGCAACCAATGCTGTTTCTGTAAATTGTATCAGCCAGGTGAACAAGGTATCTACAGAAGTTTTCTAGCTGAGAAATAGTCTTGTCTCCCGTTAGATTAGTGAACCACTGCTTAGGGAAGCAAGCAATTACCTAAGAAAAATGGAAAAAAGGAAGTTCAACACAACCTAACAAATTTTTAAGAGCTATGTAACACGACTTGCAAAGTCTGCCTGGTAGGACTACAGGGACAAGGCCCAACTGAGTGTAAAAATGAGAAAACTACAAAAAAACACCCACATCAAAATCCAAGCAAAAATCCCTCAAAATAGTTTTGAAACCCTAAATGTACCTAATCCATCTACAGGCATGAGCCAGAGAAGGTCCCTTCTTTAGTCTATACACACAAAAAAAATTTTTTAAAAATCTATTTTTCACTACAGCTTTTGAGCTACCAAAGCCAAGATTTTGCAGGCAACGTCAAATTTTAACTATATTTTTTTCAGTTGAAATCCATTACTTTAAACACTGCTTGACTTTACTTACACTTTGAGCTTTCTTAATGCTGTCCTCTCCATACTCTGAGTTTTGAAAAGCCATAAGAATGTATCTATTTAGCAACCCATCTATGGACAGCTCCTGCAGAGTCTTGTTAGAAAGGATTCCATACCACTGGAGAAAGTTTCCCAATAACTGAAAATACAACACAGGGAAAATAACTATTGAAAAATGTACTGAAACCAGAGTTGATCAAACACATCAAACATTTTAAAATAATTTAAATGTTTTGCAAACCTATTCAGAATACAGTCTCCCTTGCTGCTCCAATTTAACAGAAAATTGCAGAGAAAAGTTCTGTTTGTGTGATCATGGAGAACAGCTGTTCAATCATATCTGTCTCTACTTTTCTGTTTAACTGGAAGTTAATTTTCTTCACGGTGTTTTACTGGAAATAAACTATCATAGCCACAGCTCTGAGCTCCCCCATTCCCCTAAGGTAGTATATAGACCAAACACCACCTTGTCAACTCCACCAGAATATGGAACTGCCACATCCATCTTCTTAAACGCCTCCAGGGACGTGACTCCACCACCTTGCCAGGCAGCCTATTACCATGGTTAATTTATCCTTTCTATGAAAAAAATCTTCCCATTGTCCATCCTGAATCTCTCCTGGCACAGCTTGAGGACATTTCCACTCATCCTGCCCCTGGCTGCCGGGGAGCAGAGCCCAACTCCACCTGGCCACACCTCACTGTCTGGCAGTGATAAAGTGTCCCTGCCCTGTCCCCCCACTCCCCTGCCTCCTTGTCTCCAGGATAAACAGCCCCAACTCCCTCAGCTGCTCCTCGCAGGACCTCCCCTCTAGACCCTTCCCAGCTTTGTTCCCATCTCCAGACCTGCTCCAGCCCTTCAGTGGCCTTCAGTGACTGGAGGGGCCATTGAGAGCTGGACACAGCACTCAAGGTGTGGCCTCGGCAGCGCTCAGCAGAGGGACGGTCACTGCCCTGCTCCTGCTGGACACAGCACTGCTGGTACAGGCCAGCTGCCCAGGAGCTTCTTTCTTGCCCAGCTGGGGCACCTGGCTCACCTTCAGCTGCTGACCTACAGCCCCAGGGCCTTTCCTGCCCACCAACTCTCCAGCCATTCAGTGCCCAGCCCACAGCCCTGAGGTTACTGTGGACAGTACACAGGGACCCAGCATTTGGCATCAATCCAGGTCACCCTGCAAAGCCTTCCTGCCTCCAGCAGATCAATGCTCCTGCCCAACTTGGTGTCAATCCACAATCTTACTGAGGGTGCACTTGATGCCCTCATCCAGATCATCAGTGGGGCTATAAAACAGGACTGGGCCCAAAACTGAGCCCCACAAGTGACCGGACACACCGTGAAGAGAGCAAGGTGCATTACCAAAGGCTAAGAATCCCAAGTTGGAGTTGCTGCAAATTTTTTTCCACAAATTTGAGGAGGATTTTATTGCTACACTGTCTTAGACCAAAGATTCACTGGACAGATTTACCGACTTACCTTAACAGAGGACCAAAACTGACGTTGGAAAAACAAATACGGACCAGAGTTCTTGTTTTCTAAGATGCTGGAAAATAAGAAATTTCTTTAATAAGCAACCAAGACCACACCTCTCTCTTGAAACAGCCAGCACACCTCTTGCTGGCTTTTTCCTTCCAACACACAGTTCATTTTCATAAATATTCCCTTCCATCCTTCCTGTCTTTGCTAAACGCTCCCAGAAGGATAACAAAAGAGCTCCTCTACCCAGGCACTGAACCACACTGGGAAAAATCCCTCTTAACTATGGACAGAACACAGTGACTTGCTAAGAAAAGTCTAATGTTGTAGTTGAAAGTAAACTTACTTTTTTGGATACAAGGGCATGAATACATCATCATCTAGTGTTCTCCTCATTCTTAGCAACAACGCCTTTAAAAGCATCTGAAAACAGGAAATATTTTTTAAAGCATCCAGTGCACTGCTTAGTAGCTAAACAATCAGAAACTGATTTTTAAAGCAACAACAAACACTTGTGACCAGAAAAGTAAACATGCATACATATTTGAGCACAGAAAAGAGTCTTAAAGAAGTCTGTAATAATTAACAGAGCTGAAATTCAACACTTTCAATGACAACCTGAACTCTTAATACCAGTTCCTGCATTCACAGAAGGCAAGTAAAACAATACAATTTCCAGGCAATACTTTTGAAAAGGCTGCAAAAAGAGTTAAAAAAGAAAAGCCTGAGTATTTGTAGCCAACCCTTACAAGCAAAACTGGGGACCAAGTCTTATTACATCTGATGTATCTTTTTATCTCTAGTATCTATTCTGGGGAGGCTCCACTGAGTTTCTTTTAATTTATCACCATAACTTTACTCCCCACAATCAGGCTGCATATCATTTAAAAATTCTTTTTCTTGCTGTATTTCCCAACATAAGGTATTAAAAGTGTATTCAAGCACCTTAATTTATGCAACATATTTAAGAAAAAAAATCCAACAACTTACTTGTGTATTTTTGTTTTCTGCATTCACCACTGAGGGATATCCATCTATTAGCTTCTGTACAATTGCTACCATTCTAGATGTCTGTGTGGTAGAAAAGGGATCCCAGATATTTTCAGAAATTACTGTAAGAGATTAAAGACTCCGCTTTACAAATACTCAAATACTGGTACTGAGACAACCATGTAATTACTTGCACACAGTAAAATCTGAAAGCACAAACAAGCATCACAAGATTCCACAACCCCTTCCCTCCCATTGTCTATGTCCATACCTGTTAATTTAGGAAGAACAACTCTCTCTACAATGGTAGGCAACAGTGAAATATCAGCATCATCTTTCACCTGCTCCTGCTCTTCACAGCCATAAAACAGCAATGACTCAAACCACAACATTGTTTCAAAATCTCGACACTTGCCCTAATAAAAGAAGAATTGGGGTTAGATTCCTAAGCAAAGATACCAAGTCAATACATAGAAAAAACATTATGTCTGCAAATAGGATACACTCACAAAACCAGCTTTAAAACACTCTGCCAAATGAACCAAGATTGATTTTTTAGCAGTTGTTGCCCCACAGATTTTAATTTCTACTTACACCTGAGCCAAACAAAAGCCTACAGATTAGGGTACAAATTGGAAGTACAACTCAATTGTGCTGCATTACAAAATTATGCCTTCTGGATTTAAAACCCCTCTTTTATGTGCACCTTGTAATTTTTCTACCTTAACAAAATGATAAAACAGAGAGTAGTGAATACAGTTAGACTTGACAATTCTGTACCATGTCTCCAACTAACATGAACTCTGTTTTGTCAACCTGAAAACTCAGAGAAATAGCATGGGGGAAAGGAGAATGCACAAAGATTTTAAATTTAATGAGGGAACATTTCTTAGATTTTTTTTGTTTGATTAATAAAGTCAAACATCCAATTAATAAAATTATTTTAATACTCTGAACTTTCTCTGAAGAGGAGTCATGCCTCCCCCTTCTCTGGACTTGGAGAAGACATGACAGTCCTCTTCTGCAGATATTCTCTAGGTAGTTAAGGAAATAAAGAAAGCACTTCTGAAAAAAAGAGGAACAGAGAGGGAGTCAAAAGCTACCTGAACTGTCTGTCCTTGTGAAAGCATACATATCCAGGCTGGATAATGAATGTGTGCCAGCGACACTGGGCTGCCACAGTGCTGCCCTGCTTTTCCCATGTTCCCTACGCAGTAACTGGGCAGTGAGTACCTCGAGAAAGACTTGGAAATTACCAGCCAGAATTCTACAGCGTATGGAGGTGTAGGTGAGAGACAGAGACATAACCTAGAGACACAGGTTGTAATGTAATTGCACGTAAGAACAAGCTTCTTAGTTCCACTTCTGAGGAAACAGCATTATTCAGAGTCACAATTCTCTCTGAAGTATTTTAAAGACTAAATGCATTTTCATAGAACCACAGAATGGTTTGGGTTGGCAGGAACCTTAAAGATCCCCTACTTCCAACCCACTACCATGGGCAGTTGCAGACTTTTTGATCCACACCACTTCCTGAGAAGGAACTGACAATGTGCCAAATTGAACTCTGGTCTGCTGGGAACATAGAGGATCAACTAGTCCAGAAACTCCCTAGAAAAACTTTGCCCCAAGACAGATGCCCATTTAAAACTTCATTCCTAGAACACTTTAGGAGGAGCACACAGGAAAGGTGCCATTTACTTTGCTCTGCTCAAATGTGAAAGAACCACCGTGTAGCAGCTAACAGAGAAGCTGCTTGCAGAGGAGCTTACCTCCAAAGGAGTCCAGGTAAGCAGCTGAAGTCTGATTAAAGGGTTAAACAACTTTGGTAAACAGAGGCCAATATAAGCGTCCTTGTAAGTAGCAAAGTACTTGGAGCGCCAAGCTTCGAACTGTGACTTAATGCAATCAATGGAGTAAAAGCTTTCCAAAACATCTTCGAAAACTTTGCTGGATTCTTTCAATATACGATCTAGCAGGGGAGGAAAGGAACAAAAAGTTAATCACCTACTCCCTGTGATGCCTCTTTCAAGTCATTCTTTGACACTCACTGATATAAGCTAACTCCCATAAACAAACCAAAAAACCCCCCCATCACCTTTAGAAGTTATGTTACTCCTGCCTCAAACAGGACAAACACACGAGTACTCTCCAACAGACTGTTTTATCACAAGCCTTACTTTAAACATAATCCTCCAGCACCATTTTTTTTTCTTTTTGTATTTACAGTACCAGTGTTCTGTGCAGTTTAGACCTTTTCTCTCTGTATTATTTTTATCTTTTCTATTTTTCAGGGTTAGCTTCACTTTCCTCAGTCGTATCTGCTGCAGCCACAATTGTAAATGTTTGGTTTACAGTAGTAAGCCTTACACAATGAACACAACTAGTACACAAAACTGGCAGAGACAGGGCTGAGGGAACAGGAGATTATGTCATATAACCACACTTTTCACACTGGGATTAAGAAATACACTAAATATAAAGTCAGTAGGTTCAAAGTGCACTCCTCTGCGCCACTGCTGTTTCTAAACTAACATGAGAACTACAAACAATAGCAAAAGAGCTTTACAAACACTATGACTATTCAGAAACTGATGAAATTTCTACACAATGCTTTTGCACACATAAGCTGCCGAGTTACCAAGCACAATTCCCACTGAATATAGATAATTTAATTTAGCAAAGTCAACCATAGCACCTAACAACACTGAACAGTTGTTCTGTTTATCCAAGACCCCACCCTGTATGCAGAAAATTAGTGCAATCATAAAATTGCAGCAAAATCAGCCAGCAACTAAAGGTGTGGAAACTGTCTTCACTTCCAAGGGACCTAAGAGCTAGGCAGCTCATCTAATTGCTTTTCTAATATGTTCATGCTTTGGGTCTCCACAACCACCTAGAGCAATGACTTTGCCATTTATTACCTTCTCTTCCTTTTAAACCTATCCTATCATGGTCCTATTAATTTCATGGTCCCTAGCTCTCATACTGTGAGAAGTCCATACTGCTCTCCTACTTGAAGGGACCAAAACCATTCAATCCCTCATCAAATGCAACACAAGCAATTCCGTTTATGCAATCTCTGCTGCTTTCCTCCTCCTCACTTCTTCTAACCCGATTCTCTTTTAATCGGAGCAAATGCTAATTGTACCACAAGATTCTTCTGCAATGTTTGCATTCAACATTGTTTTCTATCATTTGCAAACTTTGCCAGGCTGCAACAAGACTCTACAAAACTTCTGTCATTGCATTTCTAGAGGCTTATTCACAACTCCACTAAGTAATTGCCATGAACCAAAAGATTTCCAAAGCACTGAGGTTTTCAAAATTTCACAAGTAAGACAAACACATACTTCAAGAATGATAAACATTTTACAAATTAGAAGGAAATCTGTAAATTTCCTTTTATAAAGGCTTCTAGATGGTCCAAAAGCTTACAGCTTGCCAGCAAAAGCATGTTTGAATTAAATAAAAAGAACCTCACTAAGGATGGGCTATTCAGTCAGCTGCAAGACAAACAACAGGTTAGTGAGAGAGACTATTCTGGTCACACTGATGATCCAGGAATCAGAAGTTCCTAAACTCCTTCCAAAATATGGTGAAGTATATAAATAGGGCTGCATTTGGATTTTTTTTTTTCCTGTCAAATATTTGGCATTTTGTTACATAAGAGAATTGGGATTGTTCAGCCTGGAGAAGAAACTTCAGGGTAACTTAACTGTGGCCTTGGAGTACCTGAAGGGAGTTTGCAGGATGGTGAGGGACTATTTACCAGGGCCTGGAGTGACAGGACATGGGGGGAATGGCTTCTCACTGACAGAGGGCAGGGTTAGAGGGGACACTGGGAAGAAATTCTTCCCTGTGAGGGTGGTGAGGCCCTGGCACAGGCTGCCCAGAGAAGCTGTGACCGCCCCATGCCTGGAAGCATTCAAAGCCAAGCTGGCCAGGGCTTGGAGCAACCTGTTCTAGTGGAAGGTGTCCCTGCTCTTGGCAGGGGCTTGGAACTGGTGGGCTCTAAGGTCCCTTCCAACCAAGACCAAGCTGTGATTCTGTGATAAAGCTTGGCAGCTTTTCTAACCTCGCTCCAAGTTGAAGTTTGTGATATCTGTTGATGTTTCCTCGTCATCACTGGAAAGGCCTTCAAGGTGATCTGCCATCTTCCCAGTTTGCTCTCTGGCTTGTCTACGGCGAGCTCTGGAAAGGAGCAGCAGTATAAACCAGCTATCACCTGTATAGACCAGCTTTAGCAAAGCAAGATGATTTCCCCACCTATACAATGAATACACCCATTTGTGTGTCCTTTTAGTTCTAGGAAAGTCAAGCTGAAAAGAACTACAAGAACTTTCACTGTGCCACCACCTCAAGGATTCCACTACACTGCTGCCTCAAACAATGAAAAGAAACAAAACCAGCAGTGGCCATACAGATATGGAATGTATTTACTATACTTTCTTTTACTGATTTAAAATCGGTACCATGGAAAGTTTTGTACACTTGCATGATAAGCTGGGATATGTAAGAATACCCCTGCCCAGCATACCAGCTGAAGTGTTTTCTTCCCTTTGCAGGGAAGAAGTAAACATCGCCACTCATGTTAGTATGTCACACAAGACATTTTTATCTTGCAAGCAAAGACTCCTAAAGCAGAAAAGAAATCTCATTCCCTACCTTCTAGCCTCTCTTTCTGCAGTTCGACGCTTGACTTGCTCTTGATAGATCACTCTGTCTCGCCCAAAAGAATCAAGATTTGGTGCCATCAGTGCTTTACCTGTAAAATTACATCGATAAAAATTAAAATCATAGTTATGATTCTATAAATGTGCTGTAGGCAGCTTCATAAGAGCCTTTTACTCACTTTTAAACTAAGTGTAATTTGAAATAGAAAGTTGAAGTACAAAAAAAGAAAAAAAAAATACCACAATGCCCCCCAGAACCTGAATTCACAATGTGTAGAGGTTAAAACAGAAAGCA
Organism: Regulus satrapa; assembly: GCA_013396955.1. NCBI lineage: Eukaryota > Metazoa > Chordata > Aves > Passeriformes > Regulidae > Regulus > Regulus satrapa. The sequence continues at coordinate 78,146 of VWZN01016982.1, read as the reverse complement.
GGGGAATTTGGAAAAATTTCCACTTAAATGTCAAATAGTTTTCACCATACTTCACTCTTATCCCTCTCACAACAGTGCCAAACTACATAGAAGTCATCAGTTTTAACAGAAACAGTGTTTCTAAGTTTATATGCTTTAGGTGGCCTAAGGTTTAAAACTCATCAAAATCTCCAGCAAGATAAACCATCTTCCCTCCTCTTTCCAAGCTCTGCTTATCTATGTTCCCAGCTACAGAAGGCAACACACCTAGAACAGCAGACAGCAGGCAGAAGTGTTTCCAGTTCCTCCTTTCCAGGTAAACTTTAAACAGTAGACTGAATGCTAGCCACTGTCCAAGTCCACCCAATAAGGTGTGAACATTAACATTTAAACAACACCCTAATCCAAACTTCAGGAATAAATTGACATGTTCTGACAAAATCTATTCATGAGATCATCATTGAAAGTGTTAACACTGATCTATGTCAGTATTCCAATTCAATACCTGAACTACCAGAAGCCTTCTCTCAACCTCCAGATACTAACTAAGATCTCTGTGTAAAACCCAACCTCAGCAATGAGAACGACTCCCACCCTATCATTAAATTTCAGTATAAAAAAAACCCCATTCTAAGCTTCCTTTAGGAAACAGGTTTCTGGTTCTCACAACAGCATTTTCATGATAAAACTGCAAGACCCTGTGAGGCCTGGAACTTCAAGTAACAGTTCTAAAAAGAATATGTAAGCTAACTGCTCTATAGAGGAATTACCAGCTCTGACACCCTAACACTTCTTCATCTTCAGTGAGTTCAGTAGCTAACAAGATCTCATCTCTGACAACTTTGGCAGAACAAGGAAAGGGCACTGATTACAGAATTTTACATCAGCAACGAGACAGAACGCCTTTTTTAAAAATGGGAAGCTCTTTGAAGCAGAAAGAGGACCCCTATTAATAGGATATTTCATCCTATTAATTTATAATACGCTGAATAAAACCTCCTCCAAGAAACATGTATTTCCACCCAAGTTAACATTTATGCTTTTGCAGAGTTTTACACACTGAAGAGGAATCACCCTCAGAAACCTCCTCAGTGAGGATCCCCCAGCCACAAATTCACAGTAGGCAGGATAATTCTAACTGGCTTTTCTTAAGCTGTATTTCCTACAGGGCCACTGCAGTAGTCTGACTAGTCTTCCACTTCTTTAATTTACCAGTTGAGTGTCTGAAATCAAATACTTACACTGGCTACAAAACAGAACATTAGCTAGACGTCTAGCCCAGTGCTTTGTGGCTTTCTACAGTAAACTGTGCATGTTAAATGATATTCACAGATACAGGAAGGTTAAAATAAGGTTTTTAGAAGTCCTGGTACAGGAAGAAAATGGGGAGTCACATACTACCACTACTCCCACAGCCACCATGCATACATTTTTAGCGCTAGGAAGGAGAAAATACAGTTAAGAAAAACAGAAAGGAGAGATGAAGTCAGTTACAGTGGTTTTGAGTTTAAAACAAAACAGATTAGAGAACTTTCATCTAAACTCACTTCTACTCATCTCAAAAGCAAGAATAAACTTTAATAAGACAGTCATACATTAAGCATTTACATTTCAATTAAGTCATACTAAGTAAACAAGGTTGTTTAATGAATAATAAAAACCTTCAAGATGGACTGACTTGAATGGCTTGAAAACTCCGAAGATTCATCTTTAATATCATCTTGTCGTCTTTGGACAAGGCGGGAAGCTCGCTGTTTGTACAGCTGGTGCATTGCAGATTCAAGCTCGTTAATCAGAGGCACCTGTAAAAATACAACACACCACGTAATACCCGGATCCTGAGCTGCTCAGCTTCTGGGGTCCCAGTCTATTCCGGAGCAAAACGCTGTCACTGTGCTCCCAGCAGCACAAAGGCCTGCCTCCTTTTACTGTTCCTACCATTTGCACCAGGAAATGGTTCCAGGTGTGGAAAATGCATACATTTAACATTGGCGGCTTTCAATCACAACAAGAGCATTCTGAAAGGAACTTCCAGGGCTTGAGTGAGTCTGCACAGCCAGACATCCTATTCAGAGTGGGAAATATTCTTCCCAGCGCTCTTGCTTTCCCTACCAAGCGTGTTATGTGTTGTGTAAAGGTCTGCAATCCTCAGTTGTTTCCTCTCTACCTTGAAACAAGAACGTAGATGTATTCTAGACTTCAGTGAGAAAAGAGCCTGACTCTACAGAGTGAAAAAACTACCCATCAATCTAACCTACTGAAGCCAGCAGCTCTTGTTTTGCTCTAACTCTTAACAGCATATTCTGAAATGTTATTACTGAAATGAAACCAAACCCTGCATAAGGGTGTTATGCCAACAGGTAATTCAAATCGAATGGTCCTCTAGCTTTTCACTAAAATTAAAACAGTACAATTTGTGCAAGTTATGCATTAAGTATAACCTTGAATTAATCAGGTAGATCAGGTCAGCCCTGTCACTTTTTTTTTTCTTTACTGAACTATTTTAGTAGCATCTCTAATAAAAATAGATGATATTATGACAGCCGGGAATTTCCTGACATTAAATAGCAGGTTCACTGATCTTTTTTTTCTTTTTTTTTTTTTAGTTTCCTGGGACAAGTTAAAATTAGATCATTATAAATATTCAAGTGCAAACCAGCAGCTTTCACAATCTCTAAATTTGGAAAGGCAAGTCCTTTTGGTATGAATGCTTCAGCCATGTCCTCCTTACCTCTGAGATGTATGCTTACTCCACAGTCTTCCAGCCTTTTATATTTCATTGCTGCCTACCATCCAGGATAATGTTATTTTCAAAACAAAACAAAATCAGAAATTGTTTCCTGACGTATTTTAGAATGTGACTCAGCAGCTATTAAAGAATCTCCTTCAGTAGAATGTAAAATTCTGAGTTTATAGCTACAGGGCCATTTCAGTTCACTGAGACTCACACACATATCAGAGAAGAAAAAAGTTTTAGCTTCGTGGGATAAACCAGGCTCCAAGGATTAAAATCAAAGCAGCACTCAAAATATGCACACCTTTCTTTAGGAGAAAAGAGTAGAGAGAAAGACAAGGAGGGAAAAAACTTCCAAGTGCTGGAAGTTTATATTCGGAATTTAAGACAGTTTTGAAAACAGAAATAATAGTTTAAAAATACACTAGTTTTACTGCAATTTACTATAGAAAATACAGCTTCTTCTCTTAAGCATGTAGAGGAAATTCTAAGATTGAAAAGTTAAATTAAAATTTTTCAAAGCATCCCTAGTGGTTTTTCTGTAATTTTCTCAGGATTAAAAAAGAAACCTAGTGATGTATTCAGCTATATGAATCCATTCAAAATATTTCTCATTTAGAATGCAGGAAACTTAGAAGCCCTTATTCTTCTCTAATCCATACTGTGGTTAATGAGTGCCTGATAATTTCACTGACTATTATAAAGTTACATCCCTCACTCCTTGTTTTGTTTAGTCAGCACCTTAAATTCAGTGTTTTCAAGGGCATTTTTTGTTCACTTTCCCTTTAAACAGTGGAAAAGGAAAAGCAGAAAGGTCTCTAAAACATTTAGATCACAAGGATAATTCTGACACACAGAACATGATTTGGTAATTCACTTTTGCAGGTAAAGTAACAGTTCATCTACTTGTGCTGTCGAAGGCATGCCCAGAACAATTCAATCTTTCTGTATCCACTGTACATTCCTACATTCAAAATGTAAAAAATGCCACTTGCCAGTCTTCTCAGAAAGCATTGTTTTGACAGTGAGTACTTCTGAAGGAAGTCATGCAACCATCTTCCACTCAACTGGTTTTCTTATTTATGGAGGAAAAAAGATATTACACAGGATTTGACCTTTCTAGTGCTTGTTTCTAAAATCTGTGTAATAGCTGTCTTCTTATACTCTCTGCTGAGCCTCAAGAAAGGGCAAAGTGATCCTAACATTCAGCATCTCTTCAAAATATAATATTTAAAGATATGTTTTCATATATGTATGTGTATATACACATATGGTATTACTATTACACATATATATATCCTCACATACATTACAATAACTACATACATCATTGTAAATAATAATAACAACAGGTTAAATAGAAGCAGACAGGGCCACAGGTTCTACAAAAAAGCTGAAGGTAATTTATATCTACACTCAAAGGATTAGAACAATTTACCGTCCTACTGCATTTCATTTAAATGAAAACTGATACTGATGTCATTACTTGACTTTGTCCCCTTCTGACACCTCCTTTTTAGAAAACTTTCCAGTGTCCTGTGGGCTACTGGCTCTGAATTTGCTGGTACTTTTGTCACGCTGAAAGTACTGAATTCCAAATCACATTATCTCGCAAAAAAAAAAAAAAAAATCAAAATAAATGAAATGCTCCTGTTAGACTGACCACATCACTTGCTGCTTTTGCAACTCACTGTACATACAAGTATACAGCAGCAGCCTTCACCTGAAACCAGCAAAACTCTATGAATGCCCCTAAGAAGCCTGAGATGATGAAAATCACATCTTAAAAATATTTGAACAGCTTATGCTGTCAGGAGAACCTCCAGACTTGGTTTATAGTTACTACAAAATTAGTTTAAGAAAGGTCTTTAAAAAGCAAACACTTAATAGAGACACAGATATCTAACCTGACTTCTGAAATACAAATTTATCTAAGTAACAACTTATCTTCAGTAGGAATTCAGCCTAATTATTATATTAATTATTATATTAATTATATTAATTATTAATAATCTGGGTAACCAGCGCTGCTTAGGAAAGCACCTTTATTCATCTTCAACAGCTAATGCTAATTACAGACTCAGGAATATGGCTCCTTCGGTGGACAGTCAACTGCAACTAATTAGCAACACTAATCAATCAGAGAGGTGAATTAACT
>VWZN01016982.1:45616-64126 GCA_013396955.1 Regulus satrapa | reverse complement strand
GTTGGTTTTTTTTTTTGGGGGGGTGTTGTTTTTTGGGTTTTTTTTAACACAACACTATCCTATGTAGGATTGGTGAGTTGGTAGTTTGGGAAGGCAAGGTTAGTTCTCTTGCACGGGCAGCTGGAGAAAGGGGTCGCTGGGCAGATGACGTGAATCATGTGCCTGTAAAAGACAGTCATGAAATATTTGTAATTTGGAGAAATATTTATAATTTGTAGAAAAAGGCTTATGGTTTGTTGCCAAGGTGCTGACAAAGGAAACTACGTCTTTACAACATGTTCTCTGGCTGAGGTAAATGGGGTTCAGTACCCAGCTTGCAAACACCAGTGTGCTTAAATCTATTTGCAATTGCAAATAGACCCCATTAATTCCATCATTAGCACATTGTTGATTTCACTGGAAGAGCTCACAGTAATGGAGGAGTGGGCATGTGTTTAAGTCTTCTGAAAAATTAAGTTTTGCTTCCTAGCAAAACGGCTCCATCATTGATTACAGTTATATCAGTATGACTATTGAAAATAGAAATAGTCTTTCTTTTTAATTGCAGCAGCAGCTTCACTGGTTCCTCAGCATCTTGATGAGTGCGCAGAAAATCATGGAATCCCAGACTGATTTGGGTTGGAAGGGCCCTTAAAGAACACCCAGTTCAATCCCCTCTGCCAAGGGCAGGGACGCCTTCCAAACTCCACCCAGCAAGGCCTTGGACACTTCAGGGATGGGACAGCCACAGCTACTCTGGGCTTTTATTTTATCTCAGTTTCACGTAACCCATTGCTCTTACAACTTGCTGTTTCCGAGCCTTTATTGTACTATATGGATAGATCCAGCCACAGTCTTATCTCACAGAGTTCAAAGTGTTTCGTAAATCTCGAGTGTAATGGGAATAGTTTGCAGCTTGCAAAGCAACACCTGCTGAGCTGCCATCTAACCTGAGTGATTCCCTGGGGGGCTTGGATTCTTCTGCAGTAAGAGCTACATGGTTATGCCTTTTTCTGTCCAAGGCACAACCTTAAAACAAAATTTATCTGCAGGTTTCGATTCTCAGCTTAGAATGTATGAAGAAAAAAATTTCTAACAATGCTTTGGAAAACACTCGTTTCACATTTACTCTGTTCTTTAAGAAAGGGTTTGCTGAATTAATCTGATGAGTCTTGTAGTTCAAACACTTCCTTGTGGAGTTCTCTCGCAGTCCCCTAACACATGCTCCTAGACAAACCAGACATCCCAAAGGCATCCCATCACCCTCAGCAGCCTGTGTTAAATAACTCAGTAAATGAATGTTACAACATAGCTCTCGTTGTCTGAGGTTGAGAAAACATCCGAGTCCAGCAGGCTGGGAAAGTGCTTCACGATACCAGAGACGTTTTCCACACTGTACGATTTCAGCAACCAATATCCATTGAAAAGTGAGGTATCCAAAAAGGAAATACGTGCCAGCGTTTGTCTGTCTTTGTTGTGCACCTCAAGCAAGTCCCCTTTGTCACTGCTGCTGCTGGAGATGGTTACGCTCTGCTCTGGAAACTGTCCCTTGACCTTGTTTACCCGGAGCTTTCCGAGTCCCCAAATGGCCAAATATTCCGTTGGGAGAGGAGCGGTGCCACAGAAGGACAGCTTCAAATCCCACACCCTTGTGAAGTTGAGGACTGTCTCCAGCACAGAGGTGTCTGTGAACCAGATGCTCAGGTGGCCGTTGTAGGTAGTTTTTCCCAGTGTAGAAGGCAGCACTGTTTTGCAATTGCACATCAAGTTTGCCAGGCAGTAATCGCAGTCACGGATAGCCAGGGAACAGCTGCAGTTGCGAATTGTGTTTTCCTTAGTGAAAATTAGCGTGTGGTTCTTCTGACTTCTCACAAGACCGATGTGTATGCCAAGGAATCTGGCCAAAAGGAGAGCCAGACAGACGGAGAAAGCAGGGTGGGCTATTGCCTTCATTAGCACTGCTGCCAAGTGTCTTCTCCTTTCACTGAGTGATTCACTTGGCTTTACCTACTGAGGAAAAACAATTTCTTTATTATACTAAAGATCTGTCAATTGTGAATATTACTTTGCTTTTCCACTCATTATCTGTCACATCCATTTAGAGCCATATTGCAGTTCTGCATTAAGGGGAAAGCACAACTGCACTGATGTAGAAAATGGATTGTGTCTAAAGTTTGGGATTCTTTTTTTCATTCTTCTTTTGCTCTAAAGGGTTCAATCTGCTTGTGAGACAGCTTGGACACATTCTTCTCTATGCAGACAGCTCCTTGGCCTGGCCTGAGCAGAGGTCAGGACAGGATGAGGAGTTGTGCAGGACAATTCCTGCTTGTTTCTACTTTCTACATTCTTTGCTTCCAGCCAGACAGGGGTGACAAAGGGCCCTGTTCTCCACTCCACTGAGGCAGTCTGAGAAGGGCTGGAGGCGATGGGTTTTACACCTGAATTGCTAAGGAATATTGTGATAACCTTTCCCTTAAACTGAGTGTGGGATATACTGGGAAAAGGGAGGGAGAGCAGTTAAGGGCAGAAGTATTGCTGGGCACAGCATATATCCTTCTGAGCTATGTGAAGTGCTGATAAAACCTGATTTTGATCCACGTGCAGCTACATCTGCTCCAGCCTTAGTCTGTAAGTTTTGAGGAGCAGGGAGCACCTCTCATTACGTCTTGCACAGCAACTACTATAGGACAGAACCAGGCTTTGTTGCTCTACCCCCACTTCATTTACCCTGGCAAAGCAAAATGGCAACTCCACACGTACCTATGACAATGGAGCAAGTTTCCATGCCAGCCATGAGCCACCTCAAATGGTTGGGAGCATGTTTGGTGGGATTCTTGGATTCTCAGCTGCCAGCCCTTTGGTTTTCAGGGTAGAGTTGAATTTCACTGAGAGCCATCTGTGTTTTCCTGACATATTATTGTATGATGGTACAGGCCATGAAGCAGAGTGCGATTTTTTAACACAAATTATAAAGGTGTTGGAAAGTTTGTCTAATGTGATGTAACTGTTTTGAAGCAGCAAGAAGCATTAGGGACAAATTTTGACCAAAGATGACAGGTTCTAGTGAAAGCAGCAGTGGGGCATATGCTGGACAGAATTTGGTCATTGCCAAGGTTTGTGTGCAGCACTTCAGGAAGCATGGCAATACACCTGCAGCTTTGTAGACTTCTGTTATTATATCCTTGTTCCTGTTTGTCTGTCCTGTTCGTTTTCTTATCTCATTGCTTTTTCCACTAAACTGTTCTTATCTCAACCCGTGAGCTTTGCCTTTTGTGCCTCCACTGGGAGGTGGGGGGAGAGAGTGTGGGAGGCTTTTTTAGTGGGAGTACTAAAGTGGAGAATACCATTCCCAAACCATGACAGAAGGATGCAGACATTTAAGTTTTTTAATCAAATATTTAATCTGTGTTGTGGAACATATCAGAAATTCCAGTCCAACTGCTGGCTGATGTTTAACTCCAAAGGTCAGACTCACCCAAGCTGTAGATGTTGAGGTATCATTATTGCTAGAAATGTCTCCACTATCTAAGCATTTAATCACATTGGAAATTGCATTACTGGACCTCCACACTGCTTATTTTCTCAGACCTTATCAGTGGCTAACAATTGTGATATCTGTAATATCAACAGAGTTTAACAACTAAACACAGTCTAACAACTAAATGAAATTATTTGTATTTTTCTGGAGGTAGTATTTGCAAAGAAATCCTGTACAATGTTGACAACATGAGTTTGGACTAAGTAAAAGAGATTCAAACTCTCCCACCTGTGTCAAAAGGAGTGATACTGCTTCTTCCACTTAACATTGGAGGGCTTAATATTCATAAAACATGAGATTAAAATACTTTGATGCATCCTCATTAGTTTTAACTCTTGCCTCCTTTTTTTTTCTCAGTACCTGAAGAGTGGAGAACCTTTAAAGTTCTCTACTGGTTTGCAGCCAACCAATCAGGCTTAGTTTAGTTGATAACATTTGGGCTCCATTCATCAGAATCCAAACAAAATTCTAAATTCTGGCATTCCGGGAAATTTAAGCTCCAGAAATATTTATATTCTTCTCTGTTCCCTGCAGATAAGAAACATTCCTATCCAGTTCTCTGGATTTAGTTTCTCCGTGGCTTTGTTGAGGGATGTGCAAGAAGTGGAATATATATTGCAGGTTATGTGCCTGTGAAGTGTCAAAGTCACCTGCAATGCATCTTTTCTTAAACTAACAACTATCCACAGAAAAATAAGCATTAAATTATTCTTAATCAAACCACATTGCTGTCCCAACTGCTTAAGGCTCAGGAAATGATTTGCTTTCATTTTTAAGGATGGGAGAACTGCCTTCAGTAGGGCTTTTGGTGAATAGAAATGCAAAGAATGCTGCAGACTGTGCTAAATGTCAAAGTTTTCTGTGCAATTTCCTAGGGAAAATTGGTGGGTATACTTTCTTCTCTTCCCTAAGTTTTCAGTAAAATTTACCTCAATTTCCATCACAGCCTGACAGTATCATCCACCTGACACAATGGATTTTACAGCTGGTTTCCATAAGCTATTTGACATGTCCTTATGTAATGTAGCAGGTAGAGAAGTTCTGTAAAAATCATAGAAACCTTTTTCAACTTTCTAGTTTCTATTAGAAGACTTTTGAACTCAGGAAACAAGAATAGGCTTTCACATCTGAACTTGGCAAATTATCTGGATGCTCTTCCCTCCCTGATGGGTAACCAAAACCTACCTGCTTTTATGTATCTGTTCTGATGAAAATAATAACTCCTTTGTCCACAGAAGCTCAAGCCAAGAAGGAGCTGGTTTGCATTTTATTTCCATATAAATGTCTAAGATACCTGGTTTAGACCATAATTCTTGTCCAGCCTTACATCTCGTGTTCATCAATGCTTGAAAGTGGCTGGAGTAATAAAACTAGTAACACATTTGCATACCAAAAGTGATTCAACTTTTAAAATATAGGTGAGATGATTAATAAATACATTTTTATTAAAACACACAATTACTCCGTAGCCTAAATGTGGCATGCACTGAAGGGGTCTTGGACTACTGCTGAAGGTTTGGTTTAAACTTTCAATTAAAAGGATCTAGAGCTCTGCCAGGCAGCAAGATGACCTCCAGCAGAAATAAAATCACCTTGGTAAATACCCCTCCCTGTCCAATCCAGCAAAAAATAAATTTGTCCAAAGAGATGATGGTTTATTCTAACAGCACGGTGGTATTGTTGCTAATGACATCCCAGACAACCATGGTTCAAATGATGCACGCCCTCCACTCAGCTACACTGGTATTTGTTCTAAGTTGGTCTCATACAGTCAGCTAAAAATTACACCGTGTTTTGAAATTATGCCCTGTGATTGCAACGTTTCCTTTTATGAGTTACTGCTCAGTTTTGGTTCCAGTGGTAAACTTCAACAAATTCCCCGACTCCTGCATAGATAAATTAGAGATAAAGCTTCAATTCCTGTCCTTTCCATCTTTACATGCTGTGGTTTGGGACCTACAATTAGAAGTAGAAAAAAAAAACCAAGAGGACAGTAAAACTAGGAGATAAAGAGTGCTGAGCCCTTTCACCACCAGCACCCCACCTGGCTGCCCAGAATCAAAGTGTGGCAAGCACTTAGTAGTGGATGAAGTGATAAATCTGTGTACAAGGATACATTAGTGCCTTGAACAGTAATTAGACTGCATCGCTCAAGAGGTCTTTTCTTATGCCAGGGGAAGCTGGCACCCCAATTCACTGAGCAGTCATAGTGTATTGCTACCCCTTCAAACAGCTGAGAGTATTTCCCCAGCAGTTACCTGCCAATTAAAACGCCTCAGAAAAGTTTGGGCAGTGTGGATTTTGGTTTCTGTCAACTGAAGATATCTCAGTTCTGATGTCAGAGGGTAAAGACTGAGCAATTACAAGAAGAATTTTGATAGAAACTCTGCCACTGCAATGGCTTTCTGGGAAGTGGGGAGGTGGAAGTGAGATATGGTCGAGATCAAAAGATACTTGATTGTCCTGAAGATGTTAATTATCAAGAAGACCTTGGTGATTGGCATTTTTCTTGATTTTCATGTGGCTGAAGTCTGAAGCTACCACTGTTTTCAGCGCAGACATCCCTGGAAATGTTCAAGGCCAGGTTGGACAGGGCCTTGAGCACCCTGATCCAGTGGAAGATGTCCCTGCACATGGCAAAGGGTGGAACAAGGTGTGCTGCAAGGTCCCTTCCAACCCAGAATATCTTGTGATTCTACGAGGGGCTGGGCTGAGGAGAGGCAACTGCAGCTCAGAACAGGGAGGGAAGAATGAAGGAGAAACAAAGAGTAAGAATCCTTCTTCATCAAGTCAGGAAGCTCTTATCAGGGCAGAATATACAGAAAGAGGACAAAACCGAGCTCCTGGGGCAGGCTTTTTGCTAACTTTACAAGCCCTTTTTGACAAAAAGTAAAAAAAACACATTTCCCCAGAAGAGCCACCCGTGCTGCTCCTTCTGTGGCTCCTGAGTAGTGTGGGGTATATCCAACCCAGGGTTTGTTGCTCAATATTGAGTCGTTCCTTTCATGCATGAACTGGTGAAAACAAGATCCCAGAAGCTGCTTTAGAGTCCCTGCAAATACCAATTATTTTAGGGAAATACTTAATTCTGGTAGCAAAAACCTGCTTCTGAAAAAAAAAAAAAAGAAATTAAGTGATTTCAATGTAGTAAATAATTTGTTCATTTTCTTGTCCTGAGTGGGGGGCCTCTCAGGCAAAAATCAGACTAGATATAAATGGCAGCAGAAAATTATTCATTTGATTGTTTCAGCCATGCATGGTTTTAGATGTGTACCCTCCTTCCAGCATGGAAACTCCTGGTTTATTACGTGTTATCCCAAAAGTTTTCTAGCACAAGATTCCATCCCTGTTCCTTTTGCTTCACAGGTCTTGACTGCTAAAAGAGATTTTCAGTGCTTATTTAGTAGTAGCATCATTTCAGGTTTTTTGAATCTGCTTTGATAATTCCATGCTGTTTTTTCCCTCTAATTGCAGGTCTGTGTATTTTTAAAACTGCAAAAAAGCAATAAAAAACCTTTGACTATTGCGTGAGAAAGCTACTGTCACAAGGAAAGTTTATCCTTTTCAATGGAAGTTCCAAGTTTATGAAATTGATTTCTTCCTTTTTTTTTTTTCAGAAAAAAAAACCTAATTAAAACCCCTCATTGATCACTCGTGCTAACATACGCCTCTCTGAAAGTGGTGTATTAGGCAAAGAGGAGTTTAAATCTATATCATCTTGTGCACCTTGAATATCCTTGTACACAGGATCAAAATGGCATTTTGAACTGAGCGGGTGTTAATGCGGGAAAATGCCATAAATCAGTCCCTGAATAAGCCTAACCTGAGTCTTGACTGCAGGCTAGCTACATAATCTGATCAGAAAGCCCTAGGAAGACTGCGGCCTGGAGGAAAACAAAATGCTGCGTTTGCTGTTTTTACTCCATGGGAATTTTGGGAATTCCATAAGTGGGCTGATGGCTGAGAGGAATTTTGTTTTCCATCCCTTTGCCTAAACAAATACTGTACTTATGTAGTTAGTCCATAGATAAATTGAGGCAAGTAAGTTTGTGATCAAAGCTGAAGTTCTACAGCCTTTCAGGCTGCAGCATGATTCATTCTTGTTGTCAATAGCTTGAAAATTATTTTTTTTTGTCTACTTGTGCAGCTGAAGCCTGGGGTACTGGCGTTAGGTTGTAGCGGTGGAGTGCTCAAGTGTAGTGGAACAAATTCCTTCACAGCAAGATCAAAATGCAAGATAAAATAGGCAATACTGTAGCACTGAACTTGAACAACACACTGACCCTTGAAATGTTCACTGCACAGGTATTTTGATGTTCAGGTGTACACAGACTCCAGGAGAGGCAATTCATCTATAAACACCTCTGTAAAATCCTCAAGCCTGTCCATCCTCTGCAGAGCTTCTGTCCACAGCAGAGGCAAACGTTACAGCAGGGAAGGCTGTGACATGGAACTGCAGGGAGGCAGAATAATGGGAGAAAACTCAAGGGAAAGGAGGACATCTCCTCCCAAAGAATTGGGAGTGGTGATACCTCCATTTTTCCCCCAGATAAAGGTCACCCTCAGCCTGACTATTCCCAACCCTGAAAGAGCAGAAAGGAGGCATGTGCAAAAATTTCCTTTTCATCCTGTGTTTCATACATGCAGCCTGCACTTTTCCTAACAAAGAGCAGGGGATCAGGATGAGTGGCAGGATTTGCTTTGGCAGAACACACCTGGAGCTATTCCAGCTTGGAGGTGTGCACAGGACGTGCTGTCTGGGAAGGCAGACACACACTGACCTGGGGATTCACATTTGAATTGCATCAGGATAAGCATTTACATAAATGAAAAGTGAGAAGGAAGTGTTACAAAGCTTTCCCAGCATGGGAGGAGAGAACTGTTTTGCACAGATGTAAGGTAGAATGATTGGTGCAGTTGTGCTCCCTGGGATTTAAAGTCTGAGCATTCAAAAAAACCCACAAGCATATATCCATGTATAAAGCATGAATGTGCAGGCTCACAAATACACAATTGTATTTTCAAACAAGAAGTACTTTTGTAATTGTAAGGTATGCACAGTCAAAGCCCTGTTTATACCTGTGTCCTCAGAAAGAGACACCTTCTGGGAAGCCAGGTGTCTCAGGATGGGTGGCCAGCACTGTCCTAAAACCAGAGCTACCTTTGGTGGCTCAAGATGAGCACCTCAACACTGAAGTACTGACATTTATTTTTAAAACACTTTTTTTAATTTTTCATTTTTTTAATGCCAAATCAGCTATTCCCTGGAACAAGGGCACTTCTACTGAGTGAACTTTAGAAAAGAAAGCTTGACTGCAATTTTGGTTATTTCCCAGTACCCTTTCTAATGTGATTCTAACGTAAAAGTTCAAGTTAAACGTTACATGAAACTAAAGATTTGCTAATCCCAAAACATAATGCTAAAAATTACAGTCTATTGTAGTACTTAATTTTCTATTGTTCAGATCCTAAATTAGGGAAAATAAAAGTGAGAGCGTGATCAATAAAAGAAAGCTGCGTGATCAAAAAATTGGTATGAAATATGAGTGGTCACTAAGCAGCTGGAGAATGAAACTCTGAAGCAGGGCACCTTGGGGCCAGATATCTCAGCTCTGTTCACTCAGACAGTGGATGTTGTCATTGCCACTGAGACCCCAGATCTACTTAGAGATATTTACTTTCGTTTGTCCTTACTGTATCACTGACTTTATTTATAAATGTAATGTCAGAATAAAACAGAGGTTTTATACCCTCTTTCCTTGAGCCTTCTCTTCCAAGCCTCTTCTCAAGGCAGTTTTAACTGAATAAAATGTCTCAAATCCTGTCAGCTGGAATAATTCCCATGAAAATTCCTGTCCCCTTTTAAGATTTCCCTAAAGGATCTTTGCAAAATGGAGCAAAATCTCTCCACCATTCTTTGTGGTTATTATTCATATTATTCATTCACACTATTAATTATTACCTTAGGCAGATCCAGTGTATAAACAATTGCAACATTTGAAAGGCAAATTTTGCAGAATCTGCTACTTCACCTGGATTACAAAGCAACCAATTTGAAACACAAATACCTGCTAGGAAGAGTTTCTGGAGAGAAACAGCCTCATTCATAAAAATACAAGCTATTAAATGTTTCTCTCTTATTTACCCCCTCCTTTAAAGCCAAAACAGTGACTTACTCTTTCTCTGGATGCCAGCAGATGGGTTTGCCTGTGCCCAGTTTCCTGCTTGGCTGAACTTCTCAGCTGTGGCTGGGAGTGGGGTCAGTCTGCAGGGCAGGCAGCAGTGCCTTCTCTCTCACTCCACGCTGATCTTTTATGTTTTCATGGGCCAGCACCCTCTGGCATTTCCTCACCAGCCAGGAGGATGGTCCAAGGTCTGCCCCGACCATTAACACCACCTGTACCACACTGTGAGGCACAAAGGGCTGGCCTGGAAATGCTGAGAGGTGCCAGCCAGCTCCCTGCTGACTCTGGGAGGGGAGCTGGAGTGCTTGGCTGGTGACCTATGCTCACAGGGGGTTGCTCAGCTGACTGCAGGGACAGAGGCAGGAGCTCTGGTGCTGTGCTCACCTCATGGCTCCGTGCTGGCCATCCGCCTGGGGAGCCCTCTGACTGTAGCCAGCAGACATATCCTGCTCTGCCTGCTGCCTGGGGACTTGGGCTGGAGGCTGAAAACAGAGCTTCGGGCAGGCTTGGAAAGCCTGCTCAGCCAGCTGGAGGGAGTAAGTGGAAAGCCATAAGAGGAATGGCTGAGGTCACCTGGACTGTTCAGCCTGGAGGAGACTGTGAGGGGAAACCTCATTTATTTCTGCAGCTTGTTCTCTGTTCTCTGCTCTCTGTGACCAGGGACAGGACCTGGGGGAACGGCCTAAAGATGTATCAGGAGAGGTTTAGGCTGGATATTAGGAGAAGGTTCTTCCCCCAGAGGGTGGTTAGGCAGTGAACAGACTCCCCAGGGCAGTGGTAATGGCCTCAAGGCTGCCAGAGCTTAACAAGCATTTGGACAATGTTCTCAGGCACAGGATAGGATTGATGGAGTGTTCTGTGCAGGTCCAGGAACTGGAATCAATGATCCTTGTGGGTCCCTTCCAACTCAGGATGTTCTGTGATTCTATGACATTTTCAGGCATAGCTTAGCAGAGACACAACTGGCTCTCAACTTTCAAACACTGTATGCTTCTCCATGATCCAGCATGGAAAACACCACCTTTGTGGCATGTTTTGCATTCCTGTTTTCACACCAAAGACCCTAATAAATGCTAGAATTTCTGCTAATAGCCTGGGACTAACTGTCCTGGATAAGCAGTGAGATTATTTGCAAAAACTCATAAACACCTTCACAAGGAAATGCAGTAGGAGTACCCTTAAAAAAAAAAAAAATCATGAGGCAATGTGCCGTAGAGAAAAGGCTGTCTAGTAGGGCACACGTAAGTAATAAGGACTAAGATTTGATGTTATTCAAATGAAAAGATATTTGCTGCTTTTTTAAAAATAATGCCTGGCCTTTACATGCTCCAGGTCCCTCTGGGAATGGTATGATACTGGTACCAGAGTAAGAACATTTGGCCAAAATCAGGAGGACTTAGGGTGCCATTCAGGGCCTGAACATCCAGAGTTGTGTTGTTTGGGGTTTTTTTTCCTAGCAAACACTGCACCTGTCCAAGCCATGAGCAGACAGTTTCTCCAGGAAGGTGTGTGAGATGGTGTCACAGGCTTTACTAAACTCCAGGTAGACACATCCACAGCCTTTCACTCATGCACCAAGCAGGTCATCTTGTCACAGAAGCCAGGTTGGTCAAGGAGCACTTGCTTTTCAGGCCCATGTTGGCTGGGCCTGATCCCTGGTTATTCTGCACGTGCCACACGACAGCACTCAGGATGGTCTGCTCCATCACCTTTTGAGGTACCTGAGACTTTTCCTCATTCTTTGTCTCTAGGCTTCACTTCTACTGAGTGAACTTTAGAAAAGAAAGCTTTAGAAAAGAAAGCTTTAGAAAAGAAAGCCATCCAATAAAGGAGATTCTCCTTAGCCCTTGTTTTGTGGTTAATGTATTTATAGAAACATTTATGTTATTATCTTTTACAGCAGTGGCCAGATGGACTTTCATTCTTGTTTTCTCTCTGCATAACCTCATTACATCCTTGTTGGTTTCCTGACCAACAAGGTTGGTTGGTCGCTGTCCCTTCTTTCAAATGTCATAAACTCTCCTTTTTACTCTGAGTTCTAGACAAAGTTCTTCTCCCTCTGACTCTTCTTGCAGCATAGCCTGCTCCTGTGCCCTGAACATTCCTTCTTAGATGACATTCACCCTTCGTGGGCTCCTTTGTCCTTCAGGACAGCCTCCCAAGGGACTCTGTGAACCAGGCCCTTGAACAGGCCAAAGTCTGCTCGCAGGGAGTCCAAGGTGGCAGTTCCGCCGACTCCCTCCTTACTGCTCCAAGAGCCCAGAACTCTATCCTTTCCAGGTCACTGTGCCCAGGATGGCCTCCCCCCTCAGTAACCTGCACTAGTTCTTCTCTCCTCACAAACAGCACGCCCAGCATGTGCCTTCCCATGCTGCCCCCTCACCAGCTGTGTCAGGATCATCCCTTCCACACGCTTCAGGAACCTCCTGAACTCTCTCCTCTCTGCTGGATTGTATTTTCAGCAGATGTCTAGTGCGTCAAAGCCCCCATGAAGACCAGGGCTGGCCAACATAAGACTTCTTGTCTGCCTCTTGGTCGGGTGATCTGTACCTAGCTCCCACCTGGAGCCTGCCCTGTTGGCCTTCCCCACAATTCTTACCCATCAACCCTCAACACTAGCATCACCACTGGCAAGCTCAAGACAGTCAAAACACTCCCTGACATACAGGACTACCCCACCACCTCTCATTCCTTGCCTGTCCCTTCTGAAGAGTTCACCACCATCCACTGCACCATTCCAGTGGTGCCAGTCATCCCACTGTGTCTTTGTGATGGCAACTGTGCCACAGTTTTCCTCCTGCACCGTGCCTTCCAGGATCTCCTGTTTGCTGCCCACGCTGCAGGCACTGGGGCAGATGCAATTCAGCTGGGTTATCAGTCCCAATGCCTTTCTGGGGAGAGAAGCTCCAGTTCTTGAGTGACCGTTCTCAGGAGCCTCCACGGTTTCTAGTACATCAACAACACTCGCACCCTTGCTGCTTCATGGATCTCCATTTCCTATGTCTACTGAGATGGTAGCCTGAATGACCTCACTAACACACCATCCTTAGAACAGTGTCAAGCCGCTCCCAGGCTTATCTCAAGTGACCTGGTTTTTATCCCCTTCCCCCCTCAAATCCAATTTAAGGCTCACTCAACATGCCCTACTAACTCCTGCACAAAAATCCTTTTCCCTCTGAGACAGGCATACCCAGTCTATCACCAGTAGGCTTGTTGTCATCTAAACCATCCATGATCAAAACCCCCAAAATTCTGTTGGTGACACCTGGCTTAAAGCCAAGGAATTGTTGGTACAACTTTCCTGTTTCTACCCTGAGCAGGGGACCCCCCAGACCAACCTCCCCCAGTTTGACTGCTGACCATGACAACCTGTGGTTGGGAATACGCCTGGGGTCAGCTGGAGTCCAATGTCCTGGCCATGTCCCTTTCCAACTCCTTTCACACCCCCACCATACTCATTGGTGGGGCAGCAGGAGGAGCACCAAAGGCCTTGACACCCAGCACTGACTGAAACATCTCTGGTTCATCAATGCTCCCTCCAGCAAAAATCCAAACCACAGCCCCAGGGAAGAAATGAAACTCCTCCTCTGGCCAACACAGTACATTCTCCATCCCTTATTCTATGCCATGTACATCCTGCTCAGGTCCTGTGGTATCCAATACCCACCAGCCCCTTCCCACCCTTAGTTATCATGCAAAGATGTCATTCCTTTAGACAACGGAACACTCCTATGAAATATCCATAAAATGCCCATAAAATGTCCATCACAGAATCACAGAATGGTTTGGGTTGGGAGGGACCTTAAAGCTCATCTTGTTTCAACCCCCTGTCATGAGCAACCTTCCACTGGACCAGGTTGCTCTCCAGGCCCCATCCAACATTGAACCTTTCCAAGGACAGGGCATATACCTGCTCTACTTTGGCCTTCTGCATGGCTGCAGTGCCTCCAGGAGTTTACTTGCTCTGTTGGGGGCTTATGCATGGCCACACACTTTGAGGTGTTCCAACACGACCTCCAGCACAGCTACAGACGCTTCAAGGTGCACCTTCTCTGGCGTGGTCTTATCCTTTGGGCCACATTCCCTTCAGAGGTGCTCCTGCTGCAGCACGGACACACCCACGGTCACCGATGCTTTGGGGTGTCCTGCTTCCACATGGACACCTCCACAGGTCACAGTAAGCAGAAGCAGCCACTAATGAGAACCAGACTAATTTACAGTAAGGCGAGCACGGGAGCCCTGTGGTTTTACTTTCCCTTCCTCCTTGGCCTCCAGGGCTGCCCTGGCCAGGCTTTCCTCACATCAGAGTTTGCTCCTCATCCCAGGTGCCCCAAGGGGAGAGTGTGGAAATCTCCTCACCAGATTCCTGCCCTCAGCCAGGGATAGTGCTGCTTGCACTTCCCCCACTACAGCAAATCCTTCATGTGCCATCCCAAGCCCCAGCACCCCTTCTCCTCAGTGTCCCAAGAATCTCCAACTCTCATCCCCCTGGCCCCTCATCACCCATAGGTATCCCCCCCATATCTGGCTGTTGTCCATCTCCGGGCTGGCTGATGGTGCACCCTGCTCCTGATGGACATGAACCCTGCCAGTATGTGGGGGTGATGGCTGAGCATGGCCAAGTCGCTGCTGCCAGCATAGGAGGAGTCAGAGGAGGCTGAGCCACACAAGTCAGAAAGTCTTGGGGGTTCACTTTGGCTTGGAAATGAGGCTGGGGGGGCCTTGCTGTAGGCTGCTGTCCAAGTGTCATGAGAATTGGCCCCATGGCCCTTCCGCTTTATCTCTGAACCTCCAAGTGTGCTGTGCCCTTGTGTGCAGACCTGGGAGCAGTTCCAGGGAGAGGACCTGAGCTGACCTGAGCCACAACCTACGCTTTCCTCAGCAGCATGATGGGGACTGGGGCAAGCACTGCATCCCAGGTCAGGAGCACCCTGCACCCATGCACCCAGAGGTTCAGGACATGCTGCTGGCTGGGATCCCAGTGGGGTTGTTCCTGGTGGGTGACACAGCAGGACAGGTCTCAGCTGGTGCCAGCATCAGTGTCCGGGTCAGTGCTGGGATAAGTGTCAAGGAGGGGCTCTGCCCTGTGATGCACCTGGGGTGCTTTCCCCCAGCCTGCTCTGCAGTCTCTCAGCAGCCCCTCAGGCCCCACCACCCTCCCTGACTTGACTTTGCTCCTGCTGCCACAACTCCCCAGCCACTTGTGGAGCAACCGGTTGCTTCCCTGTCTGCAGCACCGCAACATCTGGGGGCTTCCCTCAGGATGGCTCTGCCCGCCATGGAGGATCTGCTGGCCAGAACCCTGGCCACTGGCAGCCCCTCACACCAGCAAGACCTCCACTTCATCAAGGAGATGGTGCTGGACCTGGCCTCCACCTTCTTAGCTGCTACTCTGTCCACGGGAGCATCCCAATGCCACCAACCCATCCATGTTGGCTGCTCCACCTCCACCTCTCTCTGGAAATGGGCACCCTGCCCTTCAACTGGGATGTCATCTTCATGAAACTTGCTTACAGTGTCCGTACCAAGGACTTGTTCCATGAGGACAAGGAGGTCCCCATCCTGCTTTTCCAGATGTTTGAGGTTGCTGATATCACCCTCTTCCAGCTCTGTTTCCAGCTGTGCTCAGCATTTACAACCGTGATTTTGTGAGAGGCGATGTCCCCGCAGGACAGTCCCTCCTGCTGCCACGGACAGTCTCTCTGGGCCACGGGGACATGTGGCAGGGAATGGTCCTGTCCCACCAGCTCTGCCAGGACAGGGAGGTCTTGATCTTGGTCGTGAGGGGGGACATGCCATGGGCACACAGCCTGGTGCATCTCCGAGCTGCTCTGACCTGCGGTTTGCAGTGGGCTCTGTGGGCAGCGAAGTGTGCCACACGCAGCGTGGTGTGAGCTGGCACGGCATGGCAGGGCTGGGTGCCGTGCTGGGCAGTGAGGAGTGTGCTGCTGCCATCACACTGCAGCAAGGAGAAGGGGTCGGGCACAGAGCCACCAGCGTCACAGGATGAGGGACACAGAGATACCCACACAGGGTCCTGCAGGGCAGGTATCTGTGCCCAACTCAGCCTGGCTGTAGTGCCACTGCCTTCAGGACATTGGCTGAGCCTGGCAGAGGCCTTTGCAGAGTGGCAGCTGTGGTGTCAGGATGCAGCTGTGTGTAGAGGCTGTGAGAGGCTCTTGCAGGAAAGGAGGCTGGAATTAACGGGGCTAGGGGGTGCAGTAGGGCTGCCTTGGGCAGGTCCCTGCCCAGGTGACTGCTCCACTGCTTGCCTTCCCCTGGCTCCTAAGAGTCACTGTGGGCCTGGGGTGTCCCCAGGGGCCTCTTCTGACTCCCTGGACTGAAGGCAGCTCATGGGGGCTGCATCTGGAGGCTTTTCCATCCCCCCTCATCCCGCCCATCCCTATCCCTCCCACATTCTGAGCATCCTGAAGTGTGATGCCCATAGCATAGCATAGGGGGTGCTCAACGGCTTTGGGATCTGTTCCTCAGGCTGTCCCACAGCCCAGGGGGGTCAAAGCCCCCACAAGCACCTGAGGGAGCAAGAAGGGGGCTGGGACCCAAGAGCAGGGGCCCTGCCAGCACAGGATGGTTACGGGGGCTGCCCTGTGGAGCAGCAGATGGGACTCAGCAATGCCAAGCTGAGGAACAGCCCCAACCCCCCCCCAGGTGCAGAGAGGAATGTGATGGGCCCATCTTCCGTGGAGCCTGCACCCCAGGCTTCTCCACCCACCCTCTTCTCCACAGCAAGGCACAGCCATTGTGCCAGGTATTCCCTGGGCAGAACTGGGACTGACTGTGGCTCTCTAGCCCTTTGCCAGGCAGGAAGACGATCAGGAATGGATCCTGCCCTTCACAGGCACCAGTGCTACTTCGTCTCCCTCCCTCCTCATCCCACAGGTGCCCTCTACACCCCTGGGCAGCACCATCCCCAGGATGCAGGTGACACTGGGCAGCCTTGATGTACTTTAATACACTCTGCGGTCCCAGAGCCAGCTCTGGGCAGGGCTGGTTCCAGCCCAGGCAGTGCTCCTGACTCAGCTTGGGGCACCAGGAGCTCCATTCACAGTGGAGCCAGCACATGTGGGGCCATGCAGTCCCCAAAGCAGGTCACAGAGACAGCCTCCCTGGAGGTGCCACAAGAGCACGCAGTGCTGTGGGGCTGTCAGAGCAGGGAGCTGCACTGCAGGGCACTCACTCTGCACGAGCTGCTCTCCCATCTCAGCCCAGGCCCCTATTCATCCCAGCGACAGGGGCCAGTGCTGGCGACGGCCACCGCACCTCCCTGGTGTCGACACCGAGGGGACTGAGCACCACACAGGTGAAGTTGGTGTGCAGGTACTGGTAGTCGAAGGAGCTGAAGTGCAGATCACGGTGCAGGGCCAACCGCGAGCCCTGCAGCTCCTTTCTGTGGACCCATGGGGAGCAGTCGGTGCCCACTCCCGAGGGGCAGACCCAGTGGCCCCGGCCCAACCGGGCTGCCCCGCTGTCACTGCCCCCCCAGGCTCCGTGTCCCCGTACTCACTGCACTGTCCCCTCACGCACAGCCCCGTCCGGGTGCAGGCTCTCCACGAAGAAGCCGTTCTCCAGCCAGTAGAGCAGCGTTGACTCTGGAAGCTCACTCAACGCCTCACACGACACGGTGACGCTCTCGCCTGCAGCCGGAGGGGACGTGAAGGTACGGGGGGCTGCAAGGGTCTCCAGTGCTCCCCCGGGACAGGCATAGCCCCCCTCCCCAACTAAGGGGAACATTCCCCCACCTCAGCAGCACCCTGAAATCTAGGCTGTGGCTGGAGGATTCACCTTGTGTCTGCTGGAGGCTGGCACAGGAGCTGACCCTCTCTGCAGCCTCTTCCCCCTTAGGCCCTACCACGGCCCCGAGGGTCTCTCACCTGGGTGAGGGAGCTCTGCTGGCATCCGCAGGATGGTGATGCTGGGTGGCTGCAAGGCCATGGCACCTGGGGAAGCAGAGTGGGGTGAGGTGGGAGGTCAAGAGTGACCCCAAGACCCCACATTTGTATAGTGGGTGAGGAGAGTCCCATAAAGGGATGGGCACTGCTCATGCCCAGACCCCTAACCAGGCCTCTTGAGTGGCATAGAGCCCGGGGTTGACCTTAGGCTCCCCGGCCCCGCAGTAACCCCCACTCACCTGTGCAAGAAGCGGCCAGGCCCCAGCAGAGCAGGAGGATCCAGGCAGGGCATCCCAGGGGCTCTGCAGATAAAAATGGAGCTCAGTGCTGGGCACAAAGGGATGCTCCCCATGAGCATGGGGTGGTTCCCCCAGCACCTGATGAGCCTGATGAACCTCTCAGCATTCTCCCGGCTGGACACGGTAGCCCCAGCATGCTCCCCCCAGGAGTCCCCAAGTCGACGATCCCGTACCCCCCAGCATGCTCCTCCCGAGGTCCCTCAGGTGGCGGCGGGTGCCCCAAGCTGTCCGCCCGGCACTCCGGTTCGCTCGGCGCCGCTTTAAAGAGGCGGCCCGGGGCGGGGCGGGGCGGGAGCAGCGCCGTGACTCACCGGGAGCCGCCCTCCGCCCCGGCGGCGCAGAGCGAAGGCGCCGCTCGGGGAGCCTCACCTGGACGCTGATGTGCGCCGCCGTGTCCCCTAGCCCCCCGAACGTGCCTAGTGTCCCCCCGGCGCTTCATGCCCCGCCGTGCTCTGTGGNCCGGGGATACCCCCCGCTCAGGCACTCCCGATGATGTGGCCCGCCCCGCATCTCCCCCCGGCCCTGGGGGAGCATCCATGGGCTCCCCAGGGATGGAGGAGTGGGGCCCTGCTGGCCCCCGCAGTGTCCAGCACATGGGG
>VWZN01016982.1:29404-45260 GCA_013396955.1 Regulus satrapa | reverse complement strand
CATACAGCAATCCCCCACCCCCAGAGCCAGCCCCTTGACAGCAGATTTGGTTTCAACAACCCACTGGTTACAAAACCAGGGGCCAGCCCCCACTCCCCAGCCTTGCCAAGGCTGGGAGCCAGTGCAGGCACAGCAATAGGGCAGAGGCAGCTGCCTGAGTCACAGGCCCTGGCATGGCTTGGAAAAAAGCCCCTGAACTCCCAGTGAGTTTTGTTATCTGTTCACAGCAGAGTAGGAGGGGGGTGGGAACAGGAGTGTTATCTTCAGAGACCTGGCAAGTGCAATACATTCCCGGCCTCCTGCTGGGATGAGGCCAGTGGCTGCATCCCCCCCCACAGCAGCCATGGGTGTCCAGTGGGCAGTGATGAGCCAAAGGCAACCCCCATGGCAGCACCCAGCTCCTCTGCCACCTTCCTGCTCCCACCAACACCAACCAGCTTAGCTCGGGAAGCTACAGGGTGAAAGAGGCGGGCAGGGAATGCAGATGGGGGCTTGGTCATGCATCATCCACGCAATATCCTTCCCCTGGGAGAGATGAAAGGAGGAACCACGACCCTACCCTGCAGCAGGAAAGACGATCAAGAAAAACCCAGGGCCGCGTCTCCATTTCCAGGGCTCTTATTTTGGTGTTTGGCACAACACTGCAATGTGGTTTTACCCAAAAGAAAACTCAAGAGGATGCAGCACGGCGCTGGGGTTCCCCAAGGGGAACACAGCCCACACGGCACCCACAGCCATGCCCCTGTGGCCACTTCCCAAAGGCCTTGGGCCAGAAGCTGCCTTGTAGCCCTCCACCAGACCCCAGTACCCTCAGGGAATATGACTCAAGTCTCCACATGCCAAAATACCCCCGCTGGCCCTGGGACTGGGGACTTGGCCCCCACCCACTACCAAAAATTGAGCCCAGGGCCACTCGCACCAGCAGGGCTTTGGCATGGCTCCTAGCAGCATGGCCAGGAGGATGTCATGGAGTAATGCTGGGGCAGGGAAACGCCAGCACCAGCCCAACCTTCACTCCATCCCTTTTATTCCAGTGCCACGAGCAATACCCAGTGAGGGCGGACCTGCGCCCTGGGGCAGGGGCACCCGCTCTTGGCTGCTCTTGACGTACCGATACCATCACCCAAAAGGGCACAGAGAGGAACAGCACTGGCCCCACTCCATGTCTTGGCTGCGCCCCCCAAGCAGTCAGGGGACACTGCTGGACTCCAGGGAGGAGCACAGAAAATTTGGGAGCATATAAAAGGGTTGCCCGAGGCAGAGGCCACCATCACCGTGCCGGAGAGCAGCGTGGTTCCTGCTGGCATGGCACCCAGAGCGGGCCTGGCAGCTGGGGCAGCCAGGTGACCCTCCAGCCCCTCTTTCAGGGCCCTGGGCTCCAGCCTCTCCTCTGCAGCCCCCATATCCCGTCCTCGCTGCCAGCTGATCCGGGGTGCTGGCACTGGAGCCGGAAAAGCCTAGGCCGTTCTCCCCATGGCCTCCCTTGAGAGAGTGGCAGGAGGGAGCTGAAGAACAGCCCCCAGACTAAAGCTCACCCCAGCAGGGTGCTGCAAAGGGTGTGAGAGGGGCAGGGAAAGGGGACAAGTGTCTCTTTTTGGCTGCAATAGAAAGTTTTAAATATGCTCATTAAAATAATTGCTTTTTAAAAAAATCCTCCCCTGGCCCCAGCAGGAGGGGCCCCGATGTTGCTGTCCTTGGGGGTGGCCAAGGTCCTGAGAGGTGACGGAGCAAAGCCAGCATCCCCGGTGGCAATGTCCTCTCGTGGCTCCGCGGCTCCCCACCACCTGCCCTTACTCCAGCCCGAGGATGTAGTTGATTCCCTGGACCAGTCCAATGATCACTGGCTGCCAGGCCACCAAGTAGCGCAGCCAGTCCAGCAGCTGCCCGTACATGACGTGCGGCCTCTCCCAGCTGGGCAAGAAAGAGTTAAAGAGCTTTGGGGAAATGGATGAGAGGAGCGTGGCCCACCCAGAAGCCACCCAAAGGTGCCCCAAAGCAGGGACAGAGAACACAGGTGCCCAGGGAGGGGTGAACAAGCACCCAGGGAAGGACAGACAGGGGTCCTCATGGAGGGATGGCTGCGGCCAGGCTCGCCTTGGGTTTTGCAGCGTCTCTGCCACAGCCACACGCTGCAGCGACCTGCTCAGGGTGCCAGGCAAGCCTCTTGCCCCTTGTGTGCAGCTCTATCCACTGCCTCCTTTCCCAAAGTGCTGGCTCCCAGCAGGAGAAAGGATACGGATTACTGAACATCCTCTTGAGATCCACCTTTTCTTTGCAGTATGGACACGTCTGCTTCTTCCCGACAATGCACCAGCCCCGGATGCAGAACTCGTGAAACCTGGGGAGTGGAACGTTAAGGGGAACTGGAAGAACAGGGGGAGACACGGCTCAGTGTGAAGGAAACCACCAGGCCCAAGGAAGTCCCCCCAGAGCCATGGAAGCATCCCGCCAAGTGAGGATGGTATACTGGACACCCACAACCCTTTCCTAGGAGGTGCAGCAGCTTCCAGGGATGCAGTAAAGAGCTCATGGAGCAGTAGGACAGAGCCACGATAGCAGCATGAAGGCCCTGACCAATGCATGGGCACCACGGAGGTTGAAACTCTTCAGTGATGGTACCCAAGCACTGAGAAGGTTTGGACAGCCTAAGAGAGCTCTGTGAACTGCATGCATATTGGAAGCCTTCAAAGGCTTCCTGCAGATTTGCATTTAAGGAACTTTTCTGTAAGTAAGGGTCTGACTTACAGGTGCCTGCTATGCTCTGTCACAAGGTCACAATGTGAGCACAGCCTGGAGAAGTTACAGGAAAACATGAGATGGCTGCAGCTGACTTCCACGTACAGGGGTGTCACTGAGCAAATAAACTTTTCCCAGAATATCTCTGCTGCTCAAACCATGGAAACATGCCAGGGAGCAGAAACAGGAGTCACTTCCTTCAGCCCTGGAGCCATTGATGCAGGAGTGCCCAGCCAGCTGTCACCCCTGAGGAGCACCAGCCAGCTCATCTGGCAGCCACACCACACCAAACTGCTGCAGTCCCAGGCCCTTGCACAGTGTCAGTGATAAATTTCATCAACAGTTCCCAGGAGTTAAATTTAGGCTCCAAGTTTTGCCAGCATGACCTTTGCTCAGGCCCAGTTTGGAAACCACCTTGCAGGCAGTAACACACAGTGCCAGAAGACATCCATCTCCACACTGAATCACCACTGGGAAAAAACCCTGACTCGCTGTCCCAAGCTGGGGCTGAGCACCAACCAGGACTTGCAGTTTCAAAACCTACTTCCCACCAATCAGCTGACAGGAAGGGCTGAGTGACTCCAGTGTGCTGGAAACCCTAGAGGAGTTCTGGAGAAGGAGGAAGCTGCCGGGCTGTGGCCAGAGCAACCTGCAGTGCTGGATCAGGGAGCTGTTATCAGAGGGAAGCCAGCAGTGTTTCCCCACAATTCTTTCCTATGAACACTTGGGACCCACTGCAGTGGGTCTCTGATGAGGGGCCAGTGTGGCAAGGAGCAGGGCTGCCTCATGCTCCTCACACCATCCCTTCCCCCAGAATATCTGCCAGGGGCACTGCCAGGCAGATGGGTCACAGCAGATTTGTCAAAAGCAGGTAAAAACTGAGGTGCAGCTCCATGGCTCAGCTGAGGTCGCTGGGGAGGAGAAGGAAGAGGAAACAACCACTTTGTGAGCAGTGACTAAGTAATTTCAGGGACACCTCTTCCCACGCAAAGTCAGCGATGATGCAGGCGCAGATCACGTGCAAATTCAGCCGGACAGCCCCGAGTGCCAGAAGAGGCATTTCTTCACCCAGTGCGGGAAAAGCCATGGGGCAGGAGCTCCCTGCTGCCCACCCCAGCGTGGGGCCAGTGAGGCAGGGGGCTGGCACCTGCAGAGAAGGATACACGTGGTTGCAGGAGAGGCGGTAGGTGTTCTCAATGATCCCTTCCTCGTTGACATCCACGAAGATCTGCTGGCCACAGACGGCACAGACGCTGTCGGAGAGGTGCTTGGTGGGCATCCCTGAGGCGCTGTAGAACTGAGCGAGGGCAGAGCAGAGGGAGAGCGGTGACAGAGGCAGGGCACGTGTCCCGCGCCCGCAGTGGCACAGCTAAGCTCTAAGGAGGGCTGGGGTCAGCGCCCCGGGAGTCCAGCCTTGGCCTTTGGGGCTTAAAAACCTTGTTACAGGTCCGGCTGCGGGAAACAACTACAACAGGACAGCTGCTCAGTGAGGCAGTGGCCCATCACACCCCAGCCCCATGCACCCCCTCCCCATGTTGAGGGGCCACCCCTCTTTGCTGCCCAACAGCCAGGTGGGTTTTCAGCTGCCTGCCAGGACAGGGCAGAGGCTGGGAGAGAGAGCTGGAGGTCACAGCTTTGACCCAAAATGACAACCCTGGGCTGCCCATGAGATACAGACCTCACTTCCAGCCCTGCGGGTCCCTGACACTCATTCAGCAAAGCACAGAGAAGCCACCCCTCTCCATTTCCAAGCTCAGTGGCTCAGCACAAGCCTGACACAACACAGAGAGTGCGGGCACAAAACCAGGTCCCACACACTCCAGCTACGAGGGACTCCTCAGGATTATTGAGTCAAACTCTGCTCCAATGCAGTACCTAAAACTAAACCATATGACTGAGGGACTTTTTGAACTCTGGCAGACTTGATGACATGATCATGTCCCTGGGGTGCCTGTTCCCTTCTGGGTAAATAACCTTTACCCTATGTTCAACCCACACGTCCCCTGATTCAGCTTCACTCCATTTCCTCATGGCTCATTTCTGGACAATCACCTCCCCATGCCCACATTGATGCCATGCCTGACACACCCCAGGGCACAGCTGGCCCCTTGTAGCTGCCAGGACACACTTACTGATTCAACCTGCTGTCAGCCCAAACTCCCTAATCCCTTTCCACAGAACTTTCTCCGGACTCTTGTTCCCAAATTTGTACCTATAACCAGGATTTCACCACCCCAGGTGGGGAATCTGGCACGTGGCCTTGTTAAATTTCACACAGCTGGTGCCTGCCCAGCTCGCATCTGTCCAGCTCTCTCTCCAAGGAGGTCACAGCTCCTTCTGGTTTAGCATAATCAGCAAAATTCTGCCTCTGGCAGAATCCTGGCACAGCTTTGCTCTGAGCATCTGACAGAGCCCTGAGAATCTAAGAGACTGGAGCTGTGCCAAGGTGTCCCTAGTGTGGCAGGCCAGGGGCTGGAGCACAACCTCAAGGAGCAGCAGCAAGCTCAGAAAGAAGGAAACACAAAGTCCAAGACCCTAAACAGCAGCTGAAAAGAAGAAACATGACCTACTCCACTGGTGTCCTAGGTCATGTATTTCTGGTGGAGTGGGTTATTTTGATACCAGGTGAGTGGGCTAAAGATTTTAGATCACTGCGTCCTCTGTCCACAGGGACAGCTGAAGTTGCAGCACGTACAAGGAAAGAAGCCCACAGTGTGAATCCTTCCCGGGTGGCTGCAGGTCACAAGTTAATACCAGCACAGTGGTGTCAGAAATGGGAGTGTTCATTGGCACTGGGGATTTTGGAAACCCAGGAAAAGAAGTATTTGTCAGTTTAGCAGGGCTAAACAGATCATTTCTCTTCTCCACAGAATCCAAGAAAGGCTTGAGTCGGAAGGGACCTTGAAGATCACCCAGTCCCACCCTCCTTCTACAGGCAGGGACACCTTCCACTAATCCAAGTTGTTCAAAATTCCATCCAATCTGGCCTGAAACACTTCCCAGAGATGGGGGCAGCCACAGCTTCTCTGGGGAATCTGTGTCAGTGTCTCACCACCCTTATAGGGAAGAACTTCTTGTCCTGGAGATGGGACCCTGCAGAGGCTGCGCTCTTTAGGAAGGATCTCAGAGCAACTCTTGTTACATTAGATCCAGGGACCCTGCCTTGAGGGGGGGAGTTCCCATCTGAAGGAAGCTAAAGATGCTGCTGAGACCATCGTGTTTCAGACCCCGATACGGGGCACAGCTCTGGCCTGGGGGACATTCCATCATGAACTCACCCCGATGGTTGAGGCCATGTAATCCGCACACATCTCAGCAAAGTCCCGTTCCAGCACTCCGTAGTAAAGACCGTAGAAGAGGAGGGAAATGCCAAAGTCCATTGCATCTTCTGGTTTGATTCTACAACAGAAATCTCTGGGGAATCTGTTTTTTTTGAGGGCAAAGCCACTCTAACCATATTCCAGAGAATATATTATTCCAGAGAAGTAGTTGACCTCTCCAGTGACGAAGCTAGTTTGGGCTAGAGTCCTCTGCCACCACCCATGGACTGGATGCTTCTTGCAGTATAGAAAAAAAAAAAAAAGCCACTGCTGCCCCCAGGCTGGACATCACAGCTGGGGGAGCTGCCAACAAGTGAGCTGGAAGGAAGGCTCTCCAGCAACCCGGAGCAGTTCAGGTACCAGCACCTCCCCTGTGACCCTCTCAGGAGGGAAAGGACAGCCCTACAGTCTTTGGCTCCAATAATCAGGTTGCCAGGTAAGCTGTTTTTCCAGAGTAATAGCCAAAAGTGTGTTCCACCCCATCACCCCAGGAGAGGGAGCTGAAAGATTCACTCACCTGAATAATAAGTTAAGACCAAAAAGCGTAAACATGACAGCCATGTACCCCACGATCCCAGTAGCATAGCTGATCTTGTATATTAGCAGAAACCATTTATAAACCAGCCTGTAAAGAATTAAAACAGAGTTTAATGACTTCATTTTTTCCTGAATGAAAGCGTGCCAATAATCTGAAGAATTTTATTTTTCACACCTGTTATGATTTTTCAGACACTTCACCTATCCCTACACATGGGCAAGAGTTTTACATTCCTCATTCAACCTGTCACGGGCTGCTCACAGGGTTTGAAACTAGAAACCTCACGATCTCCAAAGGCCATAAGGAAGAGTGCTGCATGCTGGGAATGCCTTGGGTGAGGACACCAGCCCACATGGAATCCACCTTTCCACCCCGGTACCAGGTATATTGGGCTGGCTGCCAGCAGCCAGTTAAGTGCTTCACACCCTTTCACATGTGCAGGGCTCTCACACTCCCAGGGTGCAAAGCTTAACACACATCTGTTGCAGGGAAACTGGAAAGAGATCCTTGTAATGGTTACCCTGGGGCTGAGGAATTTCCTCAGGAACAGCAAACGAACCTGGGTGTTGTCTGTACCAGAGGCTTTCGAGTTGCCCGGAAGGTGACAAAAGCTGTGACAGCTGAGAAGAGCACCCAGATCACCAGGAACCGCCACCAGTTCAGCTTGATAGTGAAATACAGAGGTACTACCCACATCTGGAAGAGGGTCACCATCTGCAGAAACAGAGGAAAGGCATTTGGAGCTGGTTCTCTGCTCCTCAGACATCAGAAACACCTTATCAGCCATGGCAGCCATTCTCCTGCCTGCGTCAAATGGCCCTGAATTGCCCCAGGAACCTGGGGAGGTTTGACCTGTGGCACCTAGAGAGGAGCTCAAAGCTCAGTGCATGAGTCAGGGAGCAATTGAGGGAGATGGGAAGACTTAGCCTGGAGAAAAGGAAGCTCAGGGAGGACCTTCCTGCTCTCTGCATCTACCTGAAAAGAGGTTATAGCCAAGTGGAGCTCAGTCTGTGCTCCCAGGTAACAAGTGACAGGACATTAGGAAAAGGCCTCAAGTTTTTCTAGAGAAGGATAAGATTGCACATTGGAAAAATTTCTTCCCAGAAAGGGTGGTGTAACCCTGGCACAGGCTGCCTGGGGCAGTGATGGAGTCACCATCCCTGGAAGGATTCAAAAGCTGTGTGGACATGGCACCTGGGAACGTGGTTTAGCACAGGGCTTGGCACTGCAGGAGGAACAGTTGGACTCAATGATCTCAGAGGGCTTTTCCAACCCAAACAGTTCTGTGATTTTGCGAGGGACTCAGAGGCAGCAGCCACGTGATTTTTGGAAGCAAAGGGTACAACTGGCAGGAGAATGCAGAGCAATCATCTCCAGAGGAATGTATGGGAGATGGTTCACACAATTAGTTGTTGTAAGGTAAGGCAGCTACATAAACCTTTGCATTCCCAGGGTCCCAATGCTGCAACCACAGACACCTCAGACAGGCATTACACAAGGCAAGAAGGTTTTGGCTCTGCACTACAGCCTATTCCCAAAAGGAACTACAGCTGTGCAGCTGAGCTCCCACAGTGCTGCTGGAGGGAAACAGGCAAACAGGTTTGGTTTACAGTTCACAGAGGACTACAGATACCACCTGGAAATATTACATCAATACTATTATTATTATTATTATTATTATTATTATTATTATTATTATTATTATTACTATTACTACTATTATTATTATTACAAGGAAGTCAGAGTAAAGTTGCTTCAGATAACTAACAGACCCAGACAAGCTGGTGGCATCAGCAAGTGGCAGAGTGCTGCAGGAACCACCAAACCCAGGCTGCCAGCAGCAAAAAGCCCCCACTGCTTCCAAGGAAGCACCCACAAAATGCAGCTTCCCTCAGGACAACCCCCAGGATCTGCTTGTCCATCCCCGATTCTGATGTTAAAGCATTATGTCACATCGAGTTATTCACATCAATTCCAACAGAAACCTGAGGCCTTCAGGTTCATCCATCCTCATCACTAGCTGGAATCCCCCACATGCTGGGAGAAACAAGGGAATCACAACACCAGACAACGGGAAAACCAGGAAGGCTTTTCTCGTCAGCGAAAGGAGGGACATCCCTCACATCCAGCGCCGGAGGCAGAAGGGCTGTGGGGACAACTCACGTTGTAGGAGCGAGGGTGCCGCTGCTTCCACTGGACCAGCAGGAGCTGTGCCACCACGAGCGTGGCGATGAGGATGAGGACCATTTCGGCATGCATCGCCTCGTGCCCACGGTGCTTGGCATGCATCCGTACGTGCTCCACCCTGCAACAGCCAGGAAAAGGCAGCTGGAGAGCACGCTTGGCACACTGACAGCCCACACTGCATGCTGGGTGGGGTACAAAACACCTCAGGAGAGCCAGAAAGACTGGATGGAAAAACAGCGCTACGAAGAATTGTGTTTGTGAACAATTCAGAGGGGAAGGGACAAAAGGCTGCTCTGGGACCAGCTCGTTTCTATGCTGTGAAAGCCAAGAACAACACTTTGCCCATCCGAGCGTGAAGGAGGTGGAGAATTCCCACTAAGGAACATGGAGCGCACAGTCGAGGTAACTCGCAATCCCAGAATGGGCAGTGGGGTCATCTCTCTCAATCCTGATCAAGCAGCATCCTTCTAGAGCACATTGGAACTGTTTGACACAGAGCGTGTGCTAATTCTCAATACCGAACCCTCAGCCCAGCTTTGGAACCGCTAACACTGTTCTCACTCTTGTCCAACAAGGGAAAGGCTGGAAGGGTCAGGGTGGAGAGTAGGGGGAACAACTAACATCTGGCAAAACCCCCAAACGCCAGCAAATTGCTTCTCTCTACCCTGAGCATTCCAAAACTAGTGATTTCTAGACTGATACTTGACAGACAGCTGGGGTTTCTTTGCCCAGCTTGTGCTGTTTGACCAAAAAACAAGGTAGAATTCAGAGCTGTGTCATCCTTATGTCTTGGTCTCTAAGTGATAATACTGTTCAAGAAGTTAGAGGAAACAAAAATTCCAAACCTAACAAATATGTCAAATTCTCTGACTTTAAGTCGTTCTCTAGAAAGTAACACAGAATCACAGAATCAGGTTGGAAGGCACCACAGTGGGTCATCTGGTCCAACCTCCCTGCTCAGGCAGGATCATCCCAGAGCGCACTGCACAGGATTGCATCCAGATGTTTCTGGAATATCTCCAGTGAGGGAGACTCCACACCCTTTCTGAGCAATCTGTTCTCAGATTGTTTGGTTACTGCACAGGAAGGAAGCTCTTCCTCACGTTCAGATGTAACTTTATTGTTTCTGCCTGTGGCCTCGTGTCCCATTGCTGGGCACGGAGCAGAGCCTGGTCCCTGCTCTGACCCCTCCCTGCAGACACTGACAGACACTGGTGAGGTCCCCTCTCAGTCATCTCCTCTTGAGGCTGCCCAGCCCCAGCTCCCTCAGCCTTTCCTCATAAGAGAGATGCTCCATCCCTTCATCATCTCTGTAACCTCTACTGAGGCTGCTCCAGGAGCTCCACTGCCTCTCTTGTCCAGAGGAGCCCAAAACTGGACCCAGCACTCCAGAGGTGCCTCACCAGGGCAGGGTAGAGGGTCAGGATTACCTCCTTTGATCTGGCAATGCTATTCCCAATCCATCCCAGGATCCCACTGGCCTCTTTGGCCCACAGGGCGCTGCTGGCTCAGGGACAGTTTGTTCTCCACCAGGACCCTGAGGCACTTCTCCAGAGAGCTGCTCCAGCAACAGCCCCCAGCCTGTGCTGGTGCAACACTGAGAGTCCAGTCTGACTGATTTTCAATAAGCATCTGGATTAAACTGGTTTGGCTAAGGGAAAAAGAGGAATTTTTCAGGCCCCTTACTGTAAGACAGACATTGAAGGGCTGCAGGGTGTCCAGATAAGGGTAAAAGAGCTGGAGAAGGGTCAAGAGCCCAAGTCTGGTGAGGAATGGCTGAGGGAGCTGGGGGTGCTCAGCCTGGACAAAAGGAAGCTCGGGGGGGATCTTCTTGCTCTCTACAAGGCCCTGACAGGAGAGTGGACCCAGGCAGGGGTTGGGCTCTTCTTCCATGTAACAAGTGACAGGACAAGAGGAAATGGCCTCAGGTTGTGCCAGGGGAGGTTGAGGATGGATATTGGGAAAATTTCTACACAGCATGGGCTGTCCAGCCCAGGCACAGGCTGCCTAGGGCAGTGGTGGAGTCCCCATTCCCAGAGGGATTTAACAGACATGTAGATGTGCCACCTGGGGACATGGTTAGTGGTGACCTTGGCAGCGCTAAGGGAATTGTTGGACACTCCATGATCTGAGGGCTTTTGCAACCTAAACTCTTGTGTGATTCTATATTTAGCAGCAGTTTAGAAGAAACAAAGATTATTGCCTTTTAAGACAGTTCATACTTCACCCATCAAAAAAATGGTGACCTTTTCCTGCCCCACTGTGATCACAGGCTGTGCTGCTGGTAGCTCTGGTCAGTAGCAGGAGCTCAGCTGAGCTGTATGCTCCAAAGCAGCTCCCAAAACACTCACCTCCATCTCTCCTCTGGGGACAAGTGTGAAAGATCGATCTAGGGAGAAAAAAAACAAACAAAAAGCACCTATGAAATCAGCTGCTGGGAAATTCTGGATTCGGATGTTTTAAATGAGAAACCTCGACATGCCCACAGTGCCAGCACAGCCCAGAGCCGTCCTTCCCCTTCCTGGGAACAGCAGCAACCACCACTGCTCCTCTGCCACTTACACTCCCATGTTTTATTGGAGCCAAGGCTCTGTCCATCATCCCACGTGACCAGAGCCAGAGAACTGGTTTAAATCCCACATTCACAACCCAGGCAGGTGTCTCGGGGCACAGAGTGGTGACCCCAGTGAAGCTCATGCTCCCACCAATGGTAAGAGTCCAAAATCCCACTAGGCTGCAGGACAGAGGACAGTATGTCACACACCAGCAACAAATCAGTGCCAAAAAGATTTCAAAATCACAGTTAAAAAAAGATTTAGGCCTTGCTTTGCTGAGGTAATTGGAAATTCCTCCCAAACACCACAGGCAGGAGCTAGCAAGAGCAAGAGGAGCTGCTGTTATTAGTGATGATTGACAACGGATACTTGTATCCCATCTTCTCCAGTAAGATTTACAAAAAGTGTGAATACTCTCACCTGTGGACGGGGAAGGAGTAAGGGGAGCTTCAAGACTGCATTTCTGCTTTATGGAGCTTTACACAGACCCATAGAACCACAGAATGCTTTGAGTTGGAGAGACCTTAAAGCTCATTTTACTCCAACCCTCCTCCCGTGGGGACACCTCCACTAGACCAGGTTGCTCCAAGCACCATCCATCCTGCCCTTGAGCACCTCCAGGGATGGGGAGTTCACAGCTTGTCTGGGCAAAACCTTCCCTTGGTATCTTCACCCAACTGCAGAGGAGCCTCCAGCAGCGGTGATGTCCCCACACGGGCTCGCTGACCGGGCAGCACACCCTGACCCATGCACGGCACCGGGGAGGGAACCCCACAGCTCTTCCCATCGCCTTTCCTTGGTGAGACACGGTCTCAGATTACATCAAGAGCAGCTCATCTGGGCTGGGAACACACATGTGGGGTTTACAACTCCTCACTGTGTTGGAGACGCTCCAGCGCTGCTGAGGTGTTGGAGATGAAGGTTGGAAACCAGCCACACAGCACAGACTCTTTATCACTCTTTCCTGCACACATGGGAGATGTGAACACAGGAACGAGCTCCAGCTCACCCCACGGGGTACAGGATCCACAGGCTCCGATCCAACCCTTGTGCTGGGGCTCTCCTCAGGCTGGTGCTGCCTGGCCACCAGCAGCCGGGTGTCTCACAGGCAGCAGCTCTGATCACAGCCAGGCTCAGCTGAGGAGGCACAGCTGCCTCGTTTCCTCTCTGCCACCTAATTATACCCCAGGGTGAGGGAGGCAGGGAAAAACACACGGCAGCAATCCGTCTGCCTGATGTGGAACATCCGCTGAGCTTCACCCCAAGCAACGCCTGCGAGAACTTCAGCCCTTGAGAATCAGGTCCCGAAGAAACACTTCAGGAATTAGATGCAAAATCTAAAGCTATGAAAATCCTTGCTGGAGCTCGCTGGCTTGCAGGGGTCAGAAGCTGAGGGAAGGGGGTGACGACCTGACACCAAGAAGGCTGTTTGTACCGACCACATTCCCTGAGCACCTCTGCCCCTAAACAGCCACATCCAGATCCAACAGTGAGTACCTGCAATGTAATCTGGAGCAAAAACTGCTCCAAATAAACAGGAAAAAAGGGAAATTTTAAAATGTTTGCTAGTCACTGCACACAGGAGAAGCTGAGAATCCCCTGTGCTTGTTGGCTCCAGGTCAATCCCTCTAACAAGCTCTGGGAGTCACCCGGGTGCTCCCACTGCCTCCCTGCACAAGACCCCACTCCTCCCGGCTCTGCTCCCACCCTTACTGGACGAAGATGTTAGACAAGCACCTTCCAACCACAGCAATCATTTTCATTCCTATACCGTGGCTCAGCTCATTCCTCTGCACCACACCAGCAGCCACTCCACCCACAGTGTTGGTACCATCTCAGAGACTGGGATATTTACCAGCCTCTTTCCTTTGGCATCTTCCCTGGATCTCCAAATTCTTCCAGCAAATGCATTCAAGCTGCCTCAGCCCCAAACCCTGTGGAAATACTGCTGGCATTGCTCAGAGCGGGCTTCTTCCAAGATGTGCTCCCAGGCCAACCAGGGATCCATGGCCCTGGACACAATTTTATCTCAATTACCAAGACTGAGCTTCACCAGATTCCCCAGAGCTCAAAGCTCCTGAAATAACTTTATGAAGGGGGGGCCAAGACGTGACAGAAGGGATGTTGGGAGGGATCTGATGACTGTCAGACAGGACTTGGCAGAGCAGCCACCCTGAGTCAGACCTTCCAGTTAACCCCTCCTTGGTCTGCACGCTCTCTTAGCACAGAAGCTTTGGGTTGGAGCTAAAAAAGTACAGCAATGGTGAAGGAAGCCCCTGCTCTTGCTAGCAAGCATTCATTCCACTTCTAGCTTGGGGTTGTCTGATTTTAACATGCAGTTTTGGAGTCCTTGGGGTCTCTTTCTAACCCCAACAGCTAGGTAGAAGAACCTCTACTCCTAAATGTCCCTTTACCAAGAGGGGTTTGACAAGAACATTCAGGGTGACCGAAGGAGCCGAAATCAGCTCTACCAAGTGTTCAGCACCAGCCTATTCCTGTTTCAGCATCCTCCAGCTGCCACACCAACACAGCCCCCAGTGTGCAGCCAGATACAGCTCTCCGACAAAACTTTTGCTTTTAAAAAAAAGGAATTAAGAACAATTCTTCTGCTCTCTGTCTCCCCTGTAACTCATGATCCTCTCAGAAACCTCTGCCTCCTCCGGGTGATGACTAGGAGAAACTGGATATCTAGGACTAAAGTCTAATCCTCTCCTCGGACGTGGTATCACGGCCTTTGGAAGAACCTCGTGCCACTCCCTGGTTTTCTGCAGGGGCTGATGCTCCAAGGCCTCCCCAGACCTGTGATCCCCACCACTGGGACAGTCACGGAACAAGCCACTCGAGGAAAAAACACAAAGGTTGTTGATATGGATAACACCAAACTGGAGCCACAGGTTCCTCACAGCCCAGGGAGCTGGGAGGATCTCTGGGCATGCCTACACGCCACTGTGAGCTGGCTGTAATCCCCTTATGCTCTAATTCTCCAAAGGAGGCAAGAAGAATGCCTTGAGGATGGAGAACAAGCAGCTGCTGATTTCAGTTCAAAGCTCCAGAGCAACCGACAGCCCTGACCTCACCTTTCCCCACTGCCCCAACCTCAGCCTTTGTCTGCCAGCACCTACCAGGAATAACCTGAAATAAGGGGAAGATAAATCCCCACAGCACTGTAAGTCCAATCAAGGCAGGGTGGGATGAGGCATATTCCTTAGTGAAAGTCTGAAGAGATTGTTTTTTTTAAAAAAATCTCAATTCTGCATTTTTTTCTGCTCGTAAGATGCAGGGACAAGGAGTGAGGAGCAGAAATATCCCAACTGATCAAACATTTGGATACCTGGAGATTAAACCTCTGCCTCCCCGCAGGCAGAGCCAGGGTCACGGGACACTCGGCTTTATTCTGGTGGAATGCTAAACTGCTCTCAGGTCCCCACCTTGAGTGGCTCATCAGCAACCTGCTCTGCCCAAAGAGCTGCCAAGGCCTCAGGACAAGACAAGCAGAGAGGCTTTGTACCAACAATTCGTGGAATCACGGGGATAAGCACAGTCCTACATGCACGTCCTCATTCGCTGCCTCCTTGTGACATCCTCTGTGCTAACCCCTGATGGAATGAAAAGTGGGAATTTCACTTCTGAGGATCAGAGATTTGGATCCTTCACATTTTTACATACAAAGTCACCGAGGAGTATCTTAAAATATAACCAGTAGCAACTCCAGAGTGGCTGATCCATGGTTTGTTCCTCCCATCACCCCACTGCACCACCCCCTGGCAGCAACACAGAGCACAGGGAAGAGGTTCAAGCCCCCACAGCTCAGCCATACATGAAGGAATTTCCACAACTTGGCCCTACCAGGAATCTTCTCCAAAACAACCATCAGCGTCTGAGAATTTTTAAGCCACACCATCAATTCTTGAGGAAAGGCATAAAAAAAAAACCAAAAAAAACCCCCCAAAAAACTGACAATAGCAGCTAAGTGACTTATGACCCCTGTGGTGCTGCTCCCACAATGCAGACAGGATAGAATCAGGTATAGAACCAGAATCCTGGTTCTCTACAAGTGGAAGAAACACTCCCAAGGATGAAGCACAGGGGACAGGGAAGAGCCACTGCAGAGAGAGCCCGGGACAGAAGTGTCAAAAAGAGTCACACACACACACACACACACACAAACACACACACACACACACACACGCAGTGACATCCACCCTGCTCCCAATGCCATCTTTCCAAACACGTTTTATTTCCGAAGAAAGAAATGTTTCTCTCACGTTTTCTTCTTAAAACGTCCCCGGGAACATTTTAAAGCCAGCATGGGAACACCAGCTGAGCCTCCATGCCCGCCCTCCTGTCCCCAGGGCACTGTCCCCTGCCCCAGGGGCCCCACGAAGCTCCCAGTGCCACCCTGCCCCGGGACTCCCAACGACCTCCTGCACCAAGGATCTCCCCCAGCCCTCACACTCCCCAACACCAACTTGTCCCGAAGGCCCACAAGCTCAGAGTGACCCGGAGTCGCCGCCGTCCCG